>JAAGEH010000005.1:39045250-39055723 GCA_011751065.1 Lasiurus cinereus | reverse complement strand
TTTCCCTTCTAATGTTTAAGTCCTCTATCCATTTTGAGTTTATTTTTTTATTTGGTGTAAGTTGGTGGTCCAGTTTCATTTTTTTGCATGTATCTGTCCAATTTTCCCAACACCATTTATTGGAGAGGCTATCTTGGCTCCATTGAATGTTCATGCCTCCTTTGTCAAATATTAGTTGAGCATAGTGGTTTGGGTGGATATCTGGGTTCTCTATTCTATTCCATTGGTCTATATGTCTGTTCTTGTGCCAGTACCAGGCTGTTTTGAGAACAGTTGCTTTGTAGTATAGCTTGAAATCTGGTATTGAGATCCCACCTACTTTATTCTTCTTTCTCAGAATTGCTGTAGCTATTCGTGGTCTTTTTTTGTTCCAGATGAATGCCCTCTGAGTTTCCACCTGACAATCCAGATTCCCCCTGTATGAGCTTGGGTCCCCAGGGCCTCACCCGGAACTGAGGCTCAGTTCAGTTGGGAATTTCCGACTCCCTCCCAATAGGGAAAGCCAGTGGCAACTTCAGCAGTACATCCTCTCTGCACGTACCTGCGCACACACCTTCAGACCTCTGCCTTGCGCGGTTCCCTCGAGTTTCCTTGTGCCTTTCTCTCTACCTGACAGTGCAGACTCCCTCCATATGAACCTGGGTTCATAGGGTCTCTCCTGGAAATGGGGTTCAGTGCAGTCTTTCCTCTCTGTGCACGTGTCTCTGTACCTCAGCCTTTGTAGCTCCTTTGGTTCTCTGTGAGTTTTTCTCTTTCCTTCTAGTTGTAGAATTTCCACTCAGCCAGCTTTCCTTGGTTTTGGATGATGTCCTTTTTGTCTTTTAGTTGTAGTTTTGAAATTGTTGTTTGAAGCAGCAGTTTAAGGGTTTACCTATGCCGTCATCTTGGTTTCTTCACAAAGCATTTCTTTATGAATGATGCAATAGTAAATATCTCGTGATTGATTTTTTTCTTTCAAAATAGCAACAAACCCATTTCTTAAGCCGGTCATACTTTTCACTCCATTTACTGAAATTGAGACAATTTTATTGAGTGGAATATGTTGTTTTTCAATGCACTCAATTACAGCATTTGCTATATCCTTTCCACGTGTTTGACCTTTGAGTGACAATTATTCTAAAAGTTCTTCTTTAGGACCTGTAGATGAAAGAAATCATACAAAAAGTGAAACTTGCGCTGTATCATTTATGTCATGACTCGTCAACTGCTATTGATAAAGCTGAAACCAGTTTAAGATCTTTGACTTGCTGATTGGTTATATTCAATGACATTTTGACTAGTCTACCTTTCACTGTTTTAGCAGATAATGGTAAATTTTTAATTTTTTTTAGAATATCTTCTTTGTTCTTAAAATCCCGAAATAGCTCTTCGGATGCATTTATAACACAATTTTTTTATGTATTCACTGTCTGTATATGGTTTTCCTCTCTTAGCAATCTCTTGACTAACCAAAAAACTTGCAATATTAACATTGTTGGAAGATTGCATCCAGTAATTAAATACAGAACTTGATTTTTCTTGACTCTTCTGAAGTTCCTTAACTACTTTCTTCCTTGCATCACTGACAGGATATTTAGTACCAAATGACACATGTTTAGTTGTAAAGTGTTTCTCCAAATTTGATTTCTTGTTATGCACTAATTTTTTCTAACAAATAAGACAAGTCAGAAGGCCATTTAAGTTTTAAATAAATGCAAAAGTCTCGGTCCATTCAACTTAAAATTCACGGTTTTCGTCTTTCATTTTTTTTTGCTTCTTCTTTGTAGCCATGTCAAAAAGAGCGCCTTTATTATTTTTTATAACAATAAAGTCACCAACACAAAATAATTACAATTCTTAAATTGATGACAAAAATACTTGTAGGCTTTGTGCTGGTTGGAAAATTACAGGTAACTTTATGCTTTAAGTAGGTACTTTTGTCACCTGCATGTGATTTGTGGATGCGGCTAGCACTAACCACTGCACAATGAAACTGCTGACTGGCCCACTCAACTCGTGCATGAATCGCATGCGCCTCCCCTGCCCTGCGTATCCCGCAGCTCACCTGTGCCACATCTCCTGGCGCCCGACCGACCGACCGACACCTCCCACTTCTTCTAATGCCACTTCTTCAAAATAGACTGGCCCAGGCCAAAAACCGACTTCTGCGCATGCGCCACAAAGTTTCAATTGCACTGTACATGCGGGCCTGCATGTGGTATTTTGTGGAAGAGCCATACTCAAGGGGCCAAAGAGCCACATGCGGCTCACAAGCCACAGTTTGCTGATCACTGCTCTTAAGAATCTTTGGTTAGGGAAGATAGGATTTTTCAATTTACTAGATGGTTGTAAACTGCTTAGCCATTTAACTATTGTCTCAGTTTCTTTATTTCACTTGCCCTGGCTTACTGGCCTATTTCACAAGATCTCAAATGCTGTAGAGAATAACAGTTTTGCAGCTTCTTTTATGCATTTGAAATTAAGAAGGGAAAGTAAGGAAGATTACATGGAGATGGGAGAAAGCAATGTGGGGATTGGATTACATGACAGGCAACAAGATTTTATGTGCCCTTTTGGACCAGAATTGAACCTGGGACCCTTTAGTTCCCAGGCCAATGCTCTACCCACTGAGCCAAACTGTCTACGGCTCTTCTGTTTTATTTTTAATAAGAGGAATTCTAGATTAAAAATGGTGGCAGTGTAGCCAAGACCGGTTTGGCTCAGTGGATAGAGCGACGGCTTGCAGACTGAAAGGTCCCGGGTTCGATTCCGGTTGGGGGCATGTACCTTGCTTGCGGGCACATCTCCACAGTGGGGCATGCAGGAGGCGGCTGATCGATGTCTCTCTCTCATCGATGTTTCTGACTTTCTATCTCTCTCCCTTTCTATAAAAAATCAATAAAATATATTTTAAAAAAAATGGTGGCAGAGTAAATGGATGCTACACAAACACATTCCTAGGACCAAACTGGAATTACAACTAAACTACAGAAAAACTTCCTGACTACTCAATGGAAGATGTACTGGAGAGATCTCTGATAACAGAGAACAGAAAATGTAGATGGCATAGAGATCGGTAGAAGGGGCAAAGGGCTGGCCAGGATCCTACATACAGCAATTGAAGCTCTGGAGAGATAGCTCAGCTGTGGAGAATTGTCATTGAGAACTCTGGGGTCTAATTCCCAAGCTCAGAGGACCAGAACTGAGAAGGGTGCCCACACAACATCTGGCTGTAAAAAGCAGCACCTTGCCCACCGTACACAGTCTTTGAGGCCCATTAAGATACTGAATAACAATTAGTGTCCAGGCAGAAGCAATTGCACCACCCTGTTAAAAAAAACAACTCACCACACTTGTGGATGATTGCTTTGGGGTTAAAGCTCAGAATGCAGACACCCCAGTTTCCTGTGCTGAGTCATTCCTTCACATTGCAGAAGTCATCTTTCTCATGCAGAAATTTGCAATACAAGTGGCTTTGCCTGGGGGAAAGACAATTGATCCACCATATTGGAAAACACCTTGCCCACCGTACACAGTTTTTGAGGCCCATTAAGAGACTAAATAACAATTAGTATCCAGGCAGAAGCAATTATCCCACCCTGTTAAAAAAAACAACTCACTACACTTGTGGATAATTGCCTGAGGGTTTTTAAGATGGAATCCTATCAGTCTATAGGCAGAGACAGTCTCTGGAGGCTTTCAGTCTTTTTCTGCTCTAATAAGTCAAAACAGCATTTGACACTGTCCTGCACTAGTGTTTGAGAGGCATAGCAGATTTACATAATACATAGTCACAAATCTAAACAAGGAGCCAAAATGAGAAGACAAAGAAAAACCCCAAATGTAAGAACAAAAGGATTCTTCAGAAGAAGAGATACATGAAATGGAGATAAGAAATTTATCTGATAGAGTTCAGAATAATGATGGTAAACATGCTCGACACCATGAGAAAAGATACAGTAACTATGAAAACAGAAATAATGAAATAGCACTAATAAAAAAACACATTGGAAGGAATCCACAGCAAGTCTGAGGAAGCTGAGGATCGAATCAGTGAATTAGAAGACAGAGTTGAAAGTATCACACAATCAGAGAATCAAAAAGAAAGGAAATTTATATATAAATGGCTGAGATCTGGAAACAGCCCATCAGTAAATGAGTGGGGATGTGCCCACAACCAAGGTACATGCCCTTGTCTGGAATTGAACCTGGGACTTTTCAGTCCACAGGCCAATGCTCTAATCATTAAGCCAAACTGGTTAGGACAGAAATAGTGATTCTACAGGACATATTGGATAGGATGGAATTAAGTGACATTTATAAAACATTTCACCTCAAAGCTGCAGAATATACATTCATCTTAAGGGCACATGGATCATTCACAAAGATAAACCACATGTTAGGACAAAAAATAAATATCTGTAAGTTCAAGAAGATTGAAATCATACCAAGCATCTTCTCAGATCACAGGGAATGAAATTAGAAATCAACTACAGGAGAGAAAATAACGGCGGAGTAGACAGATGCATCTGGAGCTTTGTCCCTGGGCATAGGGAGAGAGAGTGGCTCAGAGTCGCACTGGGAGTGTTTGTTGGCAAGCTAAGAGTCAGTTATCCTCCAGGACAAGGTGGGGGACTGCTGGACAGGGCTCTCCCGGCCAGGCAGCCCCACTGCCATGGGGTTTTTGTCCACATGAGCCACCAGCGCGAACGCGGAGACCAAGCCATCTTGCAGTGGGAGGTGGATGTCTGCAGCGGTCTGAAGCTTTCGGCTGGGCACCCATCGAGCAGCCAGGGACCCGGGGACCCAGAACTCTGCTCTCCAATTGGCGCAGACACGCGGCGGAATCAGAGATCCACAGAGCACCTGGAAAGGTCAGATTTCGCCTGGGATAAGAGGGAGGTGGATGTCTGCGGAGGTCTGAAAGCTGCGGCTGACAGAGGCACCCACAGAGCAGCTGGGCAACCAGAGCACGGCTTCCCAGGCGGCGCGGATGCGCAGGCGGCGGATTCAGAGATCCACACGCAGCGCGTGGAAGGGTCAGATTTCGCCTGAGTCAGGGTGAGGTCTCCTACCCCCAGACAACAAAGACGCGCACACTGTGGGATCTGTGCTGCGGGAAAGCTGCCTCTGGAGAGGTCCTCAGAGGTGGTCAGGGCGTGATCCCTCAGTGTGAAGGCAAACCCTCTGAGCTGTTGACAGAGGAGAGCTCTGGAAAACGACTCGTTTTTTTTTTTCTGGGGCAGCCTGGGAGTTATTACAGTATCCTGGCTGCAAAACCCCACAAACTGGCTTTGAGAACCACAGAGTAGCAGGATCTGAGCACAGCCTAGAGAGGTCCTGTGCTTTGTCTCAGAGATCAATTCCGAAACACTGCCACCCAGTGGATGACACACAAATTGACTCTCCCATAACCACAAAAGAATAAAGAGATTAAAACACCCACAGGAGAACACAGGGAACTGCAATACCTTCCCTACTGGGAAACAGGAGTGCCAAGCAGAATAATAGTGGAAGTGAAGGACCATTCTACTTTTTTTCTTTTTCCTTTTTTCTTTTTCTTTTTTAAATTTTTTTTTATTTTTCATTTTCACATATTTTAATTAAAAGACTATTTTTTTCTTTCCACCTCAATTAATTTTACCTTTTTAATTATTATATTTTTTAAAACTAGTATTATTAATTACTACTAGTACTTTACCTTTTTGGAAAAAAAAACAAGTGTCATTTTGTTTTTCTCTTTATTTTATTTCGGGATTAGAGTTCTACATTCTCTTTTCATCTTTCCTTTAGCATAATTTTACTCCAACTCAACTCTACCTTTATGCCAACACTTTCCTCCTAACTTTCCCCATTTTGTTTTCTTGTTTCTCTTTTCCTTTTCCAAGTTTAGATTCTCCCTATTTTTCTCTTTACCTGGTTAAAATTTCACCCCATTTATATATCTAATTTTAAATCCCCTACTACAAGTCCACACAAACGTCTCTCTTCTTGTCATCACTAGCCAAAAGGTTGTTTTTTCTCTATGTCCTTTTGTTGCTATTTGCCTGAAAAGTGATTATATCAATTTTTTGAAAATTTTTTGTGAGATTGTTTTAGTTTATTCTACTTGTTTTATTTTGCTTTTTGCTTGCTTTGTTTTCTACCTCTCCTTTCCCTCACCTCCCTCGATACCAGTTGCTATTTGCAGTTTGCCTTAATCTCTAGGTACTGGTTGCTGGCCTTTATTGGGATTAGTGACTGTTCTATTGGAGTTGTCTCCTGACATCTATATTTTGTTCCTCTTTTCTCTCTTATACACTTTCTTTTCTCTCTGAATTTTTTCTCTTCCTCTTTCCTCCTCCTTCTTCTCCTATTTATTTTCTTATTTTATTTTATTGTTCATTTATTTATCTTTTGTTTTTTTTCTCACTCTCCCAATTTGATTTTGGCATTTCTTTCTTTTCTTTTTTCCTCATTTTCCTCTTCTTCTTTCTCTATTTACCCCTAATTTGTCCTTCATTGGTGGTCACCTTATTTGTGATTATTAACATCTTGAATACATTTCTACTCAGTGCCTTGTGTGCTGTACCTGGTCGTGTTGTAGTTTGTGCCTTTCAATCAATGTAGGAGAGAGAACTACATAATCAGACACCCGGAGAAGAAAGTCCATGGGCAGAAAAAGAAACAGCCCACATAAGACAGAAAGGCAGGTTTCACCAGAAAAGGAAGTAAACGAAATAGAAGCAGAAATAAGCCTGCTAGAGAAAGAGTTCAGAGAAATGATCATAAGGTGGATGAAAAGAATGGAAGACAAATTCGACAATGTGAGTAAGAGCCAAGAGGAAATGAAGAAGAAGCAAGAAGAAATGCACAAAGAAATAAAAAATGACATCACTGCTTCAAAGAACTCAATAGAAAGCATCAAAATTAGACTAGAAGAAGCAGAGGACCGCATCAGTGAGCTAGAAGACACGGTAGGAAACAATACCTAAGTGCAGCAGCTTCTGGAAAAAAAAGTTAAAATGCAAGAGGAGAGCCTAAGGGAACTTTGGGATAACATGAAACAAAACAACATCCACATAATTGGGGTTCCAGAAAGAGTGGAAACTGAACAAGGATTAGAGAACGTTTTTGTAGAAATAATGACAGAAAATTTCCCCAATATAGGAAAGAAAAAACCCACACAAATCCAAGAAGCTAACAGAGCCCCAAGTAAAATGAATCCCAACAAACCGACACCGAGGCACATTATAATTAAATTGACAAACACTGACGACAAAGTAAGAATCTTAAAAGCAGCCAGAGAGAAACAGAAAGTTACTTACAAAGGAACCCCCATAAGACTAGCTACTGACTTCTCAACAGAAACTCGTCAGGCCAGAAGGGAATGGAATGAAATATGCAAAGTCATTCAAAGGAAGGGTCTGAATCCAAGAATACTGTACCCTGCAAGACTCTCAATCAAAATTGAAGGTGAAATCAAAAGCTTCACAGACAAAAAAGGACTAAGGAATATATTACCACCAAACCAGCAATGCAAGAAATGTTAAAAGGTCTGCTGTAATAAAAAGAAAGAGGAAGCGAAGAAGGAACTCGGGGGTAAGGACTAAAAATGGCAACAGATAAGTACTTATCAATAATAACTTTAAATGTAAACGGATTAAATGCTCCAATCAAAAGACATAGGGTAACCGATTGGATAAGAAAACATGATCCATATATCTGCTGTCTGCAAGAAACCCAACTTAGGAAAAGAGATGCACACAGATTGAGGGTGAAGGGATGGAACATGGTATTTCAGGCAAATGGAAATGAAAAAAAAGCTGGGGTTTCAATACTTATATCTGACAAATTAGATCTCAAAGTGAAGGACATAACAAAAGATAAAGAAGGCCACTTCATAATACTTAAGGGAACAATCCAACAAGAAGAAACAACTCTGGTAAACATATATACACCCAATATAGGAGCACCTAAATACATAAAAACAAAGTCTTGGAGGATATTAAGGGAGAGATTGACAGCAATACAATCATAGTAGGAGACTTTAATACCCCACTGTCACCATTGGACAAATCCTCTAAATAAAAAATCAACAAAGAAACATCAATCCTAAATGACTCACTAGACCAGATGGAATTAATTGACATCTTCAGAACATTTCACCCCAAAGCCACAGAATATACATTCTTCTCCAGTGCACATGGGTCATTTTCAAAGATAGATCATATGTTTGGTCATAAGAAAAGTCTCTTCAAATTCAAGAAGAGAGAAATCATATCAAACATTTTCTCAGACCACAGTGGCATAAAACTGGAAATCAACTATAATAAAAACAATAGAAAGAAATCAAACGCATGGAGACTAAACAGCATGATATTAAACAACAACTGGGTAACCAGGGAGATCAAGGAAGAAATAAAAAACATCATGGCAACAAATGACAATGACAACACAACAATACAAAATTAATGGGACACAGTGAAAGCAGTCTTGAGAGGGAAGTTCATAGCCCTACAAGCCTACTGCAAAAAACAGGAAACAATGGTAATAAATTACCTAAACCTACAACTCAAAGAGCTAGAAGGAGAGCAATAAGAAAAGCCCAGTGTACTCAGAAGGAAGGAAATAGTGAAGATCAGAGTGGAGATAAACAACTTGGAGACCAAAGAAACAATTCAAAAGATCAACAAAACAAAGAGCTGGTTCTTTAAAAGGATAAACAAGATTGATGGACCTCTAGCCAGGCTCACCAAAAAGCAAAGAGAGAAGACCCAAATAAACAAAATCAGAAATGAAAGAGGAAAAATAACAACAGACCCTGTGGAAATACAAAGGATTGTTAAAAAATACTATGAACAACTCTATACCAACAAAGTGGACAACCTGCAAGAAATGGACATTTTCCTAGAAAAATATAACCTCCCATAACTCAATGAGGAGGAAGCCAAACATCTCAATAGTCCAATAACTATGGAAGAAATTGAAGCAGTAATCAAAAAGCTTCCAGCAAATAAAAGCCTGGGACCAGATGGATACACAGGAGAGTTTTACCAAACATTCAAGGAAGAATTAAAAGCTATCCTCCTCAGACTATTCAAAAACATTCAAGAAGAAGGAACACTTCCAAACACCTTCTATGAAGCCAGCATCACCCTAATACCAAAACCAGATAAAGACAACACAATGAAAGAGAATTATAGGACAATATCTCTCATGAACATAGATGCCAAAATCCTCAACAAAATTCTAGCAAATCGGATCCAGCAGTACATTAGAAAGATCATACACCGTGACCAATTATGCAGGGATGGTACAATATCCACAAATCAATAAACGTGATACATCACATAAACAAAATGAGAGATAAAAATCACATAGTCATATCAATTGATGCAGAAAAAGCATTTGACAAAATCCAACACTTTCTTGATAAAAACTCTCAGCAAAGTGGGAATAGAAGGATCATACCTCAACATCATAAAAGCCATATATGATAAACCTACAGCTAACATCATACTCAATGGGCAAAAACTAAAACCATTTCCCCTAAGAGCAGGAACAAGACAGGGATGCCCACTCTCACCTCTCCTGTTCGACATAGTACTGCAAGTATTAGCCATTGCATTTAGACAAGAAGAAGAAATAAAAGGCATCCAAATTGGAAAAGAAGAAGTAAAGCTGTCCTTATTTGCAGATGACATGATATTGTATATAAAAAACCCAAAAGACTCCATTCCAAAACTAATTGACTTAATGAATTTGGCAATGTAGCAGGATACAAAATTAATGTTAAGAAGTCTGTGGCATTTCTATACACTAATAGTGAAATTACAGAAAGAGAGACTAAAAAAGCAATCCCATTTACCATCGCACCAAAAAAATTAAGATACCAAGAATAAACCTAACTAAAGAGGTAAAAGAGCTATATGTAGAAAACTACAGGACACTGAAAAAAGGGATAGAGGAAGATGTTAACAGATGGAAGAGCATACCATGCTCATGGATTGGGAGAATCAACATCATTAAAATGTCCATACTACCCAAAGCAATCTACAGATTCAACGCCCTA
Organism: Lasiurus cinereus; assembly: GCA_011751065.1. Taxonomy (NCBI): domain Eukaryota; kingdom Metazoa; phylum Chordata; class Mammalia; order Chiroptera; family Vespertilionidae; genus Lasiurus; species Lasiurus cinereus. The sequence goes on along the minus strand of JAAGEH010000005.1, from coordinate 39,045,690 downwards.
CCCATTAAAATGCCAATGACATATTTCACAGAGCTACAAAGAATTCTTCATAGATTCATCTGGAACAAAAAAAGACCACGGATAGCTACAGCAATTCTGAGAAAAAAGAATAAAGTAGGTGGGATCTCAATACCAGACTTCAAGCTATATTACAAAGCAACTGTTCTCAAAACAGCCTGGTACTGGCACAAGAACAGACATATAGACCAATGGAATAGAATAGAGAACCCAGATATCCACCCAAACCACTATGCTCCTTTGTCAACTAATATTTGACAAAGGAGGCATGAACATTCAATGGAGCCAAGATAGCCTCTTCAGTAAATGGTGTTGGGAAAATTGGACAGATACATGTAAAAAAATGAAATTGGACCACCAACTTACACCAAATACAAAAATAAACTCAAAATGGATAGAGGACTTAAACATTAGAAGGGAAA
>JAAGEH010000005.1:39021196-39044850 GCA_011751065.1 Lasiurus cinereus | reverse complement strand
CCATCAATAAAACAACAAGAAAGATCACTGTATGGGAGAACATATTTACAAAAGTTATCACTGATAAAGGTTTAATCTCCAAAATCTACAGCCAACTTATACAACTTAATAAAAGGAAGATGAACGATCAAATAAAAAAATGGGCAACGGACCTAAATAGAACCTTTTCAAAAGACGACAGAAGGAAGACCAAGAGACACATGAAAACATGCTCAAAGTCACTAATCATCCGAGATTTGCAAATCAAAACGACAATGTGATACCATCTTACACCTGTCAGAATGGCAATCATCAACAAATCAACAACACTCGACAAGTGTTGGCGAGGATGTGGAGAAAAAGGAACCCTTGTGAAATTTTGGTGGGAATGCAGACTGGTGCAGCCACTGTGGAGAACAGTATGGAGTTTCCTCAAAAAACTAAAAATGGATCTCCCATTTGACCCTGTAATCCCACTCTTAGGAATTTATCCTAAGAAGTTGCAAACACCAATCAGAAAGGATTTATGCACCCGTATGTTCATAGCAGCACAATTTACAATAGCTACAATTTGGAAACAGCCTAGGTGCCCGTCAGCAGATGAGTGGATCAGAAAACTGTGGTACATCTACTCAATGGAATACTATGCTGCCATTAAAAAGAAGGAATTCTTACCATTTGCAGCAACCTGGTTGGAACTGGAGAACCTTATGCTTAGTGAAATAAGTCAGTCAATGAAGGAGAAGCATCACATGGTCTCACGCATTTGTGGATAATAAAGAACATTATAAACTGAAGAACAAAAGAATAGATACAGAGACAGTAAAGCTTCAAACAGACTGAAATTACAGCAGGAACATTAAAATTAGTTGAGTTAGATAAGAGATCAATCAAAGGACTTGTATGCATGCATATAAGCATAACCAATGAACATAGACTCTTTGGGGGTTGGGGTATGCCTGGAAGGGAGGGGGGGCAATGGGAAGATATGTATAAAAATTAATAAAAATTAAAAAAAAAGAAATCAACTACAGTAGAAACATACCAAAAAATATTCAAACACGTAGAGGCTAAATAGCATGTTATTAAATAATGAATGGGTTACCAATGAAATTAAGAAAAAAATAAAAATCTTCCTGGAAACAAATGAAAATAAACACACAACTATTAGACACAGTGAAAGCAGCCCATAGGGAAGTTCATAGCTCTACAAGCCTACTTCAAAAAAAAAAAAACACAAGAAAAATTAATAATAAACTTAAAGTACAACTTAAAGTACTAGAAAGAGAATAATAAATAAGTAGAAGGAAGGAAATAATAAAGATTAGAGCAGAAATAAATGCCATAGAGTCTTAAAAAAAAGTAATGATATAAAGATCGGGTTCTTCGAAAGGATAAACAAGATTGATGAATCATTAGCCAGACTCATCAAGAAGCAAACAGAGGGGACCCAAAACATAAAATCAGAAAGGAAAGTGACATCACAGAAATACAAAGATTGTAAGAAAATACTATAAACAACTAAATGCTAAGAAGCTGGACAATGTGGATGAAATGGACAAATTCTTAGAAAAATATAACCCCCAAACAAAGAAGAAGAATCACAAAACCTGAAATAGAATCCGTAATAAAGGAAACTCTCAGCAAAGAAAAGCCCGGGCCTGGATGGCTTTAGGGGGAGTTTTGCCAAACATTCAAAGAAAAATTAACACCTATACTCCTCAAACTATTCAAAAAATCAAGGAGAGGGAAACATGTTCAAGCTCTTGATAAGGCCAACATTATCCTAATTCCAAAACCAAATAAAGACACTACAATGATAGAAAATTACAGGCCAATGTCCCTGATGAACATAGATGCTAAAATACTCGACAAAATATTAGAAAATCAGATCCAGCAATGTATTAAAAAGATCATGCACTATGAAAAAGTGGGATTTATTTTAGGGATGCAAGATTGATACAATATTATAAAAGGAGGAAGTAAAACTTTCATATGCCCAGATGCCATGATATTATATATAGAAAACCCTAAAGACTCCACCAAAAAACTACTAAATTTAATAAATGAATTTGGCAATGTAGCAGGATACAAAATCAACCCCCAAAATCACTGGTTCTTTTATACACCAATAATGAATTCCCATAAAAAGAAACTAAAAATTGCCACAAAAAAATTGAGATGCTAAGAATAAACTTAATAAAGGAGACAAAGATTTTTACTCAAAAACTTATAATACATTGAAAAAAGAGATAAAAGAAGATATAAACATGTGGAAGAATATTCTGTGTTCATGGATTGGTAGAATCAACATCATTAAAATGTTCATATTACCCAAGGCAATCTACAGATTCAATGCAATCCCTATTAAAATACAAATAACATGTTTCACAGATCTAGAATAAATACACCAAAAATTTATATGGAACCAAAAATGACCCCAATATCTGGGGTAATCTTGAAAAAAAAGAACAAAGTTGGAGTAATCACAATGCTAGATGTCAAGTTATATTACAAAGCCACTGTAATCAAAACAGTTTAGTACTGAACAGACATCTAGATCAATGGAACAGAACAGAGACCCCAGAAGTCAATCCAGGCCATTAATATTTGACAAAGGAGGTGAAAGCATACAATGGAGTCAAGACAGTCTCTTCAATAAATAGTATTGGGAAAATTTGACAGATACCTGCAAAAAATAAAAAGGTAGGAAGGAAAGAAGGGAAGAAGGGAGGAAGGGAGGGAGGAAAAAAGAAAATAGACCACCAACTTACACCATACACAAAAATAAACTCTAAATAGATAAGAGCTTAAACATAAGTTGGGAAATGATAAAAATCCTAGAAGAAACTTCAGGGAGTAAAATCTCAGACATCTCTCATAGCAATATGTTTATGGATACATCTCTTAGGGCAAAGAGAACTAAGGAGAAAATAAACAAATGGAACTACATCAAAATAAAAAACTTCCGCACAGCAGAAGAAACAATAAAAATGAAAAGAGAGCATAGCATATGGGAGAACATATTTGGCAATGATACATCTGATAAAGGGTTAATAACACTAATCAGAAAAAATGTATGCACCCCTATGTTCATAGCAGCACAATCCACAATAGCAACCAGGGAGCAAAATCCCTAGTACTCATCTGTAGATGAATGGATAAAAAAGCTGTGGTACATTTATAAAACAGAATATGTAGCAGCAAAAAAGAAAAATCTCTTACCTTTTGAGATAGGATGGAGGTACCTGGAGGGACCATGGTAAGTGAAATAAATCAGAGAAAGACAAGTATCACATGATCTCATTCAAATATGGAATCGAATTAACTAAATAAATTGATGGAGTGGATCCAGATAGTTGGAAGCATGGAGTAGAGGAGGGAATCTTGGATGGAAGGTGGGGGAGGTGGGTGGTTAGGAGATAATCAACCAAAGACCTCTTATGCATATATGTATAACCCATGGACACAGACAGTGAGGTGGTGAGGGCCTGGGGTGTGGGGGTGGAGGTCAATGTGGGGTAAAAGGGGACATATGTAATACTTTCAACAATAAAGATTTAAAGAAAAGATTTAAAGAAAACATGTGCCTTTTGAGGGTGGTTATTTCTTTAAAAAATATTTTTATTGATTTCAGAGAGGAAGAGAGAGAGAGAGAAAGATAAAAACATCAATGATGAGAGAGAATCATTTATCAACTGCCCCCTGAATGCTCCTTATAGGGATTGAGCCAACAATCCGGGCATGTGCCCTTGACCAGAATCTAACCCAGGACCCTTCAGTTCCCAGGCCAAAGCTCTATCCACTGAGCAAAACTGGCTAGGACCATTTTTTTTTGGAAGAGAGAGAGGAAGGATGTGTGTGTGTGTGTGTGTGTGTGAGAGAGAGAGAGAGAGAGAGAGAGAGAGAGAGAGAGAGAAAGAGAACATTGATTTGTTGTTCCACTTATTTATGTATTCATTGGTTGATTTTTGTATATGCCCCATTAGGAAATCAAACCTGCAAAATTTTGAAAATAGGATGACATTATAACCAACTGACCTACCCTGCCAAGGAAGGTGTTTATTTCAATGGCATATTAAACTAGATAAAACTTTTTCATGGCACACATAAATTAATTATTAAAATTCTGCAGCACACCAAAAAATATGTGTAATTTTTATTCATTCACACTGGATAGCTATTATTGTATTGAATGTTAGCACTGGATGGGGGTCCTCAGCCTGACCTGCCCCCTCTCACAGTCTGGGAGCCCTCAGGGGTAGGGGGCCACCCAGTAATCAGGGGAAGGTAACAACCCATCTCATCTCTGCTGCTGCCACTGCCGATAGCACAAGCCTTGGACAGCCCTGGTTACCTGCAACTTGGGCCAGCCCTGAGTGGCTGGGCAGCTGCCATCCAAGGCTTGTTTGTGCCTCTGGCTGGTCCTGGGTGGCTGGAGGACTAGGAGGCTGAGGGGACTGAGACACTCCAGAGGCAAGCGTGCGGAGTGGCTGTGTCCGCCTGGGGGTGGGCCCAGCCTTGCCACATGCCTGCCACCCTGGCGGGGCTAAGGGGAGTGGGTGCCACCATCTTGTGGCTGTGGACGCTGCCATCTTTGAGGGCAGGGCAGTCAATTAGCATATTCTCTCCTTATTGGCTGTGGGTGCCATCGTCTTTGTGACTGCATGAGGGTCAATGAGCATTCTCTTTATTATATAGAATGTTTTTATTGATTTCAGAGAGAAAGGAAGAGGGAGGGAGAGAGAAACATTAAAGATGAGAGAGAACCACTGGTTAGTTGCCTCCTGCACACCCCACACTGGGGATCAAGCGTGCAACCTTGGCATGTGCCCTGACCAGGCATCGAATTGTGACCTCCTGGTTCATAAGTTGATGCTCAACCATGGAGCCATGCTGGCAGATGGCTGTTAGCATTTTTAAAATTTGACAATCTAAGGGAAATGAAGTCAGTGCCCCTGACTAAACAGTTAGGTTTTGCATGTGTTAAAAATTCTTGCAGCCCACTGTTGAAAAGCACCTAGATGCATAGAAACAATGCATCCAGAGTTTGCTTAAAGCAAAGGTAAACCTTTTACTAAAGTTATATGGCTAGGGTGACCACCCACCATGAGCTAGCTGCCCAGTTAGGAGTTTATAATCAGATCACCCTGTGATTTACTTTCCATAGAAACCCTTTTTTAATCTACATAGTCCAAGAGGAAAAATTGAGGTTATTGTGTGTGTACAACAGACAAAATGCCCAGCTGGAATGGTTCAGTGGTTGAGCATCAACCTGTGAACCAATAATTCACCTTTTTGTTTCCTGGTCAGGGCATATGCCTAGGTTGTGGGCTCAATCCCCAATAGGGGGCATGCAGGAGGTTTCTCTCTCACCAATGTTTTTATCTTTCTATACCTCTCTCTCTAAAAATCAATAAAAACATACTTCAAAAATAAATAACCCTTTAAAAAAGAACAAGAGATAAAACAAATAGCTACAAAATTGGTGTTAATGAATTTCAAAATATAATAACTAATAAAACCCTCCTATATAATGAAGAGGTAATATGCAAATTGACCCTCAAGCCCCCACATCACAAGATGGTGGCCCCTATGTTGTTACAAGATGGCCACCCCATGTCATCACAAGATGGCCACCCCCCTGCTGTCACAAGATGGCTGCCCCACATTATCACAAGATGGCTGCCCCCACATTGTCACAAAATGGCCAGCAGGGGAGGGCAGTTGGGGGCAACCAGTTGTGCAGGGGAGGGTAGTTGGGAGTAACCAGGCCTGCAGGAGAGGGCAGTTGGGGTGATCAAGCCAGCGGGGGAGTGGTTAGGTGTCAATCAGGCTGGCAGGGGAGTGGTTAGGGGGCTATCAGCCTGGCAGGCAAGTGGTTAGGAGCCAGAAGTCCTGGATTGTGAGAGGGATGTCCAGTGGGATCAGGCCTAAATTGGCAGACAGACATCCCCTGAGGGGTCCCAGATTAAAGAGGGTGAAGACTGGGCTAAAGGACATCCCCCTTAGTGCATGAATTTCATGCCCTAGGCCTCTAATCCTATCTAATAAAAGAGCAATATGCAAATTGATCATACCTCTGCAACACCCCAAGTCACGTCCACCAGTCACGCTCACCAGCCAACAAGAGTGAGTATGCAAATTAACCCAACCAAGATGGCTATGGCTACAGAGAAGCAGGAGGGAGGCTTGGGTTGCCCCTGGCAATGGAGGAAGCCAAGTTTTCTGCAAACCCTGGCCATCCAGGCCTCTGCTTAAGGCAACAAAGTTTCAATGGCTGCCGCAGTTTCAATGGCTGCAGAGCCAGCAGAAGGCTTGTAGAAGATAAATAAATCCCAGATACGAGGGCCTCCGCTTGGATCACTGGGGGGCATGGCCAGCCTCCAAACCACCACAGGTCCCTCATTCAGGCCATCCCATGTCCCAAGGGAATACCCACCCTGATCCAGGACACCATTCAGGGCAAACCAGCTGGACCCCACCCATGCACCAGGCCTCTATCCTATCTAATAAAAGAGTAATATGCAGATTGACCATCACTCCAACACACAAGATGACTGCCCCCATGTGGTCAAAAGATCCTGTCCCCATTTGGACACAAGATGGACACCACAAGATGGCCAGCAGGGGAGGGCAGTTGGCAGGGACCAGGCCTGCAAGGGAGCAGTTGGGGATGATCAAGCCTGCAGGGAGGGCAGTTAGGGTGACCAGGCCAGCAGAGGAGGGATGTTGGGGGTGACCAGGCCTGCAGGGGAGGGCAATTAGGGGCAAACAGGCTGGCAAGGGAGCAGTTAGGTATCAATCAGACTGGCAGGGGAGTGGTTAGGGGGTGATCAGGCTGACCAGCAGAAGCAGTTAGGGGCAATCAAGAAGGCAGGCAAGTGAGCCATTGGGAGCCAGCAGTTCTGGATTGTGAGAGGGATGTCCGACTGCCCGTTTTGGTCCCTACCTGGATCGGGCCTAAATGGGCAGTCGGACATCCCTCAAGGGGTCCCAGATTGGAGAGGAAGCAGAATGGGTTGAAGGACACCCCCCTTGTGCATGAATTTTGTGCACCAGGCTTCTAGTCTTATATAATAAAAGGCTAATACGAAAATTGAATGGTAGAATGACAGTCCCTATGATGTGTACTGATCACCAGGGGGCAGACGCTCAATGCAGGAGCTGCCCCCTGGTGGTTAGTGCGCTACCACAGGTGGAGCACCTCTCAGCCAGAAGCCTTGAGCCAGGCTCACAGTTGGCAAGTGCAGGAGCGGGAGTGCTAAATTGGCAGTTGGACATCTCCTGAGGGCTCCCCAACTACAAGAAGGCACAGGCCAGGCTGAGGGACCTCTTCCCAATCCCAAGTGCATGAGTTTTATGGACCATGCCTCTAGTCTTTTTATAATACTAATACGATTAAAGAGAAGATAGAATTATTTTTTGGGAGGATATTATTTTTCTTAATTGGAGTTAAAGTTAGTGTTTTCTCTCATCAAAATCAATAGCAAATGCTCATCTATTAATGTGATTTTTTTTTCAGCCAAGAAAAGTAAAGATTTATGAAGGAGATGGAGTAATGATTGGAATTACAGGTAGCTCATGCTTAAACATCTGGCTCAGCTCATTTGATTTCAAGTGAGATGTTATGTATTTTATCTTTGAAAATGTCTGAAGTTTTCTGTCATAGTTGTTGCTAAATACTGATACCAGTCCATGAGCAAAGGTTTTGTTTTTTTTAAATATATATATATTTTATTGAACTTTTACAGAGAGGAAGGGAGAGGGATAGTTAGAAACATTGATGAGAGAGAGACATTGATCAGCTGCTTCCTTCACACTCTTTACTGGGGATGTACCTGCAACCAAGATACATGCCCTTGACCATAATCGAATTTGGGACCTTTCAGTCTGCAGGCCAATGCTCTATCCACTGAGCCAAACCAGTTTTGGCATGAGCAAAGGGTTTTAATGAGCATATTTGTTGCAAGGCATTTATACAATTCTATTAAATTATTCTCAATATTTACCTTTTAGCATGTCATTATTTGCAGGTTAATTGCTTTCAATAGAAGTTTAGGTGGGAGCTCCTCGATTGCACAGTTAAATGGGTTTTTGAAATATGGACATTTTCTTTTTACCTTCACCTAGGTCTGAAAGATGCTGTTGGAACTATAGTTTGAATTTAGAAAATGTATGTACTGCAGATTTGTTAGTAACAGCACAACAAGTATATAACACAGATTTAGATCACTTGTGATTCAAACAATGTTAGCTGTTGGGATAACTTTACTACAGTATAAGTTTGGTGTATAAGTGCTGTTTGCCTTATAGCTTTTAGGTTTAATTCACTAAGAAATATTATCAAGCCCACAGCAAAAGCTAATTTCCAAAGCAATTTAATTAAATGACAGTGGTTGAGGGCAGTTTTTTTAACCGCTTAAAAATTGTACAAACCATTCTTAGATGGAGGACAGTACAAAATTGACAAATGACTCAAGCTGGTTTGACTCAGTGGATAGAGCCCCAGCCTGTGGACCAAAGGGTCCTAGGTTCGATTTTGGTCAAGGACACCAACCTCAGTTGCAGGCTCTTTCCTGGCCAGGGCCCTGGTCAGGACATATACAGGAGGCAACCAATCGATGTGTTTCTCTCACATGGGTATTTTTCTCTCTCTTCCACTCTAAAAATCAATGGAGAAATAGCCTCGGGTGAGGACTAAATAAGCAAATAAACAAACAAAATTGAAAAACAGCTGGATTTCTTCTGCATGCCTTAGTTTGGAGAGAATTTTAGTAACTGCCCAAGTCTGAAGAACTATGTAGTGGTGGAGTGGGAATTCCGATTTGATAGGCACCTGCCCTTAGAGTCCATACACTTGGTGACTGTGCTGTGATATTGGCAGCTGGTGGCCAAATCCAGAGTAGCTCGCAGGTTTCTTATTTAAATTTATTTGTTTTCTTTCGTTTTGTTTTTGTTTGTTTTTAAAGAAAGAGAAAGGGAGAGAATGAGAGAGAAAGAGAAACACTGGAGGATTGAACCCACAAAGTAGGTATGTCCCCTGACAGAAAATCTAATTTGTGACCTTTGAGTGTATGGGACAATGCTCCAACCAAATGAGCCACACTGGCCAGGGCGACAGATGTTGATTTTTAAAACATAATACAATAATATGTAAAAACAGTGTAAACTGAAACCAATACCTGTGTACTTACCACCCAACTTAAAATATTGCCCCACTCTTAAAATCCCTTGTGTTTACCCCTTTGATCACCTGTATTCACATTACTTCCTCCCACCTGATGTAATCGCCCCTGGCTTTGATGTTTTGCATCCCTTGCTTTATTTTTAGTACTACTTGGATTACATATGTAGTAGTGTATCTTTAAATGTAACATGGGAATGTTTTACTGTTTTAAAACAATGTATATGGTGTGATAGCTGAGTTTAAAAAGTGCAATATTATTCTAGCTGGTTTGGCTCAGTAGGTAGAGCATCAGCCTGCACACTCAAGGGTCCCAAGTTCAGTTTTACTCAAGGGCTCATACCGGGGTGGTGGGCTCAGTCCCCAGTAGGGGGCATATAGGAGGCAGCCTATCAAAGATTCTCTCTCATCATTGATGTTTCTGTCTCTACCTTTCCCTTCCTCTCTGAAATAAAAAATGTACATATAGATTTTAAAAGTGCAATATTAGAACAAAAGTGGAGTCTTTTAAGCCCATTGTGTAAAGACACTATGAGGTATAACACAGTGGCACTGCCTGGCCAGGTGGCTAAGTTGGTTGGAATGTCATCCCAATAAGCCAAGGTTGACCCTCTTCTTGGCGGGGTTCGGATGTGCAGTCCTGGGCCTGTAATGTACGGAGGCAGAGGGAGAGGGCTCTGGCCCCCTCGGTGTCATGTCTTTGGTGCTGACGGTTTCCAGTCCACCCGTTCTATCCTCAAGCGCCGGGACACAGGGGAAAAAAAAAAGCCAAGGTTGCAGGTTCAATTCCCCTGTCAGGGCACATGTAAAAATTATCCAATGAATGCATAAATAGGTGGAGCAACTAATCAATGTTTCTTTCTCTCAAATCAGTAAAAAGAAATGTAATCCTCACCTTAGGATATGTTCATTGATTTTTTTTTTTTTTTTAGAGAGACAGTGGAAGTGGGGAGGGGGGGAGAAAAGAGAGAGAAACATCAATGTGAGAGAGAAACATTAACTGATTGCCTCCTATATGCACCCTGACTGGGGATCAACCCCGAAATGTAGATATGTGGCCTGACCAGGAATCAAACTTGCAACCTTTTGGTGCAGAAGACAAGACTCCTACCAACTGAGCCACCTGGCCAGGGGGAAAAAAAACAACAACATAAAAACAATAAAATAAATAACTCAGTAGCACAATTGAAAGAAGACTTTTTAAAAATTAAAAACAATATAAATGATATTATACTACACATATTCTTCTGTGGCTAACTTATTTCTCTACTTGATTTAGCCTGGGTTATCTGGACTCTGTATATTATTATTCATGGCCTACTTCATTTCAGGCAAAGCAAAAGACGTTGTCACCCCACAGAGAATTTCAGGATTATTGGGGAGGAATTCTGTAAAACTTGCCAAATTGGGACATACCAGCAATTTAAAAATAATCCAGTATGTTAATGTGGGAAGGCTGTGCATATAAATTCTTTAATTATCTCTCCTTTTGGCTAAATTTGAGTTTTGTGGCATGAGAGTGGCTCTGCATTTGCACCGCTGCCATGACATTCGATGCCAGTTTCACTTGAATCCTTCCTCTGCCTGAGTTCTGAGCAATGTGGCAGTTCTGTGATGTGGCCACAGTTTCTATGGTAAAGCCATCCATTTTAATAAAGTAAAGGTCTAGCCCATTGAGTCTAGTTGAATACAGCTGTTGCATAGATCTCTTCTGATGCTACAGCCGTTGAGTTCATTTCCTTAATCACATTTTCCATATGGGTAAAAGTATGAAGCTGCCTGGTATCTTCCAGAGTGCATGCATTCTAATTTCAGAATTTAATCAAATGGAACTGGCTTCCTGACAGAATAAACAGAGCAAAATACTGTATCCAGACCAGCTGCCAAACTAGTAGCCTGAATTTATTTTCTCTTGCTTTGCTAAATGCATCTTTGAAGTTTTGAAAACATAGTCCAGGTTAAGGAAATTTAGAATTTTTGAACCAAGACCAGTCACTTCCAATATTCTTCCACAAATACATCCATTAAATTTCAAAAATCAGGTAGCTGAGTTAATACTTTTTCACATGTCTGTGTCCAGAGAAGAGATCTCGTTTCTCTTTCCTATGAACACAGGGATTGTGTGCGCAGACTCTGCCATTTGGGTTAATCTCATATAGAGAGTCCTGTAAATATCCATACATTTTTTTTCTGGTTACTTCCACTGTGCTTCTTCTTTGAGTCTGACAATCTAACTCATATCTGAAATCTCTCCTGGTATTTTCTATGCCATTTTTTAATGTATTATTCTGTATATAAATATAAAGTCTTTACTTGTAATATAGATACAATGTAGCAACCAGGACACATAGAGAGAAACAAGAGTCAGCTGGAAGAGGACCTGTTCCTCAAACCAGTTGGCTTGTGAAAGGAGACTTGAGGAGGCGCAGAATGCATGCCAACTCCTTTGTTATTGCTAATTTTATTTTTTTCATCTGCAAAATAGACTCTTGTATTGCATGTGTGTCTTTCATTAACCACAAGTATTTTGTTTATATTTATGTTGCAATCTCATTTACCCTTTAACACCAAAATAGGGATGGCCTTTGGAAGAGGGATATATATGGACAGAACTTTATTGTTCAGTCAGAAGACACTTGGAAATAGCCTTAAATGGACACCACTCCCCAGAAGCGGTTTATTCGCATTCTAGCTTCCTGAAGGCCCTGAAATTACCTTTCCCACCTCCAGTCCATATCCCAGCTTCTTTCTAGGCTAACCCCTAGTCATTTAACAACACTGGGCTCAGCTGTCACTTCCTCCCAGAAGCCTTTCTTGCTCTCTTTTCTTCTGTATCTTCACACTCTTTCTTGGTTTTAATACCATCCTTAATATAAGGACTCCCAAAATTTAAATTTCTTGTCCAGCTTTCTTTGAGCTTCAGATATTTATGTATAACCAGAGACCCTCTCACAATCTGGGACTCCTCAGGGGATGTTGAAGAGCTGGTTTCAGCTCAATCCCTGAGGGCCAGGCCGAGGGACCCCACTGGTGCATGATGTGGGAGGGCTCCAGGGCATGCCAGCCCATCTCATCCAGTCCTGATAGGGGCTGATCAGGGGGCCAGCCGGGGTCAAACTGTGGGAGGTTGACCAGACAGGGAGGGATAGCAGGAGGGCTCCAGGGCATGTCTGTCCTGTCTCGTCCAGTCCCTGTCAGCCAGACCCCAGTAGCAAGCTAACCTATCGGTCAGAGCATCTGCCACCTGGTGGTTAGTGCACATCATAGCAACTGGTTGAATAGTTGAACCATTGAACACTTAGCATATTAGGCTTTTATTATATAGGATTATTTACTCCATATCTCCACTTAGATGGCATCTGAAACTAACATTCCAAAACCAAAACCATTACCCCTCTTTCAAAAAACCCAAACCTGGCACTATCATTGAATTAGTTTTCTATTGCTATGAAATAAATTGCTAAAAAATCTGGTGATTTAAAGCTACAGTAAACGTTTCTTGTCTCACAGTTCCTGTGGGTTGGGAATTTGGGATTAGTTTAGCTGGGTGATGCTGGCTTAAACTCTCTCATGAGTTTGCAGTCAAGATGTTGGTGAGAACTGCAGTCATCTGAGAGCTCAAATGGGTATGGAAGATTCTCTTCAAAGATAGTGACTCATCTGGCTGCCAAGTTGGTAGGACACCTCAGTTTCTTCACACATGAACTTCTCCATAAGGCTTCTTATAGCTGCTTGAATGTCCTAACAACACAGTGGCTGGCTTCCCCCAGAGAAGATAATCCAAAAGAGAGCAAGGAAGAAGCTATAATATCTTTCATGACTCAGCTTCATAAGGTAAACACTTGGTCAGTATTCTATTGTTCATACAGGCTACACAAGATTCAGTGTGGAAGGGACCTACACAAGAGTTTAAATACCAGGAGACAGGATCATTGGGGTCACCAGAGGCTGGTTGCCATCTCTGTCTGTCTAGTTGTTCATATCAGAAACCTGAGTCATCTTTAACACATCTGTGTGCCTCCTTTAGTTAATACCAAGTTTATTCTACCTCATCAATATTTTGATTGTATGTACTATTATTGCTCTAGTCCAAACCAATCACCTCTTGTCTAGTCTATAATACTACAATAACCTCTAAACCATTCTCTCGGATGATTAGTGACTGAGGACTTTTTCATATGTCTCTTGGCTTTCTGTATGTCCACTTTGGGGAAATGTCTATTTAGGTCCTTAGCCCATTTTTCAATTTGAGTTGTTTGTCTTCCTTTTGTTAACTTGTATGAGATCCCTATATATTTTGGAGATTAACCCTTTTTCAGATGTATCATTGGCCAATATGTTTTCCTATGTAGTAGGCTATCTTATTATTTTGATGATGGGTGTGTGTGTGTTTTTGTTTGTTTTTTGTTTTTTTGCTGTGCAGAAGTAGTCCCATTTGTTTATTTTCTCCATTCCCTGGAAGCCAGGCTGAGGACAGTGGTCGGCAAACTGTGGCTCATGAGCCACATGCAGCTCTTTGGCCCCTTGAGTGTGGCTCTTCCACAAAATACCATGTGCAGGCATGCACGTAGAGTGAGATTGAAACTTCGTGGTCTATGTGCAGAAGTTGGTTTTCGGCTCTCAAAAGAAATTTCAATTGTTGTACTGTTGATATTTGGCTCTGTTGACTAATGAATGAGTTCGCCGACCACTGTCCTAGGCGATGTATCTGTAAACATAGTGCTACGAGAGATGTCTGAGATTTTGGTGCCTATGGTTTCTTCTAGTACTTTTATGGTTTCATCTCTTACATTTAAGTTTTTTTTAATCCATTTTTAGTTTGTTCTTGTTATAGTGCAAGTTGTAATCTAGTTTCATTTTTGGCATGTATCCACCCAATTTTTCTAACACCATTTGTTGAAGAGACTATCTCTGCTCCAATGTATGTTCTTGCCTCCTTTGTCAAATATTAATTGAGCATAGTGACTTGGGTCTATTTCTGGGTTGCCTGTTCTTATGCCAGTACCAGACTGTTTTGAGTACAATGGCTTTGTAGTATAACTTGATATCTGGTATTGTGATTCCTCCAACTTTGTTGTTCTTTCTCAATGTTGCTGTAGCTATTTGGGGTCTTTTTGATTCTATATACATTTTTCGAGTGTTTGTTCTAGATCTATTAAATATGCGGTTGGTGATTTAGGGATTGCATTGAATCTATATATTGCTTTGGGTAGTATGGACATTTTTTTAAATTTAATAAATCTTTATTGTTCAGATTATTATAATTGTTCTTCTTTCTCCCCCCCCCCATAGCTCACTTCCACCTGGTCTCCACTCACCCTCTGCCCTTAAGCCCCTCCACCCCCACTGTCCTCATCCATAGGTGTATGATTTTTGTTCAGTCTCTTCCCACACCTCCCACACCTCTTCCCTTCCACCCCCGATAATTGTCAGTCCACTCCCTTTTTTATGCCCCTGATCCTATTATATTCACCAGTTTATTCTGTTCATCAGATTTTTTTATTCACTTGATTTTTAGATTCACTTGTTGATAGATATGTATTTGTTGTTCATAATTTTTATCTTTACCTTTTTCTTCTTCCTCTCCTTAAAGAATACCTTTCAGCATTTCATGTAATACTGGTTTGGTGGTTATTAACTCCTTTAGCTTTTTCTTATCTGTGAAGCTCTTTATCTGACCTTCAATTCTGAATGATAGCTTTGCTGGGTACAGTAATCTTGGTTGTAGGTTCTTGCTATTCATCACTTGGAATATTTCTTGCCACTCCATCTGGCCTGCATAGTTTCTGTTGAGAAATCAGCTGACAATCGAATGGGTGCTCCCTTGTAGGTAATTAACTGTTTTTCTTTTGGTTATTTTAATATTCTCTCTTTGTCTTCTGCTTTTGGCATTTTAATTATGATGTATCTTGGTGTGGTCTTCTTTGGATTCCTTTTGTTTGGGGTTCTGTGCACTTCCTGACTTGTAAGTCTATTTCTTTCACCAGGTAGGGGAAATTTTCAGTCATTATTTATTCAAATAGATTTTCAGTATCTTGCTCTCTCTCTCTTCTTCTGTTGTTGGCATGCTTGAAGTTGTCCCAGACGCTCTTTACATTTTTTTATTCTTTTTCTTTTTGCTTTTCCAGTTCAGTGTTTTCTGCTTCTTTGTATTTCAAATCTTTGACTTGATTCTTGCGATCCTCTAGTCTGCAGTTAGATCTGTGTATAATATTTTTTATTTCAGTCAGTGTATGTTTAATTTCTATTTGGTCCTTTTTCATATCCTCCAGTGTCTCACTAAATTTATTGGCCTTTTCTAGAGAATTCTTGACAAACCTTAAAACCATGGTTTTGAACTCTATATCTAGTCATTTGTTTTCCTCCATTTCTTTTGTTTGTGATCTGTTATTTTGGCTCCGCATTTTTGCTGCTTCCCTGAGTTGATAGAGTGGCTTTGTGTGCTAGGTGTCTTATAGGGCCCTGTGGCTCTGCCTCCCCAGTTACCTGAGGTGAGCACTCTTGGTGTACCCCTTTGTGGGGTATGTGCACAGTCTTGTTGAACCTAAGCCTTCATTGTTGTTGGTATCACTGCGATGAATTGACCTCCAGGTCAATTGGTTGGAAGGATCAGCTATGTCTACACTGGGAGAACTTCTGTGCTGGAGACACCTTGATGGGAAAAAAAGAGTATCTTAAAAGCAGCAAAAGAAAAACAGTTAATTATCTACTTGCAAAAGCCTCTGTGCTGAGCTTGAATGGGGCAGAGTCTCAGGGCAGAGCAGACAGCATTCGTTTTCTGTCAGCCCTGCCCTAATAGGCCCCTGTGTCTCAGTGTCCTGTGGTAATCACTGCAAGCACCTCTGAAAGAAAGCTGCCCTCAAGTTCCGCCAGCTGCTAGACAGTCCAGTTTCTCCCCGAATGAGTCTGGGTCCCCAAAGTCTCGCCCAGAACTAGAGTTCAGTGCAGTTGGAAAATTTTGTCTCCTTCCCACTTGAGAAAGCTATGCATGTACTCAGTTGACTGCCCTCTCCGCATGCACGCCTCATTACTTCTGTGTTCCACAGTTTCTCTGAGTCTCAGTGTGCATTTCCCTTTCCTTCTAGTTGTAAAATTTTTACTCAGCCAGCTTTCCTTGGTTCTGGATGATGTCTGTTTTGTCTTTTAGTTGTGATTTTGAAATTGTTGTGCAAGACAACATTTTAGGTGTTTACCTATGCTGCCATCTTGGTTTCTCCTCAGTATAGACTTTAAATTTAATTAATTAATTTATTTATTTATTAAATCTTTATTATTCAAATTATTACATTTGTTTCTCTTTTTTCCCCTTCATAGCTCCCCTACACCCGGCTCCCAACCCTCTCTCTACCCTTACCTCTCTCCCGTTGACCTCATTCATAGGTGTATGATTTTTGTCCATTCTCACCCTGTAGACCCCTCACCCCTTCCCCCCCGAGAATTATCAGTCCACTCCCTTTCTGTGCTCCTGATTCTATTATATTCACCAGTTTATTCTGTTGATCAAATTTTTAGATTCACTTGTTGATAGATATGTATTTGTTGTTTATAATTTGTTATCTTTTACCTTTTTCTTCTGCCTCTTTTAAAAGAGTACCTTTTAGCATTTCATATAATACTGGTTTGGAGTTGATGAACTCCTTTAGCTTAATAAATGAATGAATTACTGTGAGATATCTGGTTCATCTTGGTTTATTAAGATATCTGGTTCATCTTGGTTCATCATTCAGTTCAGTATTACTTAACCTGTGAAGCTCTTTACCTGCCCTTCAATTCTGAATGATAGCTTTGCTGGGTAGAGTATTCTTGGTTGTAGTTCTTGCTATTCATCATTTGGAATATTTCTTGCCACTCTTGTCTGGCCTGCATAGTTTCTGTTGAGAAATCAGCTGACAGTCATATGGGTGCTCCCTTGTAGGCAATTAACTGTTTTTCTCTTGCTGCTTTTAATATTCTCCCTTTGTCTTTTGCTCTTGGTATTTTAATTATGATGTGTCTTGGTGTAGTCCTCTTTGGATTCCTCTTATATGGGGTTCTATGTGCTTCCTGGACTTGTAAGTCTATTTCTTTTATCAGATGTGGGAAGTTTTCAGTCATTATTTCTTTAAATAGGTTTTCAGTATCTTGCTTTCTCTCTTCTTCTGGCACCCCCACAATTCTGATGTTGGTATGCTTGAAGCTGTCCCAGAGGCTCCTTACATTATCTTCACATTTTTGGATTCTTTTTTCTTCTTGCTTTTCCTGTTGAGTGTTATCTGATTCTTTATATTTCAAATTTTTGACTTGATTCTTGCCTTCCTCTAGTCTGCTGTTAGGTCTCTGTATAATATTTTTTATTTCAGTCAGTGTATGTTTAATTTCTAGTTGGTTCTTTTTCATCTCCAGTTGGTTCTTTTTCATCTCCTCTTGGGTCTCGCTAACTTTATCCAGCTTTTCTGGGATATTCTTGAAAAACCTTATAAGCGTGGTTTTGAACTCTATATCCAGTCATTTGTTTTCCTCCATTTCTTTTGTTTGTGATCTCTTCCCTTGTCTCGGCATTTTCACTATGCTGGGAGAACTTCTGTGTTGGATTCAGCCTTATGATACCAGACTTGCAAAACTGCAAAAGCCTCTCTGTAGACCTTGGGATGGGTGGAGTCTCAGGGCTTAAGGGATTGCCTTGCCTTCCAGTTGGCCCCGTCCTCCATGGCCTCCCGGGTCTCACATGACTGAGTAATCACTGGAATGGTCCCTGTGTGTGTGCTCTCACTCTCTCCAGTGCATCTAGACTGCTGCCTTTTCAGTTCCCTTTCGCTTCAGGACGATATGAATCTGGGTCCCCAGGGTTTCACCCGAATCTGAGTTTTAGTGGAGTTAGAAGTGGCACAGTTGGGATGCTTTGTCTCCCGCCCTCTTGTGAAAGCCAGTGGCACAATCAGCAGTCGGTCTTCTGTGCACAGTGCTGTGCATGCCGCCCGATTTCTGATCTTTTGCAACTCCCTTAAATTTCCATGCACTTCTCCCTTTTCACAGTCCAAACTCTCCCCATATTAGTTTTGGCTGGACCTGGGGTTTAGTGTCATAAGATAAGGAGTTCAATGCCATTGGGAGTCTCTGTTTCCCTCCCGCCAGAGAAAGCCAGCCTGGTACTCTGGCACCCACTCTCTCCATGCGCGTGCACGTCTCCGTACCTCAACTTTGTGCAGCTTTTCTGGGTCTCTGTGAGCCTCTCTCTTTCCTTCTAGTTGGTAGAATTTCCACTCAGCCAGCTTTCCTGTGGTTCTGGATGATGTCTGTTCTGTCTTTTAGTTGTATTTTTGAAATTGTTGTGCGAGGCAACAGTGTAAGTGTTTACCTATGCCGCCATCTTGGTTACCTCTCCTCAGTATAGACATTTTAATGATGCTGATTTTACCAATCCATAAACATGGTATATTATTCCACTAGTTTATATCTTCCTCTATCTCTTTTTTTCAACATCCTGTAGTTTTCTGAATATAAGTCCTTTATCTCCTGGGTTAAGTTTATTCCTAAGTATCTTAAATTTTGTGGCAATGGTAAATAAGATTGTTTTTTTAGTTTCTCATTCTGGGAATTCACTATTAGTGTATAAAAAAGTCTTTGATTTTGGGGTTTTAATTTTGTATCCTGCTACATTTCTGAATTCATTTATTAAATCTAGTAGCTTTTTGATGGGTCTTTAGGCTTGTCTCTGTATGGTAGCATGTCACCTGGAAATATTGACAGTTTTACTTCTTCCTTTCCAATTTGGATGCTTTTTATTTCTTCTTCTTGTCTGCTCATTATGGCCAG
Source organism: Lasiurus cinereus (assembly GCA_011751065.1). Taxonomy (NCBI): domain Eukaryota; kingdom Metazoa; phylum Chordata; class Mammalia; order Chiroptera; family Vespertilionidae; genus Lasiurus; species Lasiurus cinereus. The sequence continues at coordinate 39,025,892 of JAAGEH010000005.1, read as the reverse complement.
GACTTCCAGAACTATGTTGAACAAGATTGGTGAAAGAGGGCATCAATAGCTTGTTTCTGTTCTTAGGGTAAATAGTTTTAGTTTTTGTCCATTGAGTATAATGTTGGCTGTAGGTTTTCATATATGGCCTTTATTATGTTGAGGAATGTTCCTTTTATTCCCACTTTGCTGTGAGTTTTTATTTAAAAAAAAGGCATTAGATTAGAATGCCTTTTCTGCATCAATTGATATGATTATGTGATTTTTATCTTGCAGTCTGTTCATATGCTGTATCACATTTATTGATTTGATAATATTGTACCAACATTGCATCCCCAGAATAAATCCCACTGATCTTTCTCATGTATTGCTGAATCTGGTTTGCTAAAATTTTGTAGAGAATTTTATCAGTTATGTTCATCAGAGATATTGGCCTGTAGTTCTCTTTCTTTGTCATGTCTTTATCTGGTTTTGGATTTAGGGTGATGCTGGCCTCATAGAAAAAGTTTAGAAGTGTTCCTTTCTCTTGAAATTTTTGGAATGGTTTGAGGAGTAGAGGTGTTAGTTTGTCTTTGAAGATTTGGTAAAACTCCCCTGTGAATCCATCTGGACCAGGACTTTTGTTTGCTGGGAGGTTTTTTTGTTTTTGTTTTTGTTTTTTACTGCTTTGATTTCACCAGTATATACTGGCCTATTCAGGTTTTTCTAATTCTTCCTGATTGAGTTCTGGAAGGTTGTATATTTCTAGGAATATGTCCATTTAGTCCAGGTTGTCCTGTTTGTTGGAATAAAGTCATTCATAATATTTTATTACAATCTTTTGTATTTCTGTGGGATCAGTTGTTGCTTCATCTCTTTCGTTTCTGATTTTGTTTATTTGGGTCCTCTCTTTTTATTTTCTGGTGAGCCTGGCTAGAGGTTCATCAATCCTGTTTCTCCCTTTGAAGAACCAGCTCTTGTTTTATTGATTCTTTTCAATTATTTTGTTTGTTTGTTTGTTTCTATTAGTATATCATTTATTTCCACTCTGGTCTTTTTTTTTAAGTATCTTTTTATTGATTCAGAGAGGAAACGAGAGGGAGAGAGATAGAAATATCAATGATGAGAAAGAATAATTGATCAGCTGCCTCCTGCACACCCCACACTAGGGATCTAGCATGCAATGTGAGCATGTGGCCTGACGAGGAATCAAACTGTGATCTCCTGGTTTATAGGTCAACATTCAACCACTGAGCCATGCCTGCTGGGCTCTGCTCTGATCTTTATTATTTCCTCTCTTCTATTTGTTCTGGGGTTTTCTTTCTAATTCTTTAAGTTGTAGTGTTAGCTAACTTCTTACTAGTTTTTCTTATTTTTTGAGGTAGGCCAGAAGTGCTACAAATGTCTCTTTCAGGACTGCTTTCACTGAGTCCCATAAATTTTGGATTGTACTGTGTTCATTTTTGTTTCCAGGATTTTTTGTTTAATAACTTCTTTGATCTCTTTGGTATTCGTTCATTGTCTATAACATACTATTTAGCCTCCATGTATTTTATTGTTTTTGATAGTTTTTATTGTAGTTGAGTTCTAATTTCATGCCATTGTGGTCTGAGAAGTTGTTTGATATGATTTTAATCTTCTTGAATTTATAGAGACTTACCGTATTTTCTGGCATATGAGATGACTTATTTATTTATTTAATTTTTGCTCTTGAGAGATAAGATTTTTTTTTACTTTTAAAAAATTTTAATAAATCTTCATTGTTCAGATTATTACAATTGTTCCTCTCCCCCCGCCTCCCATATCTCCCCTCCACCTGGTTCCCACCCCATCCTCTGCCCTTACCTCCCCACCATTGTCCTCATCCATAAGTATATGATTTTTGTCCAGTCTTTCCCTGTAACTCCCCTCACCTCTTTTCCCCTGAGAATTATCAGTCCCTTTTTATGTCCCTAATTTTATTATATTCACCAGTTTATTCTGTTAATCAGATTTTCAGTTCACTTGATTTTTAGATTCACTTGTTGATAGATATATATTTGTTGTTCATCATTTTTACCTTTACCATTTTCTTCTTCCTCTTCTTAAAGAATACCTTTCAGCATTTTATATAATACTGGTTTGGTGTTGATGAACTCCTTTAGTTTTTTTCTTATCTGTGAAGCTCTTTATCTGCCCATCAATTCTGGATGATAGCTTTGCTGGGTAGAGTATTCTTGGTTGTAGGTTCTTGCTGTTCATCACTTTCAGTATTTCTTGCCACTCCCATCTGGCCTGTATAGTTTCTGTTGAGAAATCAGCTGATAGTCGAATAGGTACTCTTGTCTAGTTAATTAACTGTTTTTCTCTTGGTCCTTTTAATATTCTCTCTTTGTCTTCTGCTTTTGGCATTTTAATTATGATGTGTCTTGGTGTGGTCTTCTTTGGATTCCTTTTGTTTGGGGTTCTGTGTGCTTCCTAGACTTGTAAGTCTATTTCTTTCACCAGGAGGAGGAAGTTTTCAGTCATTATTTCTTCAAATAGGTTTTCAGTATCTTGCTCTTTCTCTTCTTCTGGCACCCCCATAATTCTAATGTTGGTATGCTTGAAGTTGTCCCAGAGGCTCCTTACACTATCTTCACATTTTTTTATTCTTTTTTCTTTTCCAGTGGAGTGTTTTTTGCTTCTTTGTATTTCAAATTTTTGACTTGATTCTTGTGATCCTCTAGTCTGCTGTTAGGTTTCTGTATAATATTTTTTATTTCAGTCAGTGTATGTTTTATTTCTAGTTGGTTCTTTTTCATCTCCTCTTGTGTCTTCCTAAATTTATCCATCTTTTCTAGGAAATTCTTAAAAAAACCTTATAATCGTGGTTTTGAACTTTCTATCTAGTCATTTGTTTTCCTCCATTTCTTTAGTTTGTGATCTGTTCTTTAGTCTCTGCATATTTTGCTGCTTTCCCGAGTTGGTAGAGTAGCTTTGTGTGCTAGCTGTCTTATGTGGCCCAGTAGCTGTGCCTCTAATAGTTACCTGAGGTGGACACTCTTGGTGTACCCCTTTGTGAACTGTGTGTACAGTCTTGTTGTACTTAAGCCTTGATTGTTGTTGGTATCAATGGGGGTGATTGACCTCCAAGCCAGTTGATTGTAAGGATAAGCTGTTTCTGCACATTCAGGCTTGCCTGCAGACCTCTGCCTTTTGGGCACACGCCGGGCAAGAGAGCTTTCAGAACTCTGCCTTTCGGTTCCCCTGAGTTTCCATGCTCATAAGGGACCCATATGAATCTGGGTTTCCAGAGTATCACCCAAAACTAAGGTTCAATGCAGTTGGACCTGGATTTCAGTGCTGTTGTGAGGTTTTGTTTTCCTCCTGCTAAAGGAAGCCAGGCACACTCAGTAGTCAGCACCCTGTGTGTGCACTTTCAAGTGCACTTTTGCATGCACTTTCACGAGCCCCCAGACTTCTGTCTTTTGTGGCTCCCCTAAGTTTTTGTGCACTCCTTCCTATGAGTGTAGACTCCCCCTATGATTCTTGACTAGAGCTAGGGTTCAGTTGGGATTTTCCGTTCAGACTCTCCCTATGAGTCTCGCTTAGAACTGGGGTTCAGTGCAGTTGGGATTTTCTGTCTCCCTCCTGCTAGAGGAAGCCAGCCAGACCCTGCCCCACCCGTCCTCTCCATGCGCATGTCTTTGTACCTCAGCTTTTTACAGCTCCTCTGAGTCTTTGTGAGTCACTCTCTTTGCCTCTAGTTGTAGAATTTTCACTCAGCCAGCTTTCCTGTGGTTCTGCATGGTGTCCTTTCTGTCTTTTAGTTGTAGTTTTGAAATCGTTGTGCGAGGCAGCAGCTTAGGTGTTCAGTTATGCTGCCATCTTGGTTTCTCCCTAAGACGACTTTTTAACCCTGGAAAATCTTCTCAAAATTTGGGTGTTGTCTTATAGGGCAGGTATATCCCAAACTCTATATTTTAACTAGAAAAGGTGGGGGTTGTCTTATACTTCCAGTTGTCTTATACGTCAGAAAATACAGTAGCTTGTGTCCTTACATGTAGCCTATCTCTGAAAATGTTCCATTTTACTTGTGAAGAATGTATATTCCATAGCTTTGGGGTGGAATGTTTTGAAGATGTCAATTAATTCCAATCTGTTCTAGGGTGTTATTTAAGATTGCTGTTTCTTTGTTGATTTTTTGTCTAGAAGATTTATCCAGTAATGTCAGTGGGGTAATAAAGTGCCTTACTATGATTGTATTGCTATCTATATCTCCCTTGATATCTTCTAGAAGTCTTTTTACATATTTAGATGCTCCTGTATTGGGTGCATATATGTTTACCAGAATTATAGCCTCTTGTTATTTTGATCCCTTTAGTATTATGAAATGCCCTTCCTTATACGTTGTTATGTCTTCTTTGAGGTCTATTTGGCAGATATAAGTATTGCTACCCAGCATTTTTTTTTTCATTTTCATTTGCCAGAAAAATATTTTCCATCCCTTCACATTCAGTCTGTGTGAGTCCTTTATTCTAAGGTGGGTCTCTTATAGACAGCATTTATATGGGTTATATTTTTTTACCCATTCAGTTACTCTATGTCTTTTTATTGGAGCATTAATCTACACACATTTAAGACTATTATTGATAGGTACTTGTTTGTTGCCATTTTTATTCTTTATGCCTGTGTTCCTTCTTCACTTTCTATTTCTTCTTTTTACAACAGTCTCTCTCTCTCTCTCTCTCTCTCTCTCTCTCTCTCTCTCTCTCTC
>JAAGEH010000005.1:38992659-39021096 GCA_011751065.1 Lasiurus cinereus | reverse complement strand
TCTCTCTCTCTCTCTCTCTCTCTCTCTCTCTCTCTCTTTCATTTCCTGGCTTGGTGGTAATAAGCTCCCTTAGCCTTTTTTTTTTTTTGTCTGTGGAGCTCCTGATTTCACCTTCAATTTTGAATGATAGCCTTGCTGGAGAGTATTCTTAGATTCAGTCCCTTGCTTTGCATTACTTTATATACTTCATTCCAGTCCCTCCTGGCCTGATGGGTTCCTGTTGAGAAATAAGTTGATAATCTAATGGGAGATCCTTTGTAGATAACCTTTTGCCTCTCTCTGGCAGCCTTTAAGATTCTTATTTTGACAATTTAATTACAATGCATCTTGGTATCTGTCTTTCTGTGTTCATCTTGTTTGTGACTCTCTATGATTCTTAAACTTGTGTGACTTTTTCCTTCCCAAAGTCAGGGAAGTTTTCTGTCATTAATTCTTCAAACAAATTTTCTATTCTGTGCTCAGTTTCCTTTCCTCTGGAACCCCTATTATGTGGATATGCTTTCATTTCATTTTGTCCCAAAGCTCCCTTAGGCTCGCTTCCTGCTATTTAATTTTTTTTTTTTAGTTGCTACTCTACTTGGGTGTTTTTTCTATTTCTTTTTAAAATTTTTTATTAATGTATTACATATATACATATCTTCCCACTCTCTACCTTGTTTTCTAACTCATTGGTTCAGTCCTCATCTTCTTCTAGTTTACTGTTGTGTTCTTTATTGCAGTTATGTCATCCTTGATTCTTACACATGATGTATTTCTCACCCAGATGTCTGAGCATCTTTATAACCATTTCTCTGAATGATTTCTCTGAGATTGCTTGCCTCCATTTAATTTAGTTCCTTTTCTGATGATTCATCCTTTTCTTTTATTTGGGGGTTGTTTCTTATTTTTTTTCTGTTCCTTTGTAATTGTTTTTATGTATTAGATCAAACTGCTATGTCACCCAGATTTTTTTAATTGATTTTATGTAGTAGATGTTTTGTGGAACCCAGTAGTGTAGTCTTTCAGTTCTCCTGCACTGGGTATTCTAGGGAGGCTCACTAGTTGAGATATTTGGAATTTCTTAATGTAGTTGGCTCTTGAATGTTATTGTCCCATTTGTGGGTAGAGTCTTCTCTCAGAGTGTCTGATTATGTCGCTCCATGTCTCCCATGTTGTGCCAACTGTTGTGGAGGTGTTGACTGAACAACACAGAATACAACATGGCAAGACATGATATGACATAGAAGGAACAGAACACCAATGTACACAAGACACCTATAATCCTAATATAAGTGACCACCAGAGGAAATAGAATTAGAAAAGAGAAAAGAGAGAAAGAGTGATAGCAAGAAAAAAAAGAAGGAATATGGGGAGAAAACAAATAAACAAAAAAGCACAAACAAAAAGTACACCCAGAAAAAGATAGGGGGAAAGAATCTGTAGATGCAGATATTAAATAAAAAAAAATAAGGTTAAGGAATTGGAGGAATAGGGGAAGGACCATGGTTTAGAATATAAGGGGGAGCAAAGAAATGAGAAGACAAAAAGAAAAATTAAAAATTAAAAATAATTTTTAAAGGAGAATAGAGGAGAGAGCAGATAGGCCTGAATTTAGGAAGTGGAACAAGTTAAAAAATTAGGAGAAGAAAAGAGCAAGAGAAGAGAGAAAAATATTGAGTGGTGAAAAAAACAAAAGAAAAGAAAAGAGAAGGAGAAATGGATAGGAGCAAGGAAGAGAAAATTAGATATACGAATAAACCAACAGAGACTATAATAACAACACATCAATAAAGAAGACCAATTTAAAAAGTGGCTGGTGGGGTTGGGGGGGGGCGGGCGGAGAACAAAAGGAGAAAAACTAAAATGGAAAAAGAAGAAAATTGGAAGGAAAAAATAGAAGAGAGGGAAAAAATGGTGAAAAAAGAAATAGAAATAATAAAAAAAAACAAAAACAAAAAACACAAAAACTGAAGTCCAGTTCACTTTGCCAAGTTTTAATGCCCCAATGGGAGCTGGTTTAGGACCCTACTCCTCTGTTCTGTCTGCCAATTCTGGGCTTCCTGTTATGTACTTAGGTGTTAACCACTGTTACGCACTATATTTTGACTTTTAGCATCCTGCTTGAAGCCCCAAGTGATCCACACATCTTCTGCTTTTGTCTGTCTCCACAGGCCTTGGCTGCAAGCAGATCAGGCCAATCTGCCCTCTTTGATTGTCAGTTGTCAATCTTAATCACTCAAGCATTTGCTTCTAATAGGGATTTAGGTGGGAGTGGTACTGTTCCACCTTCAGGGAATAAGATGGGTGCTTTTTCCTGACCCAGAGCTATTCCTTCACGAGTGGCCCAAAATATGGTTGATCAGAGATCTTTGTATAGAGACCAAGGGGGTTGTCTGGCAACCTGGAGTTTTTATGTCTGGTTCCCAAAATAGTATGGCAGTCACTGAGGGTTCCTTGAGACTATTCAGACCCATGAGCTTGGCCTCTATCTTTTCTTTCTCTGTAAAGCTCAAACTGCAGGGTAGGACAGGCTATATCACCTGCCCTGAGGTTACTAGGAGGGGCCAGCTCCTTCTAGGTTTGGAAGCTTAAAAACACCCCAATGCAGGACTCCTGGCCCTGTCCTTCCCAGCCTCTCCTCAGGCACCTCAAATCCGTCCTTCCCTCCCTGCACCAAACCCTTTTGGGTGAGTGACTACCATTGAAAAGTCTTGTGTTCTGGGTTTAGAGAATAAAAACAAAGATAAGACAAAACAAAAACAACACCGTGGCTTTCTTTCCCCCAGGACCGTGCTGCTTTCTTCTCATGGCGTAGCCTTTCTCAGCTGTGGTTTTGGGTCCAGACGCCCTGGCAGCCAGCAGCCCATAGGTTTTCCTTTTCACAGTTGGATGCTATGCCTGCCACCAAGAGAATCAGCTTTGGGGCTCAACCTGGGCTGGGCTTCTATTTTTCTTAGGGAACAGATTCTCCAGTAATGCAGCTTCCTCCTCTCCTTCTCAACCCGCTGGCTTGCCACCCTACAGGAACCCCTACCACCCTTCCTACTGTCTCCAGGCGTTTTTTGTCCTTTCTTGTTGTAGGTTGTCTCCTCACCTGGGCCTAACTTGTTAATTCCAGGGAAATGTTCTCTGATTTAGTTATATTTCCAGCCTGTCCCCAAGAGGAGGTGCATGACACGTCTGCTAATTCAGCCATTATTTTTTTCCCCTCCCAAAGCTTATATATTGTATTTTGAAGGTATAGTTGAAAGTCTGAGGCACATCCTGCTTTTCTTTTTTTAATAAGAGAAAGCTTATTTAGAAAGTTACAGGGTAGTAGAAGTGAGCCAGTTGGGCTGCATAGGCTCAGGAAACAAGTTTCAGAGGCAGAAGGGCCCTTAGAGTTTAGGAGAGGAAAAGGCAAAGGGTGGGGGAAGTGAGGGGGTACTGGGCATGTTCAGGGAGGTAGAGCCTCCACATCCTATTTTTCACATGTAGTACTGTACACATCTTGGTCCATCTTTTGACATTGATATTTTCTTTAGTAATATTAATGTAAGAAACACTCAAACCTGTGAAGAACTTTTGTGAGTTTGAGCCAAACTGTCACTGGCAAATGCTGGGAAGCAGAATTTCAACAAAATTTGAAAACAAACAAACAAACAAACAAACAACAACAACAAAAAACACAGATTGAGATAATGCTCTGGAGAATGGCAGTTTTGCACCTTATTTTATATGCTAGAGGCCCCATGCACAAAATTTGTGCACGGCAGGGAGAGGTGGTGGAAGGGAAGGTGAGGAGGGTGTCCACTCAGCCCAGGAACCCTCATGTCCAACTGCTGGGGATTGGGCCTAAATCAGCCATTGGACATTACTCTCACAATCCAGGACCACTGGCTCCTAACTGCTCACCTGCCTGCCTGCCTGCCTGATCACCTTTAACTGACACCCCCCGCTGCGCCCTCCCCCCCCATTGGCCTGGTCATCCCCAACTGCCCCTCCTGCTGACCTGGTTGCCCTCAACTGCCACCCCACCATCCTGGTTACCCTTCACTACCCCCATATGCTGGCTTGGTCACCCCTCACTGCCCCCCACTGCCAGCCTGGTTGCCCCACAGAGCCTGCTATTTGGTCATTTGGTCAACCCGCACGGCCCCTTCTGTTGGCCTGGTCACCCCACACAGCCTGCTGTTCAGTTGTTTGGTCGTCCCTCACTAAAGCCCCTGCTGACCTGGTTGCCCCAGACAGCCCACTGCTCAGTCTGTACCTTTATGCCCTCAGTCAGTCAGAGTAAGTATGCAAGTTAACCTAACAAAGATGGAGGGTTACTTTGCATATGCAGGCATGGACTGGCTGGGAGGGGCTGGATGCCTGCCATGGTGGGGGAGAGGGGGCGGCAGAAGGAGCTACAGGAGCAGTACTCTGGCCTGGGAGTGAGGACTTGCAGGCTCCCAGGTGGCCTGGGAGTGAAGCCAGGGGAAGGAAGGCCTGTTCTTGCATGAATGTCATGCAACAGGCTTATAGTATATATAAATTAAAATAAAAAGAGGAGTTACATGAAATCCATTGGTGATAGATTAGAGAGGTGGGAGAAAGCAAAAGGGGGGAAATCTCTGGGATTGGATAAAAAGTAAAATGATAGGCACATACATCTTTTACACAGGCAGGTACCAGACAGTTACCAGTCAACAATTAATATGATAAGACAATGAGAGGATTTATGTCCTCCACCACCTGGTTGTACCCTGTGGGGTCTGGAAAAAAGGAAGTTACCCTGACATTCCAAAGTAATGTTATGGTAGATGCAAAAGACAATTGACAGCTCAGTTAAGGTAAAGATTGACCTTTGTCAGGGAAGATACCAGCCTAGGACCTGATGGGTGCTTTTTCCATAAATTGCTTTTAGTTTAAAAAAGTGTTAATTTCAGTCCATCCTTTGTGGTTATTTTAGGTCTCTGAGGTTTTTAAAAAAATATGTGTTTATTGATTTCACAATGGAAGAGAGAGGGAGAGATAGAAACATCAATGATGAGAGAGAATCACCAATTGGCTGCCTCCTGCATGCCCCCTAATGGGAATCAAGCCCCACTGCAATCCAGGCATGTGCCCTTGCCTGCAATCAAACCTGGGACCCTTCAGTCTGAAAGCCAATGCTCTATTCCCTGAGCCAAACTGACTAGGGCAGGTCTCTGAATTTTTAAAGCCACCAAGCAGGCCTCCCTGAACATGTCAGGTGTAGCATGTGGCCCCCTTTTATCCACAATGTTCAGCCTATATTGTGACAGCCAGTGAGTAGCCAAGCTGTACTAGGGTCCAGATCTGCTGTAGAGCTCATTTAAGGCTCTGCCTTCCCAGAATCCCACCTTCAAGATCCTGCCTACTGTCAGGGCAGCAGCCTGTTTGATTAGCGCTGCCTTTTCATAAGGAAGTTTCTGTCTTGCTATAGAATCAAGTGAAAGTATGCATGAGAAACAAGTTTTTAATCTTCCTTACCCCTTCAAAAAAGAAATGACATTTGCTTCAAAGAAAGTACAGCTGGACAACCAAGGGGTCCGGGCTGCCTGTCACTATTTGAGCCAATTAAGCAGTGACAAGTTTGAATCATATATGAGCGTTTATTCCAATAATGCCGGCAGTATGGGAAGAGCAGTCAGTCATCCACAAAAATCTGCTCTGTACCCTACCATAAGCCAGCTGCTTATATTGGGTAAAAGGTCAAAGATTACCTGGGGAAGTGGAATTACAGGTATGGGAAAGCAGGCACAGATAATCATTACAGGTTACTAGGTGTGCATGCTGGGAGGTTAAAGAGGGCTTGCAAGGGGACACGCACCCCTGGGCACTGGGTCCAGTTTACATGTAGTAGGGGCCCATAAAGATCAGGTGCCTCTGAGACTAGATTGTCCGAGCCATGAGGTTGTAAGTCTTTCCATAATGATAGGTAGTTGGGACAAAAGGGTGGACTGCATTCCAATGTTAGCTCCCATGTCTCAGGGCCCTCAACTCTCAGCCAGGTGAGAAAGTGCTTTCTAATCAGAACAGAACCATCATAGTTAACAGAGCATGATTAGCATTCCTTATAACTAATAGCTAGTCCCCAGTATATCTGTCCCTAACAAAAGGTCAAGTAATCTTAGGCTGGGAGGGAAGCTGGTCTGAGGCAGGCAGAGAATTAAAAAGATCAGAATCCTGCAGAAGTGTACCAAGTAGAACGCTGGAGGGAAAGAAAAAGATTTCTGTAGGTGGGTTGTGTATGAATGGAAGGGAAAGTTTGTGCAACTTTTTTTGGAGGGAGCAGCAATTCAGGACCCAGATCAGAAACATATCTCAGGTGGCGCCCAGAGCTCTGCACTCCATGCCTTTACCGCTTCTCATTGCTGTGGCTACTGGAAAGATTGGATCATCTGCAGGGCTCAAGGACAAACAGGAAGTCCAGAGGAGGCACACTGAAACAGGAAAATCCAGGCTCAGTGGAGATGCACCTGAGGCAAAAAATCGTTTCTTAGGAGGAGAAGTTGTGGTACACCAGGGGATTTCAGAAATCGGATCCAATTAATGTTCTTGACTTGTGTCTTCTGCAGCTCTGGGGACCAAGGTGGTAAAAAGGAAAGGCCCCTGTGCCTGGGGGGACAACTGACTCCCTCCCAGTTCTGTCATTGGCAGCAGGAAGCTTTGTGTACCCCTCTCCCTGGGAGCTCAGGGCCTCCTGTGACTCTGTAGGAAATGGACCTCTGTGCCCCAGCGTGGTGGGCTTTTGATGGGGTTTACTGAATTCCCCTGGCAAACAGAATGTCGGGTGGAGGGAAGAGGAACAAAGAGCCACGCAAGGTGAAAACCCCTGGGCATCTGCCTCAGCTGGATGGGAGGTGGGAGCAGCTAGCCTCAGCCCAATATTTTAAATGGCCCAAGGGGAGACAGCAAGACCTAGGTGATTTATGAGGAAGCGGGTGACCTCAGAAAACTCAGCTATGATCGCTACTTCATGTGAGACAGCCGCCCGCTCATGAGAGTGTATTGAAGGTCTGATTTTCACCATACTTCTGTCTCCTCCAAGCCCGTCATTTGAATTCAGATAGATAAGCCATTTTTCACAATTCAGCAGCTTAGGCTATAACGGAACATATGTGAACTCCTCCCCCAGGGCTTTCTGCATTGCACAAAAAGCTAATTCCTGGAAAATACAAAGGAATGAGTCTCTAATCTCTGACAGCAGACATGCCAAGTGCCCTGACTGCCAGTGGGCAGAGAGGACACTCTCTGTGGGTAGAAAGTGGGCTGAGCAGCCCTGGTCAAACGCGGGCGCACAGGGCAGCTGTACTGAGTTCTGCTCTGCTCCCCGAGGCGCTGTGGGCTGGCTAATTCCTTCCCTAAACATCTGCTCACTGTCAGGTTAGGAAAGCTACACCTGCTTTCCACTTTCTCAAAGACTTGAGAGGATTTGGGAAGGGCTGTAATGAAGGGAACTGGGAAATTCTTGAGACAGATATTGTTTAATAGCTTAAGTGTGCCTGTGAGTAAGCTCAGATGTGGAGGGCTGACAGTTGCGTGGGGCCTCAGCCAAGGTTTTTGGTGGCAAAGGGCAGGCCCCAGGTGAAGTGGACATGATGGACATGAACTCCAGCCATCCTTGTATCAGGCTGGTTATATGCAGAAGCTGACAGAGGGGATGTAGCCACTACCTCCCAATATTCACCAAAGAAGAGAAGGTGTATTAGCAGGAGGCAAGGGTTGATATCCAACACCCAGATAGCAATGTGTCTGTTGCTCTTATTTAATTTGCTCTGCATAGTAAATTTGTTAGGGTCAGAAATAGAACAGTGGAGACTAGCTATTGTTATAAGAAATATTGATCATGCTCTGTTAACCATAATTGTGTTGTTCTGATAAAATAAGCACATTCTAACTTGGCTGAGAGTTGTTCACTCAGAACCTGGAGGAGCGGGCCATCCTTCTCATTGGAGAGCTGCCTATTACCATGGAAAGATTAACAACCTTTGTGCAGAAATCAGAGGTGCCTGCCCTTTGTAAACCTTCAGCCCACGTTAGCTATAATATGTAACTATTATACCCATTTTTATTCCTTTTTGCCTATTTCTCCATGCCTGTATGCCCATTCTATTCCCTTTACCTACTTCCCCAGGCAATTTTAGCCCTTCTACTCAATATAAGCAGCTGGCTTATTGAGGGGGTATAGAGCAGATTTTTGTGGATGACCTGATGCTCTCCCATACTGCCGACAGTATTGGAATAAGTGCTCATCTATTATTCAACCCTCTGTCTGCTTAATTGGCTCAAGTAGTGACAGGCAACTTGGACCCATTTTTTGTCTGGTTTCAAGTTTAGGCTGGATAATTCACTTTGGCAGTTTTTAGTTTTTCTGAATTGTTGTTTCCATTGATGTCTTATTCAATTATGTGGCAGCCATAATATGTTTATAAAACACTTTAGTTTACATGGAGATGTCACATCCTCTATTTTATTTTCTTTAAAAAAAATTTGTTTTTATTGATTTTTTGGGAGAGAAAGAAACATCGGTGTGAGAATGAAATGTAGATTGGCTGCCTCAAGCACACACCTACCAGGGATTGAGCACACAACCTGGGTATGTTTCCTAACTGGGAATTGAATCAACAACCTCACTTGTATAGATGATGCCCAACCAACTGAGTCACATTGGCCAGGGCACTGCCTCTATTTTACTTATTCATTTTTTACTTCAAATGGTTCTACATTTCTAACAGTGTCCAACTTGGATAAAGTTAAACTTTAGGGAACCCCAAAATAAATAGCTTGAGTATGATACTTTATTTCTCCCACATGTAAAGAGACTTGCTCAGCAGGCTATTCTCCTTCCTACAATAATTCAGGGACAAGTTCTCTCCATCTTGGTTCTTTGTCTAATTTTGAGTGGGCATGTCATCTGAGTGTAGCCAGTGGAAAGGGGAAAGCATATGGCATCTCTTGATCTGGTCTCAAGACACCAGCTATAAAGGGACATGTCACTCCTGTCACATGTCACTGGAGAGAACTTAGTCACGTTGTCCGAAGGAAAGGTGGGGAAAGGTAGTGTAGTTGGGCAGCCCTGCGCCTTGCTACATTTCTTGTGGAAAACTTGTTGTGCTTGACAGCCATTTTGTAGTAAGCTTCAGCCACATTAGCACTAACCTCGGGCTAGGTTTCTATTACTCCAAACCCTATCTCTTTCCCATAAGCCAGGTGTTTCGCTTTAGGGCTAGGAATTTTCACTAACTTCCTCCTTCTCCCTATAAATACCCTGATCTACTGCTGAATAAATGAGACTTGATCAGAACTTTGTCTTGTCTCCATTCCTTGTGTCTCTTGTCCCTTTCATCCCCACTGCCCCTCTAGGGTCCTCGTTGACTTAACCTGTGGGTCGGGACAATTTCTGTTACTGTGAGAGAAAGAAAGGATGAAAACCAGTAGAGCGTGCCACACTTACATGAGGTTGACACCAGTTCCCTTTTCCACAAAGAACAGATTAAGAGAGATTAGTGGACATACTCAAAGACCCACAAGGTTAAGGGTCAGTGCTGGAGCCGTAGCACGGATAGCTTGGCACCTCAGTCAGTTCTTTTCCTTCTCCAGACCATTCTCCCAGGATAGTGATGCAGGTCATCTGAAAGTGCTGCTCTGGAAAAGCTAGGCTATATCACTATCAGCATATGGAGCCAATGGGACTAAGTGCCAGATGGTGACATAACTGTATCCAGTGCCTTTGCCTTTCTCCTACCCCCAAGCAGAGACTGAGGTGATAACTGCTCTGTGGGCTGGAGTCCCAGCCTGTGGACAGTGGATGTGTACAGACGCAAAACCAGACAGAGATTGTTAATGATATCAGGCAAGCCAATGCCCCTCCCCCTGCCCCCATCATGTCTCATGAAGCTGAAGAATAAAATCATGGATCAGAAGAGCCAACAAAGTGTGGAAGCAGATTTAGACTCTCTGTACAAGGAAGGGGCCCAATAATGGGTTTCTACTGAAGCCTCCTGGTCTAAGGGTATATAATTGCTATAAACTTGCTCTGTGTTTACCTTTGTCGGCCACCTGGTTGATTCCCTCAATTGTTCTTGCCCAGCAACAGACTTGAACTGTCCCTGTTTCTATGCCTCAGCTTATCTTGTTGTTGCAGACACTCCCTAGTTTCACATGCCTCCCGCTCTGTGTCTTAAAACACCCTGTTATTCCTGCATGGTTGTTTCTGTGGTTAGGCTGCTCAAACTGCTCTGTCTGCTTCTCACAATGTTCTGCCTCCCTTTGTTTTTCACTGGACCCCTGTTCTGTCTGCCTGCGTGTCAAGCTAACTCCTCTCATTAATACTCTCCCTACTACCCTTCTTAAGCCAACTCTCTCTGCCATAAATGTATTCCTGTGACCGTTCTGGTAACTGTAGTGGAGTGACCCGTGACAGACTACCACCAGACAGTCAATTGGAAAATTTAGGAAGCCTTTATTAGAACTCGAGTCCGGGCTCACGGTTCCACTGACACAGCAGGAAAGCTCGAGAGCCCCGAACCTCTGCAGCAAGTGCCTTTTATCCTCAGCGCAGGAGGAGTTGGCAAATTTTAATTGGCTAAGCATTACTAAATTTCATATACTGACTCTTTGTCTAAGCTTTTGGTTATGCAAGTAAGCAGTCTAGATAACGGTTGTCCTTGCAGGAGTTGTTTGTCAGACTTTATGGCTTCTCAAGGCCAGGAGTGCCTTTAGGCACCTGGTGTTCTGTTCTATGTCACAGGATGTCAGCTGGGAAACCCCCCGTTCCTTCTTCCCCCAGGCCTGAGGTCACCCTGACCCTGATTCATTCTTTATGGGGAAACGCAGTCTAGTTCTTGCCCCTCCACATTCCCTACTGGTCTTATAGGGGAATCAAATCCTTGATTCCGACTGTTCCCACTCCCCGTTTGCTATGGATTGGTAGTGGGTGTGTAAGACCATAAGTTTGACAGCCTGAATTCTTTGTTGTATAAAGGAGGTTAAACCCCTAATAATACCGAGCCCAACCAGGAGTATAAGGACAAGAAGGGTGAGGGGTCCTGCCACTGCAGTGAGCAATGTGGTGAGCCATAGGGACCAGTTGAAAAGGTTCTCATACCAATTTCCCTTCTGCTTAAGTTTTCTTCTCTTTCTAGTATGCGTTTTCGTAACTGGCTTAAACTCTCACGGATTACACCTGAATGGTTAACATAAAAGCAGCAACTTTCCTCTAAAGCTAAACATAGTCCACCTTGTTTTAGGAACAAGAGGTCTAATCCTTGTCTATTCTGCAGTACAACTTCAGCTAGGGAGCTAAGGGAATTTTCTAATCTACCAATGTTCTCTTCTAGGGTACTAAAATCCTGGTTAATCTGTTGACTTAACTGTTTGTAATTATCCTTCCCTGTAATTAGTGCAGTAGATCCTACAGTCGCTGATCCAGCTATGCCTAACCCTACAAGCAGTGAGACTAATACTGGTGCCCGTCGAAATCTCCGTGGTTTGAGTCCGAGGTGTTCTCGGCCACCTTCTCCTGAATAATAGTATACCTGGGGAAGAATGTGGGCTAAGAAACAGATGCCTGGGTTTGTTTGATCTACCAAAGTGCCTGGGAGAGCACAGGGTGTTATCCCATTGCTGCAAGCCCACCAAGTGCCTTCAGGGGCTACCAAGTATATATTGAAGGAGTCCTCATATTCTCTTGGAATTGTTATGTTTTGAGAACAGGAGGAGGAGTAGGGAGAAGACTGCAGGTCATAGTTAGAGGGCACCAAACACATCCCTTTCCCCTGTAAATCTCCTAAGGTTATTTGGGATGTGTGTCCCCATTTACATAACTCTTCTGGTAGGGAGGAGACCGAATAGTTTCGCACATCAGTGTCCTTGTCTCCTAGAGAAATATTTGCCCCAATCCCAGTGTAATAGGGTGGCTCGGGGTTTAAACACAGCCAGCAGTCTGCCGTTAGGTTGGGAGAGGTGTCATTCAAAAACCTGAAAGTCGAGTCTAGTAGACCAAAAACTCCTGAGCTTAAACTGCCAGAGGTGCCGGACTGAGGTGTGCTTATTGCCTCTGCCAGGGTCTCAGTCCCCATACTCTTTGTCGTTGTTACTGGCTGTGGTTCGCGGGCCCTTGGGGGCTCTGGCAGGAGAAGGGTGCATAGGGGTCCTACTGGGTTTCAAGCGTGGGGCACCACACGTCTCTGAATGGTGAATAACTCCCCAGGATCTCTGCCGGAGACGTAGAGGCGGATACCTCATGTCTTTCCCCCTTCCCAGTCAGTGGTCTTCCAATTCAGAGGCTGAATGGTTATGGGGTTGCAGTCCCCTACCGAGCAATTCCTGGTCGGTGCCCCTGGTCGTACAATCCTAGTAAATCGTAGGTGGGGATCTACTGTTTTCCATGGGGCAAGATTCTCGCAGCCCCATGCGGCACAGTAGTAATCTCCTTCCTCCCCACACTTGGAAGGTCCCTCTCGTGGACAGATATAATGGGGGGATCTCCATAGCCCTTGCTCGAGGCTAAGAGTCCCGCATCCGTAGGGAGCTATAATAGTGTACCCTCTATGTCCTAAGATTACAGCTATAGAATCTGTAGAGTGGGGATGATTCCACTCTTCTCCAAATATTTTACACAGGTCCGTAATAATGTTGGGGGCCCCTGAGGTGATTACTGTATCAATAGTCTTTCCATCCATGGTCTGGGTTACCTCCCACATATATGTGGGAGGTTGATGAGGATTCCCGCCCGCCCTCAGTGTGCAGTTGGAGAGGAACAACAGGGTGAGGACCGCTGCAATCTGACCTTGAGGGGATCCCCCGTGCGAACCCTCCATTTTCCTCCTGTATCTTCAGCCTTCTTTATTTGAGTTCGGTGAATCCAGTGCTTCTTCCCGGCTACCTTGACAGCGGTGGGGGTGCTCAGGATGACTTGGAAGGGTCCGTCCTACCGAGGTTCAAGGGAGTCCTGGTTGTGTCTCTTTATTAAGACCAAATCTCCAGGTTGGCAGGCTGGGGTGTGGTCTACGTCTCCTGAGGCAGTCCGCTCCTGGTGGGTAGCTCGTACTGTCTTGTGGATAGCTGCTCGACTGGTTTGTAGAGCCTGTAAAGACTTGAGGAGATTTCTGTTAGAAAAAGCGGCCAACTCTTCCTCCCTCAGACGTGGGAGGAGAGGGGGAGGCAGTCCAAATATAATCTCAAAAGGAGTCAGTCCTTTAAATATGGGGTACACCTAGCCCTGAGCAGGGCAAAGAGAAGGAGACTCACCCAGTTTTCGCCAGTCTCTAATTTCAATTTGGTTAACGTCTCCTTTAAAGTCCGATTCATCCTTTCTACCTGCCCCAAACTCTGAGGTCTATACACACAATGTAATTTCCAGGAGATTTAAAGGATCTCTGCCACCAATTGAGTGATTTTGGCAATGAATGCCGGGCCATTGTCGGACACCATATATAGTGGTAGGCCAAACCGGGGGACAATTTCAGAGAGGAGCTTTTTAACTACTACCTGAGCGGTCTCTGATCTGGTCGGGTAAGCTTCAGGCTAGCCAGAGAAGGAATCTACCATTACAAGGAGGTATTTATATCCTCCCTGTGTGGCAGGTAGCTTGGTGAAGTCCACTTTCCAGTGTTCTCCTGGGTTAGAGCCCCGGAACTGTTGCCTCATAGCTGAGCCATCGGGGGTCCCTGGTTTACCTGGGTACAGATGTAGCACCTCCGGGCAGTGTCCTTCGCTATTTGCCACAGCCGAGGGATGTGGTACCTTGCCCCCAAGAGCTCTGCCAACTTGGTTCCCCCGAGGTGAGTCTTCTTATGGATCTGGAGGGCGATTGCGCGCCCTAAAACTTCCGGAAGAAACACCTTCCCACTTGGTAGTTGAAGCCAGCCGGATGGCAGCTCTCGGGCCTGCAATTTGCCAGCAGCCTTTTTCTCCTCAGCTGAATAGGTGGGGTTCAGTTCCAATTCTATTTCAGGAACTACTGCCAACACCTGCAGGGGCACTACTGGTCTTATAGCAATGTCCCTCGCTGTCTTGTCTGCAAACTGATTTCCCTTGGACACCAGAGAATCATCTTTCTGATGCCCTCGGCAATGGATGACAGCAACTTCTTTTGGCCCCCATAAGGCTGAGAGGAGGTTTAGAATCTCCTGTGCATGCTTAATGTCCTTTCCCCCTGAGGTAAGCAATCCCTTCTCTTGGTACAGGGTCCCATGGACATGTACAGTGGCGAAGGCATATCTACTGTCCGTATAGATATTTATCCTTTTTTTCTTTCCCCAGCGGAGGGCCTGTGTGAGGGCTATTAGCTCAGCCTTTTGGGCGGAGGTACCATGTCCTAGGGCCTGTGCCCAAATAACCCTGTCCTCGGTTACAACTGCTGCCCCAGCGTATTGCGTTCCTCCTTCCATAAAACTGCTGCCATCAATAAAAAGTGTCTCATCTGGGTCCCAGAGGGGCACATCCGTAAGGTCAGGGCACAGGGATGTAAGGGCAGTGAGGACCTCCTCACAGTCGTGCAGGGGGCTGTGGTCCTCTCCTTCATCAGGCAACAAGGTGGCCAGCTTTAGCGCGGTGGTCTTCAGGAAGCTTACGCGGGGTGGCTCTAGGAGGAGGACTTGGTATTGAGTGATGCGGGCATTTGAAAGCCACCGCTCCGGGGGGGGCTACGTAAGAGGTTTTCCACATTATGGGGTGCAACCACCTGGAGGTCCTGTCCAAACGTTAACTTGGAGGCCTCCCTCACCAGTATGGCTGTTGCTGCTATGGCTTTCAGACAATTTGGCCATCCAGCCGCCAGAGGATCAAGTCTTTTGGACAAGTAGGCCACTGGCCGTCTCCAAGGGCCCAGAGTCTGAGTGAGCACGCCCTTGGCCACCCCCTTCGATTCAGCAACAAACAGTTGGAAAGATTTGGGAGGGCTAGTGCAGGGGCACTGATGAGGGCCTGTTTTAGGCTTTTAAAAGCCTCCTCCTCCTTGGTAGTCCAAACCAGGTCAGGGTCTTTCCCTCCTGTAGCCACATACAAAGGCTTGGCAATTTCAGCAAAACCTAGAATCCACAGCCTGCAGTATCCCATTGCCCCTAAGAATTCTCTGACTTGCCTTTTCATCTTCGGGGTGGGGATAGATTTGATGGCCTGGATTCTGCTGTCAGACAAGGTTCGCTCACCTTTTCGGATGTGATAGCCCAGGTACGTCACCTCCGTGGAGCAGAGTTGTGCCTTTTTGGCCAAGACACGGTACCCCAGGTCGCCCAACGTGTGCAACAGGTCCCTGGTAGCAGCGGCTCGACAGGTTTCCTCCTCCTCGGTGGCCAGCAGGAGGTCATCCACATACTGAAGTAGAGTAATGTCTGGGTGGCTGAAATGAAAGTCCCTCAGATCTTGGCTTAATGCTTCATCAAACAAAGTTGGGGAGTTCTTAAACCCCTGAAGAAGGCGAGTCCAGGTGAGCTGCCCTGACTCTCCTCCCTCCGGATCAGTCCACTCAAAGGCAAAGATAGGCTGGCTAGAGGGGGCCAAAGGCAAGGAGAAGAAAGCGTCCTTTAGGTCGAGGACGGTGTAGAAGCACTGCCCAGGCTTCAGATGACTCAGAAGAGTGTAGGGGTTTGGGACCGTGGGGTGTATAGTCTCTACCCTCTTGTTTACTTCCCTCAAGTCCTGTACAGGCCGAAAGTCGTCAGTCCCCGGCTTCTGGACTGGGAGGAGTGGAGTGTTCCAGGCTGACTGGCAGGACACCAGTATCCCTGCATCTTTCAGTCTCTTTATGTGCTCCGCCACCCCTAGCCCCGCCTTTTGGCTCATAGGATATTGGCGAACCCTGATGGGGGTGGCGGTGCTGAGGAGCTGGACTACCAGTGGTGCCCTGTGCCCTGCCAGTCCAGGGGGGTTATCTTCGGCCCAAACCTTGGGTATTTCTTGCCGGAGTTCCTGGAGGAACGCGCTCTGGGTCCTGACTCTGCCCGGGGACTCGTGCAGCTGGTACTCTTCTTCCAGGGGGCAGGTGAGAAGTAAGACAGTCTGTCTGGCCGACCTCTGGGCTCCTAGGGTGATCTGTGGCTCTTCCTCCTCAAAGGAAATGGTGGCCCGGAGTTTACTGAGTAAGTCTTGTCCCAACAAGGGGTATGGGCATTCAGGCATTACAAGAAAAGAATGAGTCACTGTTCCAGCCCCAAGATTGGAGACTCGGGCCTGGGTCCACGGATAAGTCTTTACCCTGCCCATGGCACCTTGGATCGGGACTCGGGCCCTTGAGACCGGGCCCTCGGTGTTCTGTAAGACTGAGAAGGTGGCGCCCGTGTCTACTAAGAAATCCACAGGCTTGCCCCCTACATCTAGCGTTATCCTGGGCTCTCGGGGCCTACAGAGCCCTGACCTCCTCAGTCCACCTCTTCTACCAAAACCGGGGCAGCCTCCCACGGCCTCTTGGGACATTCTCTCTTCCAGTGTCCCTCCTCCTTGCAGTATGCACAATGATTCCGCCCCAGTCTGGGCCTACCCTTGGCTCCTCCTCTTCCCTTGGGCAGATCTGCCCATCTGTCTCCTTGGCCTTTTCCATCTTTCATTGCCAGGAGAACCTTTGCCATCTTCTGATTTAATGCCACACTGGGGTCCTCTCGATTGTCAAAAACTTTCTGGGCTACCTCGACCAGCTCTGAGAGCGACTTTCCTGCAAAGCCTTCTGACCTTTGTAACTTTTTTCTAATATGTAGGGCCGACTGGGCTACAAAGGCCATGGTGAGTGCCCACCTGTTTTCCGGGGCGTCCGGATCAATAGGAGTATATGTCCGGTACGCCTCACATAACCTTTCAAGAAATGCGGCAGGTCCTTCACTCGGCCCCTGTACTGTCTCCGTTACCTTGGAGAGGTTTGTGGGTTTCCAGGCAGCCGCTCGGATACCCCTCAAGAGAGTCTGGCGATACCGATCGAGAGCCTCCTTACCTCTATCGGAGTTCACATTCCTTGCCGGCCTCCCTGCAGGAAAAATGGCTTCCACCCGATCTGGATCCGAGGTGGACTGCCCATCCGGTCCGAGGACCATTTTCCTGGCCTCTGCCTTAATTCTCTCTCTCTCTCCTCCGACGTGAAAAGGGTCTGGAGGAGCTGCTGGCAATTGTCCCATGTTGGCTGATGGGTATAAAAAACTGATTCAAGGAGGGTAATGAGGCCCTGGGGGTTCTGGGAGAAAGAGGGATTCTGATTCTTCCAATTATAGAGGTCACTGGTAGAAAATGGAACGTAGACCATAAAAGGCTGCCCATCCGGTCCGAGATCAGTAGGTCCTGCCTGACGTGGTGGTAAGACAGGGGCCGGTGGGGTGACTGGCCTCGCTCCTCCAGACTCCCCGCTGTAAGCGGTCCCTGCACGGGTGTGGGAAGGACTAAAGGGGTTGGTGCTGGAAAGGGACGAATAAAGACCTGTCTTTTCCGATGGGCCCGTGGCCATTCCCTACTGAGTCCCCAGAGACCCTGGCGGGGAAGTGCTCAGCCCAACAGGAGTAACCACGCCTGTTGACTCCGAAGAGGCCCCCGCCTCTGGTGGCGGGGAGACTGGCGGCGCATAAGGAGGCGGATGCTGCCAGAGGAGGTCGTCCTCCGTCACCTCTAAGACAGGTTTTGCTGCCGTTTTTAATTTGGCTTTCTGGAATTGGGCCGCAAGGATCATCCGTCTCTCTTCCAATTTCCCTTTAGGGTTTATGCAACCTTTTAACCACCGGGGACTATCAGTCACAATATCAATCCATATATCAATATAAGGAATTTGGTCTGGGTGGCCTGGGTCGCCATAAACTACCCGGCGGACCCCTCCCGCTATGCTTAAGTAGAGAGTCCCAGTGGACGGCCACCCCACCCTAAAAGTGGGCCATTCCAATTCACAGAATTTTTGGAGAGTGAAATCGTCAACCAGCACTCCATAGTCTTCCGCCCGCTTCCTAAACTCCTGAAAATTTTTAAGGAAACATTGAAGAGGAGTGGGGGGTCCAGAAGGTCCCTGTCCCATTTTTCTTGTTCCAATTCTGTAAACTGTTACACAAGCAGTAATTCCAAAACCAATCCAAATTCCAAAACCAATCCAAAACATTACAAAGCACACTTCTCCTAGCAATTAACACCCAGTCAGCCGAGGCTTCTCATGCATACCTTTCTCATGCACTCACACAACCAAAAGTTCTTCTCGGTCAGAAATTAAATACGAATAGGGAAACAACTGAAACAAAACACAGAAAATAGACAAAAAGACTAATCAGACCAGACCAAACCGGGACCCCAAACGCTGTCGCGTTGGCCTGGACTGGGAGATTCCTCAGCGTCCCGCTCTCCTCAGGTCCTAAATGGAACGTTCCCCAGACCAGACCAGATTTTTCTTACCTCAACTTGAGGCCCAGATGGCTTCAATCGATCTGATCACCGTTTTATGAGGAGATCACTCTGTCCCCCTTGGAACCCGGGACGGAGACTAGAGTGTCCTCTTTCGGGTGTCCAGCCCTGGCCACTCGGCCGGGATATCTCGCTGGGGCCTCCAGATTTAGTGGGGCAACCCATGACAGACGACCACCAGACAGTCAATTAGAAAATTTAGGAAGCCTTTATTACGAACTTGAGTCCAGGCTCACGGTTCCACTGACACAGCAGGGAAGCTCGAGAGCCCCGAACCTCTGCAGCAAGTGCCTTTTATCCTCAGCCAGGGGGACTTGGCAAATTTTAATTGGCTAAGCATTACTAAATTTCATATACTGACTCCTTGTCTAAGCTTTTGGTTATGCAAGTAAGCAGTCTAGATAATGGTTGTCCTTGCAGGAGTTGTTTGTCAGACTTTATGGCTTCTCAAGGCCAGGAGTGCCTTCAGGCACCTGGTGTTTGGTTCTATGTCACAGGATGTCAGCTGGGAAACACCCCCCGTTCCTTCTTCCCCCAGGCCTGAGGTCACCCTGACCCTGATTCATTCTTTATGGGGAAACGCAGTCTGGTCCTTGCCCCTCCACAGTAACCACTGGCTTTTTTTTTTCTTAATTTTGAAAATTGATTTGAGAGAGAGAGAGGAAGGAAGAGTGAGAGAGCAAGAGACTTGTTCCATTTATTCATAGGTTGATTCTTCTTTTAAGTTTCTTAAATCTTTATTGTTCAGATTATTAAAATTGTTCCTCTTCCCACACCCCCCACCATAGCTCCCCTCCATCTGACTCCCATCCCACCCTCTGCCCTTACCTCCCCCTCTCCATTATCCTCATCCATAGGTGTATGATTTTTGTCCAGTCTCTCCCTGCACCCTCCCTCACCTCTTTCCCCCGAGATTTATCAGTCCACTCCATTTCTATGCCCCTGATTCTATTATATTCACCAGTTTATTCTGTTCATCAGATTTTCAATTCATTTGATTTTTAGATTCACTTGTTGATAGATATGCATTTGTTGTTCATAATTTTTTTTATCTTTACCTTTTTCTTCTTCCTCTTCTAAAAGAATACCTTTCAGCATTTCATATAATACTGGTTCAGTGATGATGAACTCCTTTAGCTTTTTCTTATCTGTGAAGCTCTTTATCTGACCTACAATTCTGAATGATAGCTTTGCTGGGTAATCTTGGTTGTAGGTTCTTGCTATTCATCACGTTGAATATTTCTTGCCACTCCCATCTAGCCTGCATCGTTTCTGTTGAGAAATCAGCTGACAGTCGTATGGGTGCTCCCTTATAGGTAATGAACTGTTTTTCTCTTGCTGCTTTTAATATTCTCTCTTTGTCTTTTGCTCTTGGTATTTTAATTATGATGTGTCTTGGTGTGGTCCTCTTTGGATTCCTTTTATATGGGGTTCTGTGTGCTTCCTGGACTTGCAAGTCTATTTCTTTTACCAGATGTGAGAAGTTTTCAGTCATTATTTCTTTAAATAGGTTTTCAGTATCTTGCTCTCTCTCTTCTTCTGGCACCCCCACAATTCTGATGTTGGTATGCTTGAAGCTGTCCCAGAGGCTCCTTATATTATCTTCACATTTTTGGATTCTTTTTTCTTCTTGCTTTTCCTGTTGAATGTTTTCTGCTTCTTTATATTTCAAATTTTTGACTTGATTCTTGCCTTTTTCTAATCTGCTGTTAGGACTCTGTATAATATTTTTTTATTTCAGTCAGTGTATGTTTAATTTCTAGTTGGTCCTTTTTCATCTCTAGTTGGACCTTTTCAATCTCTAGTTGCATCTTTTTCAAATCTTTGAGTTGATTCTTACGTTCCTCTGATCTGCTGTTAGGTCTCTGCATATTTTTTATTTCAGTCAGTGTATGTTTAATTTCTGGTTGGTCCTTTTTCATCTCCTCTTGGGTCTTGCTAAATTTATCCATCTTTTCTAGGAAATTCTTGAAAAACCTTATAATCGTGGTTTTGAACTCTATATCCAGTCGTTTGTTTTCCTCCATTTCTTTTGTTTGTGATCTGTTCCTTTGTCTCCACATTTTTGCTTCTTCCCTGAGTTGATAGAGTAGCTTTGTGTGCTAGGTATTCTATGTGGCTCAGTGGCTCCGCCTCCCCAGTTACCTGAGGTGGACACTCTTGGTGCACCCCTTTGTGGAATGTGTGTACAGTCTTTTTGTACATAAGTCTTGATTGTTGTTGGTATCACTGGAGGGAATTGACCTCCAAGCCAATTGGTTGTGAGGATCAGCTGTGTCTACACCAGGAGAACTTCTGTGCTGGACTCAGCCTTAAGACTTGCAAGATTGCAACAGCCTCTGTGTTGGGCTTGGTTGTGGCAGAGTCTCAGGGTTGAGCACACAGTCTTGACTTCCTGTCAGCCCTGCCCTACATGGCATCCCCTGGGTCTCAGTGCCCCTCGGAAATCACTGCAGCCTTCTCTGTGTGCATATGTGGGCACCTCCAGACCTCTGCCTTTCATGGCTCCCCTGAGTTTCTGTGTGCTCCGGGATCCATATGAGTCTGGGTCCCCAGGGTCTCACCCGAAACTGGTGTTCAGTGCAGTTGGACCTGGATTTCAGTACAGTTGGGAGGTTCTGTTTTCCTCCCGCTAGAGCAGCGGTTCTCAACCTGTGGGTTTCCAACAGCTAACAGGGTCTCCTAAGACCATCAGAAAACACAGATATTTACATTAAGATTCATAACAGTAGCAAATTACTTTTATGAAGTAGCGACAAAAATAATTTTTTGATTGGGGATCACTACAACATGAAGAACTGTTTTAAAGGGTTGTGGCATTAGGAAGGTTGAGAACAACTGCACTAGAGAAAGCCGGGGGCACAATCAGCAGTCAGTCCTCTTTGCACGTGCCTCCAGACCTCTGCCTTTCTTGGCTTCCTTAAGTTTCTGTGCACTCCTCCCTTTTCACAACAGTCCAGACTCCCCCACATGAGTCTTGTCTGGAACTGGGATTCAGTGCAATTGGGATTTTCCATCTCCCTCCCACTAGAGGAAGCCAGCCAGACCCTCTGCTGCCTGTCCTCTCCACACTCGTGTCTCCATACCTCAGCTTTTTGTAGCTCCTCTGAATCTTCGGGAGCGCCTCTCTTTACTTCTAATTGTAGAATTTCTACTCAGCCAGCTTCCCTGTGGTTCTGGATGGTGTCCATTCTGTCTTTTAGTTGTAGTTTTGAAATTGTTGTGCGAGGCAGCAGTGTAGGTGTTCACTTATGCCGCCTTCTTGGTTTCTCCGGTTGATTCTTCTTCTTTTTTTTTTTTAATATTTTTTAAAATATATTTTATTGATTTTTCACAGAGAGGAAGGGAGAGGGATAGAAAGTCAGAAACATCGATGAGAGAGAGACATCAATCAGCCACCTCCTGCACACCCCACACTGGAGATGTGCCCATAAGCAAGGTACATGCCCCTGACCGGAATTGAACCCGAGATCTTTCAGTCTGCAAGCCGATGCTCTATCCACTGAGCCAAACTGGTCTCAGCTCTGGTTGATTCTTATATGTGCCCTGACCAGAGATCAAGACCACAGCCTTGGTGTATTGAAGTGATGCTCTAACCAGGAACCACACCCACTGGCCTCTATTATCCTAGAATTCCTTATGTCCTTGATTACTTGTGTCCCCAGTACAATAAGTCTATAAAGAGTAAGAATTTGCCTGGCCCTGGTGTAGTTCAGTGATTGAACATTGACCTAAGAACCAGGAGGTCGCTGAGACCAGTTTGGCTCAGTGGATAGAGCGTCGGCTTGCAGACTGAAAGGTCTCAGGTTCAATTTCATTTGGGGGCATATACCTTGCTTGTGGGCACATCTCCACTGCGGGTTGTGTAGGAGGGGGCTGATCAATGTCTCTCTCTCATCGATGTTTCTGACTTTCTATCTCTCTCCCTTCCTCTCTGTAAAAAATCAATAAAATATATTAAAAAAAAAAAAGAACCAAGAGGTCATGAAGCAATTCCTGGTCAGGACACATGCAAGAGTTGAGGGCTAGATCCCCAGTGGGAGGCATGCAGGAAGCAGCCAATCAACGATTCTCTCTCATCGTTGATGTTTCTATCTCTGTCTCCATTTCCCTTCCTCTCTGAAATCAATTAAAAATGTATTTTTTAAAAATATATATTTTATTTATTTTTTACAGAGAAGAAGGGAGAATCAGAAACATTGATCCGCTGCCTCCTGCACACCTCCCACTGGGGATGTGCCTGCAACCAAGTTACATGCCCTGGACTGGAACTGAACCTGGGATCCTTCAGTCCGCAGGCCAACACTCTATCCACTGAGCCAAACCGGTTAGGGCGAAAAAAATGTATTTATTTTTTTTAATAAAGAAAACAACAGATCAAAATGGAGTCACTTTTGCTAAGCCATGTCAAAAAAAACCAAAACACACACACACACACACACACACACACACACACACACACACACACAAAACAACTTAATAACTAACTGAATTGCAGAGTCAGCCTCTCCTAGAAATGGAATTTTAAACCAATCAGTCTGCAGAGAGGTAATTTGTCTTTAGTGGGGACTAGAGGAAGGTGCCCTGGCCTAAAAACAATCCATTCTTTTAGCTTCTAGTCTCACTCTCTTTCTGCCTATAAGAACCTTCCGCTGAGGCCGGTTTGGCTCAGTGGATAGAGCATCGGCCTGCGGACTGAAGGGTCCCAGGTTCGATTCCGGTCAGGGGCATGTGCCTTGGTTGCAGTCACATCCCCGTGAGGGGGTGTGCAGGAGGTAGCTGATCCATGTTTATCTCTGTACAGAGAGGAAGGGAGAGGGATAGAGAGTTAGAAACATCGATCAGCTGCCTCCTGCACGCCCCCTACTGGGGATGTGCTGGCAACCAAGGTATATGCCCTTGACCGGAATTGAACCTGTGACCTTTCAGTCCACAGGCTGACGCTCTATCCACTGAGCCAAACCGGTTTCAGCTCCCTTCCTCTCTGTAAAAAATCAATAAAAAATATTTTTTAAAAAAAGAACCTTCCATTTTGTATAGCTCATTTGAGCGCACTTCTAGTTGCTAGATGGGATGCCACTCAATGCATAAACCAACTAGTCCTCAAATTTATTCTGTTGGATTTGGTCTTTAATACCTGGAACAAGCAGCAAAGTTACTTTCGCCTCATCTTTTAACACAGCACAGAAATAGGGAAATAAATTTCAGCTCCAAAAAATTTCAAGGCATTTGTATCACACATAGGTTGTCTTGTACTTTTTATTTCATGCACCTTTATCTAGCTCCTTGGCTAAATTCAGAGCTTCTTCAGGACTGGAGTTTCATTGCTTGCCTTTGATAATTTGACAGTACATAGCACAGTGTTGAGCATAAATATCAAAACTGAAAAATATCACCTCTTCCAGGAAGTCTTTCATGATGCCATGCACATGTTATCAGTAATTTTATGGGACTTTGTTCACCCTACTATTTTGGCTCGTTACCTGTGGCAAGATAGGGCTTTCTTCCCTCTTTTCCTCCTTTACAATTTCTTGGGAAGGGCAGGTCTTTGGTAAAACTAACTAAAGAGACAAGAATGTGGTTAATGTAATAATTCATTGAAGTTAAGCCTTGAGAAGCAATCATACTAGAAAGAGGGGGAAAGTGTGTTTTTTTATGAATGTGGAAGCACTAGAGTGTCCCCAGCAACTGCAAACCACTGAAGAGTTGATGTTGTTCCCCAGTTGGAGATGGGTCTAGGGGAAAATGAGAGAAATTGAATGAAATCAGGGAGACTGTAGGGAAGAAGGGTGAGGGAGACTGAAGAAAGGTCACCCTAACAGGTGAATGGTGGGCGACTCAATGGGAAAAGTAGAGTAATATTCTGCTTCATCCTTTTGAACTACATGCAATTAGCCTGTGTGCCTGCCTGTTCCTCTGCTAAATTATGAGATCTAAGAGGATGGGCCAGGACTATGGCTTCTCACTTTTCATGCCCCACTGCCTGCTTAGGTGACATCCCTTCACAGGAGGGAGTTATGAATAGAATAGGCCTAGTTCCTCCACTCATCATGATTGGATACATTTGTTGTTTAGCTGTCTAAAATTTAGTAAAAGTGACTGTAATTACCTGTTGTATCTACCTTCCTGGTCTAAATTTGGCAGTCATATATAGTAACCACGCTGTAATCCAACTCTCTGATCTCCTTCATTAAGAGTGTCTTCAAATGTCCTTTGAAGCCCAACATCATTATATCAATTTTCTCTGATACTAGTCTTGGGACCAATTTCCCCTCTGGCAGGCTCCTTAATTGGTGATTTGGCAACATTGGTTTTTTTTCTTCCAACCTGCCAGTTCCCTTCATTTAAAACAAATTCTGTCAAATGAATAAGTGCCCATAGCACAATTACCAAGCACAAAACTAAACTGCAACTATGCATTAGCTTACCAGGGTAGTGCCTGCTTTATTAAGAAGAAAGACAAGTCTATGAGATGGACAAAAACGGAGCATTTCATTTTTCCCAGCGTTTTATTGCTGCAATATCCCATTTGATGGCCTCCCACTTGCAGAGCATCAGCTCCCTACAATGACACTAATGAAGAATTGCTGCCTTGTGTTCATTCTTTAACCAGCCGTGTTGGTCTTTAATAGGAATGTGGCACTCCTCCCCTATTCCCAAGGAATTAGGATCAGCTGGGTCTCTAGGGTACCTCTGACGTGTACCCAGCCCTCCTTTCCCTGAAGGATTTTTCTGATTAGATGGTAACTGCATTTTCTGAAGATAAATTCAATGTTCTGTATATTTCAAATTATAGGCAGAAACCAGGATATTTTTCCAAGTGGAAAAATTAAAAAGCCCAAGAGGAAAGAGTGATCACTTTATTTTTCATCACATTTCTCTGCTTTGTGGGATATACTGTTTTAATTATTCCCTAATCATTTTCTTCAGTGTGTACCCTATGACGGCACCCACATTTAACCATGTTAGTTAATTCTTGCTCATGACTGACTTCTAAACAGTTTCTCATTTAAGCCGAAAGTTAGTCTGTCCCTTCGTCAGAATGTCCAGTCTGGCTTGATTTCCCCTGGAGCCCATTTAAGTTTCTTTTCTGCTTCCTTCTTTGGGTTCCCACCATTTGCCCAAAGTATAGACATTTGATCTCATGTCAGTTCTCAGAGATTCCAAAATAAGTGAAGTCAGTTTAAGCTGCCAGTATGGTGAGGCAGTGAGGTGAACAGTTCATTTTATTTTTTTTGAGATTTTTTTCTTTTTTAATTTTTTATACATATCTCCCCATTGCCCCCCTCCCTCCTAGGCATAACCCAACCCCCCAGTGTCTATGTTCATTGGTTATGCTTATATGCATGCATGCAAGTCCTTTGATTGATCTTTTATCTACCTCACCTAACTTTAATCTTCCTGCTGTAATTTCAGTCTGTTTGAAGCTTTAATGCCTCTGTATCTATCCTGTTGTTCATCAGTTTATAATGTTCTTTATTATCCACAAATGAGTGAGATCATGTGATGCTTCTCCTTCATTGACTGACTTATTTCACTAAGCATAAGGCTCTCCAGTTCCAGCCAGGTTGCTGCAAATGGTAAGAATTCCTTCTTTTTAACGGCAGCATAGAATTCCATTGTGTATATGTACCACAGTTTTCTGATCCACTCATCTGCTGACGGGCGCCTAGGCTGTTTCCAAACTGTAGCTATTGTAAATTGTGCTGCTATGAACATAGGGGTGCATCAATCCCTTCTGACAGGTGCTTGTGATTTCTTAGGATAAATTCCTAAGAGTGGGATTGCTGGATCAAATGGGAGTTCCATTTTTAGTTTTTTGAGGAAACTCCATACTGTTCTCCACAGTGGCTGCATTCCAACCAACAGTGCACAAGAGTTCCTCTTTCTCCGCATCCTCACCAAAACTTATCCTTTGTTGATTGGTTGATGATTGCCATTCTCACAGGTGTAAGATGGTATCGCATTGTCGTTTTGATTTGCATCTCTCGGATGAATAGTGACTTTGAGCATGTTTTCATGTGTCTCTTGGCCTTCCTTCTGTCGTCTTTTGAAAAGGTTCTATTTAGGTCCGTTGCCGATTTTTTTATTGGATCGTTTATCTTCCTTTTATTAAGTTGTATAAGTTGGCTGTAGATTTTGGAGATTAAACCTTTATCAGTGATAACATTTGCAAATATGTTCTCCCATATAGTGATCTTTCTTGTTGTTTTGTTGATGCTTTCTTTTGCTGTGCAAAAGCTTTTTATTTTGATGTAGTCCCATTTGTTTATTTTTTCTTTAGCTTCAGTTGCCTTTGGAGCAGTATCAGTGAAGAAGTTCTTTCGGCATATATCTGAGATTGTGCTGCCTGTGGATTCCTCTAGTATTTTTATGGTTTCCCTTCTAATGTTTAAGTCCTGTATCCATTTTGAGTTTATTTTTGTATTTGGTGTAAGTTGGTGGTCCAGTTTCATTTTTTTGCATGTATCTGTCCAATTTTCCCAACACCATTTATTGAAGAGGCTATCTTGGCTCCATTGAATGTTCATACCTCCTTTGTCAAATATTGGTTGAGTATAGTGGTTTGGGTGGATATCTGGGTTCTCTATTCTATTCCATTGGTCTATATGTCTGTTCTTGTGCCAGTATCAGGCTGTTTTGAGAACAGTTGCTTAGTAGTATAGCTTGAAATCTGGTATTGAGATCCCACCTACTTTACTCTTCTTTCTCAGAATTGCTGTAGCTATTCGTGGTCTTTTTTTGTTCCAGATGAATCTATGAAGAATTCTTTCTAGGTCTCTGAAATATGTCGTTGGTATTTTAATGGGTAGTGCATTGAATCTATAGATTGCTTTGGGTAGAATGGACATTTTAATGATGTTGATTCTCCCAATCCATGAGCATGGTATGCTCTTCCATCTGTTAACATCTTCCTCTATCCCTTTTTTCAGTGTCCTGTAGTTTTCTACATATAGGTCTTTTACCTCTTTAGTTAGGTTTATTCCTAGGTATCTTAATTTTTTGGTGTGATGGTAAATGGGATTGCTTTTTTAGTCTCTCTTTCTGTAATTTCACTATTAGTGTATAGAAATGCCACAGACTTCTTAACATTAATTTTGTATCCTGCTACATTGCCAAATTCATTAATTAAGTCAATTAGTTTTGGAATGGAGTCTTTTGGGTTTTTTATGTACAATATCATGTCATCTGTAAATAAGGACAGCTTTACTTCTTCTTTTCCAATTTGGATGCCTTTTATTTCTTCTTCTTGTCTAATTGCAATGGCTAATACTTGCAGTACTATGTCGAACAGGAGAGGTGAGAGTGGGCATCCCTGTCTTGTTCCTGTTCTTAGGGGAAATGATTTTCGTTTTTGCCCATTGAGTATGATGTTAGCTGTGGGTTTACCATATATGGTTTTTATGATGTTGAGGTATGCTCCTTCTATTCCCACTTTGCTGAGAGTTTTTATCAAGAAAGGGTGTTGGATTTTGTCAAATGCTTTTTCTGCATCAATTGATATGACTATGTGATTTTTATCTCTCAATTTGTTTATGTGATGTATCACGTTTATTGATTTGTGGATATTGTACTGGTGTGGCTCAGTGGGTAGAGCATTGGCCTGTGGACTTAAGGGTTCCAGGTTCAATTCCGATCAAGGGCATGTACCTTGGTTACAGGCACATCCCCAGTCGGGGGCGTGCAGGAGGCAGCTCTTCGATGTCTCTCTCTCATCAATGTTTCTAACTCTCTATCCCTCTTCCTTCCTCTCTGTAAAAAAATCAATAAAATATGTTTTTAAAAAATGATATAGTTCTTGAATTTAGTGGCCAATAAGGTCAGGTAAATGGCTACTTATAAAAGCAGGGTGAAATGACCTATGTTCTAAGGAAGCAACCCAGAGGGAGGAATAGGAAGTTCTGACTTTGAGGTCACTGCTGTGCTTGGCATTGAGGTGTATGAAGGACTGTGAGCAGTGAAAAACCCTGGGGTATTTGTATTGAAGGAATTGTATCATCATCGCCCTAAGGGCAAGGAAGTGAAGGCAGGTGCTCAGGGGTGAGGAGGAGCCAGCCACACCTGTAGTCCATAGCTGCAGGGCCTGGGCAGGAAACAGGTTTGGGTTGG
>JAAGEH010000005.1:38972512-38992649 GCA_011751065.1 Lasiurus cinereus | reverse complement strand
TCTGACATTTGATAGCTTCATGAACTTGGGCACCAGTTTTTTGACCCACAAATCAAAGATAATTATAGTACAGATGCTCTTTGTTTTATAATAGGGTTACAACCCAATAAACCCATTGTACATTGAAAATACCGTAAGTCAAAAATGCATGTAAGATACCTACCATACTGGTTGGCCTAGCCTACCTTAAATGTGCTTAGAACACAATATCCTAAAAATGCTAGCAATGCACACTGTAAAGTATTGGCATTTACCCTTGTGATCATGGGCTCAACCATTGAGGCTCACCCTCTGTTCAGCAGCCCAGGAAAAGATAAAAATTCAAGCACCGTTTCTACTGAATGTGCATTACTTTTGCACCATTGTAAAGTAAAAAACTGCAGGTCGAACCATCGTCAGTCAGGGACCATCTGGAATTCCCATCTGAATTTGTGAAAATCAAATACAAGTGAAAGAACCTAGCCCATTTCTAGGCACAAAGAATGCTCCCAACAAAAGGTTGCTAGTATAAGGAGTTTAACAATATGAAAGATTATTGTAGTAGATAGTAAGAACTAATTGGAGCAAGTTTGGCTCAGTGGATTGAGCATCAGGCCCTCAGACTAAAGGGTTCCAGATTCAATTGTGGTCAAGGGCACATACCTCAGTTGCAAGGCTCGATCCCAAGCCCTGGTCAGGGCCCATGCAGGAGGCAACCCATCGACTTATCTCTCACATCAATGTTTGTCGCTTCCCCCTCCCTTCGACTTTCTCTAAGAGTTGAAGGAAAAATATCCTTCGATGAAGATTAACAACAACAACAAAAATAATAATTTGGAAATATAAGAAAGGTAAAGGAGCCTGGCTGGTGTGGCTCAGTGGTTGAGGGTCCAACTATGAGCCAGAAGATCATGGTTAAATTCCTGGTCAGGCCACATGCCCAGGTTGCAGGCTCAATCCCCAGTGTGGGGCGTGCAGGAGGCAGCCCATCAATGATTTTTTCTCATTATTAATGTTTCTCTCCCTCTCTCCTCCTCTCTGAAATCAATGAAGATATTATATTTTAAAATATCAGGCTCCCTCTTTGTCATGGAGAAGACTGCCTTGTGTTTGCTGCTTGTCAACAATCCTAGGTCTACCTCAACCTAATGTCATCACTCCAATTTTCACCTCCACTGTCTCATGCTGATCTTCTCCTGGTGTGTCTCTCTTCCTCTTTTAAGGACAACATACTATTGGATTAATGGTTCACCTTGTTTCAGTATGAACCAATTACATCTACAATGACCCTATTTCCAAATAAGGTTACAGTTCAGGAACTAGGGAGTTAGGACTTCAACATCTTTTGGGGGGACTCCATGTAACCCATAACAATGAGTTTCTGGTACTGATGGCCCAGCAAGGTTAGAACTATACAGTATAAAGTTGAGATGTGCAGGCTGGAGCTCAGGAGTGAGATCAGAGCCATAGATGATGGTTGAAGAATCATCACATTAAATTGGCAGTTGAAACATGTGAGCAACTATATGAAATTGGTCAGAGAAAGAATATAGCATGGAAAGAAGAAAAAGAATACAATCTAATGTATTTTTCTTATCATTAATACCAGCCTCTGTTCAAGGCCAGGCCAAGAATTACTGAGGGTGGGTTTGGTGGTGGACTAAGCTGTTGGCTAAGAACTGGACCAGAATTGGCATGGGATAAGGACTGACAGCAGGAATAAGCCCGTAGTGGTCTATCTAAGGATATGGAATTGGATGAGGCATTGAGATTTCTGGGTAATAGCCAAGTCATATGGAATAGAAAACCATGTGTACATCAGAAAGTCAGTTTCTGCTTCCTGGAATGACCCAGAATGGATCATTATCCAGAGCAGTGGTTCTCAAAGTGAATCCCCTAGACCTGCAGCAGTATCACCTGGATGGTCTCAGGGATTAGAAATGCAAGTTCCCAGGCCACATCCAGACATACTGATTGAGAATGCAGGGCCAGGGCCCAGCACTGTGTTCCAGTAGCTCTTCAGGTGATCACATTGTTCACTAATATTTGAGAAGCACCAGGTTACAAACTGGGAAATTAAATGTGGGAGGAATATGCTGCTGGTACATCTCATCAGCAACCCACTGCCCAGAGGTGGCATGCAGAACAGGGAGGATGATTTCCCCTTTAAGTCCAGAAGAGAGAAGCCAAGTTTTAAGTTAACAAGGTGATTAATAACAGCTGAAGATTAGTGCAATGGCATCTAACTATATCTTTGTATTTCAATTTATTTTAATACTAGAGGCCCGATGGACGAAGATTCGTGCAAAAATGGGCCTTCCTTCCCCTGGCTGCCAGCACCACCTTCGCTCTATCCGGAGCCACCTTTCTGCCTTCCCACACTGCCCAGAAGCCCCGAGTGGCTGGGGTGGCAAGAATGCCTGTCCCAGCCCAGGTCACTTGGTGCCTGAGTATGCAAATTAACCTGCCATCTTTGTTGGATTAACCATCTTTGTTGGGTTAATTTGCATACTCACTCCTGATTAGCTGGTGGGCATCATGAAGTACAGTCAATTAGCATGTTACTCTTTTATTAGGTAGATAATGACAATCATAGGTATTAGTTTTTATGTTTACTAATATAAACAAAGACAATATTTTATTAGGGACATAGTATTTTATAATTGGGACAGACAGGCATTCCTTTAGACAAGCACAGGTGGCACATTTCAGGACTGAATGAATATGTTAGGACTTAAGATTTCAAAAATAATAAACTAATCCTTAATATGCAAACGAACCCTGGCACTTTCAGTTAGTTACTCCATCTGTCAGATGAACACATTTCACTGGTTTCCCTAGAAGGGTCGGGAAATTCCACAAGGCCAGAGTTTAGCAGTGGAGCCCTCATCCATTCAGTCCCATCATTTTGTTGCAATGTACTGCAGTTTACATGTGCCTGAGTAAGTGGAATTTTGGACCTTATCTAGTTTTACCTAAAGTCACCACAACCTAAGTAGATAGGTGACTTTCAAATATTCTTGAAAATAAAATACAGACTGAAGTTTAATTCTCATAGTGAAAAAATAACAGCAAAAAAGTTAGAGGGGCAGCTTAGTTCAGTAGATAAGAACAAGAGTTTTGGAGCCAGCAGCTGTGTGACTTTGGGCCAGTTACCTAACCACTCTGCTATAGGTTTCAAATGTTTAAAGAGGGTATAATAACAGTACACATCCAACAGGGCTTTTAGAAAAATTAAGTAAGTTAATACTTTTGAAATACTTAGGAATGTGCTTAGCATAGAGCAAACAATGAGTTTGTTAAAATAAAAAAATATTTTGGCCCTAGCTGGTTTGGCTTGGTGGACTAAAAGGTCCCAGGTTCTATTCCAGTCAAGGGCATGTGCCCTGATTGCAGTAGGGGATGCCCAGGAGACTGCTGATCAATGATTGTCTCTCATCATTGATGTTCTATCTTTCTCTTTGAAATCAATACAAATATATTTAAAAAAATATTTGAATTCTTTGCCAGCAATATTACAAAATAAAAACAAAGACCTATTTATGGTTAATCCTAGCCTGAGGATATTTTTTTGTTGATTTTTTAGAGAAAGTGGGAGAGGGAAAGGCAGAGAGAAACATCCAAGTGAGAGAAACACATCCATTGGCAGGCCCGGGCTGGGGAGGAGCCTGCAACCAAGGTACATGCCCTTGACCAGAATTGAACCCAGGACCCTCCAATCCAAAGGCTGATGCAGTATCCCTGAGTAAAACTGGCTAAAGATTTATTTACATTATAATAAGAAGTTAAGTCAAAAATTGTTTAATTATCAAGACTATTTGAATAATAGATTTAAATCCACTGTCACTAAACGTGAGCCTATCTCCTTAGTATATTTTGTACTTTAGACCTTGGGTAATTACAGTATGAAATCATCACAATTAAAGTTATACTTGGAAGCATATTGAATCCATATCTCATTTTATTTTATATATATTTTAAATTAAATATTTATTATTCAGATTATTACATTTGTTTCTCTTTTTTCCCCTCCATAGCTCCCCTCCACCCGGCTCCCAGCCCTCCCTCTACTCTTACCTCCCTCCCATTGACCTCATTCATACGTGTATGATTTTTGTCCAGTCTCTCCCTGTATACCCCTGACCCCTTTCCCCCTGAGAATTATCAGTCCACTCCCTTTCTGTGCTCCTGATTCTATTATATTCACCAGTTTATTCTGCTGATCAAATTTTTAATTCACTTAATTTTTAGATTCACTTGTTGATAGATATGTATTTGTTGTTCATACTTTATTATCTTTTACCATTTTCTTCTTCCTCTTCTAAAAGAGTAACTTCTAGCATTTCATATAATACTGGTTTGGAGTTGATGAACTCCTTTAGCTTTTTCTTATCTGTGAAGATCTTTACCTGCCCTTCAATTCTGAATGATAGCTTTGCTGGATAGAGTATTCTTGGTTGTAGGTTCTTGTTATTCATCACTTGGAATATTTCTTGCCACTCCCATCTGGCCTGCATCATTTCTGTTGAGAAATCAGCTGACAGTCGTATGGGTGCTGTCTTGTAGGTAATTAACTGTCTTTTTCTTGCTGCTTTTAATATTCTCTTTGTCTTTGCTCTTGGCATTTTAATTATGATGTGTCCTGGTGTAGTCCTCTTTGGATTTATTTTATATGGGGTTCTATGTGCTTCCTGGACTTGTAAATCTATTTCTTTTACCGGGTGGGGGAAGTTTTCAGTCATTATTTCTTTAAATAGGTTTTCAGTATCTTGCTCTCTCTCTTCTTCAGGTACCCCCACAATTCTGATGGTGGTATGCTTGAAGCTGTCCCAGAGGCTCCTTACATTATCTTCACATATTTGGATTCTTTTTTCTTCTTGCTTTTCCAGTTGAGTGTTTTCTGATTCTTTATATTTCAAATTTTTGGCTTGATTCTTGCCTTCCTCTAGTCTGCTATTAGGTTTCTGTATAATATTTTTTATTTCAGTCAGTGTATGTTTAATTTCTAGTTGGTCCTTTTTCATCTCTAGTTGGTCCTTTTCCATCTTCTCTTGGGTCTCGCTAACTTTATCCATCTTTTCTAGGATATTCTTGACAAACCTTATAACTGTGGTTTTGAACTCTATATCCAGTCGTTTGTTTTCCTCCATTTCTTTTGTTTGTGATCTCTTCCTTTGTCTCTGCATTTTCACAATGCCAGGAGAACTTCTGTGTTGGATTCAGCTTTATGATACCAGACTTGCAAAACTGCAAAAGCCTCTCTGTAGAGCTTGGGATGGGTGGAGTCTCAGGGCTTAAAGGACCACTTTGCCTTCCAGTCGGCCCCACCCTCCACAGCCCCTGAGTCTCATGTTACTGGGTAATCGCTGGAGTGATCCCTGTGTGTGTGTGTGTGTGTGTGTGTGTGTGTGTGTGTGCGCGCGCGCGATTTCCCAGTGCCTCTAGACTGCTGTCTTTCTGGCTCCCCTGCGCTCCAGGACCATATGAATCTGGGTCCCCAGGGTTTCGGCCGAAACTGGGGTTTAGTGGAGTTAGAAGTGGAGCAGTTGGGATGCTCTGTTTGCCACCCACTCGTGAAAGCCAGGGGCACAATCAGCAGTTGGTCTTCTGCGTGCAGTGCTGTGTGCACCACCATACTCTGCCCTTTTATGACTCCCCTAAATTTCCGTGCACTTCTCCCTTTTCACAGTCTAAACTCCCCCTGTATGAGTTTCGACTGGACCTGGGTTTAGTGTCATATGATAAGGGGTTCAATGCCATTGGGAGTCTCCATCTCCCTCCCGCCAGAGAAAGCCAGCCAGGTATTCTGGCACCTGCTCTCTCCACATGTGTGTCTCTGTACCTCAGCTTTTTGCAGCTCCTCTGGGTCTCTGTGAGCCCCTCTCCTTCAAGTTGTAGAATTTCCACTCAGCCAGCTTTCCTGTGGTTCTGGATGATGTCCATTCTGTCTTTTAGTTGTAGTTTTGAAATTGTTGTGCGAGGCAGCAGTGTAGGTGTTTACCTATGCCCCCATCTTGGATTCCCCTACATATCTCATTTTAAAAGCATATATTTTTTTTTTATTTCAGAGAGGAAGGGTGAAGTACAGAGAAAGATATATATCAGTGATGAGAGA
This sequence comes from Lasiurus cinereus, assembly GCA_011751065.1. Classification (NCBI taxonomy): domain Eukaryota; kingdom Metazoa; phylum Chordata; class Mammalia; order Chiroptera; family Vespertilionidae; genus Lasiurus; species Lasiurus cinereus. Next base: position 38,986,555 of record JAAGEH010000005.1, on the reverse strand, counting down.
GAATCATTGATCAGCTGCCTTTTGCATGCCCCATACTGGGGATCAAGCCCACAACCTGGGCATGTGCCCTAACCTGGAATTTAACCAGTGACCTCCTGGTTCACCGGAGGATGCTCCAACCAACTGAGCCACACTGGCCAGTGCTTCGCTTTGTTTTGTTTAAACTGATAGCATACACAATAAAAAAAAATTTAGAGACAACTTCTATAGATCAGGTGTTGGCAAACTACCTCTCATGGGTCAAATCCAACCCACAGCTTATTTTTGTAAGTAAAATTAATTGTAACACAACTACACACATGCGCTGTCTATAGCCATTTTTGCATGACACTGTCAGAATTAGAAGTTGTGACAGAGACTGTAGGTCCCACAAAACTGAAAAATTTGCTAATTCCTGCTTTAGGCATTCTTTGCTTGCCGGCAGCTTAGGTGAATTATGGATATACTAGTAAAAATCTGGCTCCAGACAGATAACCTCCAAAAATCAAGCCTCATAAGGATAAACCTGCAAACTTGTGGTTTATCACACTCACACTCACCAGAAGTCAAGGCTGTGACACTGTGGCAGAGAATGCAGACATCACTTATCTCCAACTATCAGCTTCTCCACAGGGAGGAGAGTTACTCCAGCAATTGCAGAGAGAGGTCTATGGATCCAGGCTTCTCCCTGGAATGGGAAGTTTCTCCTGGAAGACTGCTTTCATATTTGGCCTGCAGGCTGTCAGTCCCAGTGCAGACTGTCAACTCCAGTGCAGTGGTCTGCTTAGCCACATCAGGAAATATTCAAGCAGATGTGGGCTGTTGGCAGAAAGAGATTTGTCCCTGTCATTGTCATGGCGCCTGAGGCACTAGCTAGAAAAACATGTCTAATCCTTTGAGTCACTTATTTATAGGACAATTCAGATCACAGATAAAATGTTCTTCCATCGTTTACAGATGATCAAAGATAAACTGGAATGATAAGAAGTGAGATTTTTGGCCATATCTGTGTGTTTCAGGGAATCTACTGTCATAGAGTCATTTTTGTTTTATCAGTGGCCAAAGAAATCAATCAAACACAAAGCAAATGTGAGTTAATTGGCAAAAGGTATTGACAATTCAGTTAATCAATGGATTGCTAGGGAAGATGACCTTGGTGTGTCTGGGAAAGTGAATCAGTTGAAGGACTTGATCCACGGAAACCACATTTACTCTTCATCATTTCTCAGAAGTTGGTATTTCAACATCAGATTAATAAAACTATAGGAAATTCTTTTGAGAAAGTAACTGCTATTGAAGGTATTCTTAATCTCATCCCTCAAATGTTAGCAAAAGAAAGGTTTGATCTTTAATGTCAAAACCCATCATTAGATAGCAGAGCTACAACAAATCATTTTGAATGTGTATATATCCTTTTTAAAAATATGTCTTTCTTTCTTTCTTTCTTTCTTTCTTTCTTTCTTTCTTTCTTTCTTTCTTTCTTTCCTTTTTTCTTTCTTTCTTTCAGCTGTGTAAATGGAAATGTTGAGAACCAAGACTTAAATTTATCTCAGGATGCTGCAGACATGATTGTCCATGACATAAACGACAACTCAATACAGCTACCACGCATAAAAAATGAATGCTCTGGGACTGGCAGTGACAGGATGCTGTTTGAGAATCTTATAAACAACAACAGCACCTTCTCCACGGCAGGGGGTGATGTCTAGGCTCAGGAGCACCTGCCTTGGCAAGAGGAAAGGATAAGCAGCAGGTTTCCAGCCCTGGAAGGAGCTGCATTTCTTAGGCTCTATCAGTGCAGAGAATGAGTTTTGCTCCTGAGAAAAGCTGTTTGCTGTTTGTTCCTAAGGACGGTTAATGTATAAACAAACCACACTCCCAGAGCGATGACTGACATCATCAGTGTTGCTGGTGCCCAAACAAAAACACTAATGAAAAGCTGCCTTTGGCAGAGGTGGAGGGAGAGTTTGGCCAAATGAAGTGATTTTAGGAGCAATAGATAAAGCTGGAGCAAAGCAAATGTTGCGAACAATGACTTACTTAAATTCCCTTCAACCTGTGTGGCAAGAAAATTTTACTTAATCACCTTCTGCTCTGACATGTCAAAACATACAAGCTTCGGAGCCCGTAGGGCCCCTGTCCCGGTGAAAAATAAGATGCCAGATGTCCACGGGGCATGTGACACTAGGTGATGGGCAGGTAGGCCATCAGCAAGCAGCTTTGTCACTCATCTCTCTGCCACGGAGCTGACTGCATATCATCTGTGCCTGTGTCTCCTCTTTGGTTCCCGGCTGTTTGGACGCTGCTGCCTCAATGGCTCACTCTGCCCAAAGACCATTCATGCTCCGAGGGCTTCAGAAATGGAGATTCTATCCTGGGTGGGGGTGGGCTGTGGGGAGCCCGAAGGGTCTCATGTTGTGCCACCCTCGGGAAAATGCTGTCCCAATTACACGAAATAATAGAGTTGTTGGCTGCAACCACGGAAAATGACAGTTATTTCTCTGAATAGCCTACAAGTAAGGGTCACCCTAGCTAATACTAACGGCATATTCTTCTGTGTGGGCAATCTCCATCCCATCCTCTGAGTGCCAGGGAGCTGCCTGACATGGGCACAGAGCAGGGAACACAGCTTCTTTGCATGTGTTTCTATGAAAGAATAGCATTCATACATGAGCTCCACGACTTGTTCTCCAAGTAAGTCATGCATGCATGGCAGGAAGAAGGAAGACAGCTTTGAGTTAGAATATGAGGGACTTATGGCTCTGTCCCTGGGCCACAAGACCTCTGTGAGGGAGCATTGTGCCGGCCCCAGAATCCGATCAACGAGTGCACCTGCTGCTCCAATCGATCTTTGGAGTAATGTTTATCATAGGCCAACCAGCTCAACAAGCACGTGCTGGGATCTGTTATGGACTAGGGATGGTAAGAGATTAAAACAATAGATATATTTTTCTACGGTATTTCTCAAGGTATGGAAGGGCACCTGTCCTTTAACAGGTGACACTTGTTCCCACTTCCATCCAGCCAAAGCATTGATAATCTGAGTTGCTGAGTCCATATGCTATTTTTCTAAATTCTCCTTGACTAGCCAAGTAGCAGGGTAGGTTTCTTCTCAAACCCTGCCCATTGCACTAACTGTCAGGGCCTAGCCCCTCTGCCAGGGGACTGGAACTTCTTGGACACCAGGTGGTAGACGGAGAAGCCATGAGAAGTTGTGGGTATATAAGAATGAGTCTTTATTGCAGAAGCCAGTGGCCATATAACTATCAGACAAAGCAGCTCTTTAAGCGGTTCATAAAAAAGCCATACACCGCTGGTGAACAGACATCTTTCCCACAAAAGCAGCATTGCTCTGTACCCACAGCTGTGATCTGTGCAGCCGCACGCTGCCTCTAGACCTAAAACTTTACATCGCAATAGGACCTGAGCTCTCCCTTAGCATTACAGCCTCAGTAGCCACTCCAGCCTCTCTGGCTCAGCAGCTTTCTGTCTTCCCGGCCCAGCACACTGGCTGGTCCCTGTATCCTCAAGAGTAACTGCCTCTGAGCTTCACTCTCAGCACACTGGCTGGTTAACATGGTAGCTGTATCTGAGCTCTCTGTGAGCTCTTAGCCATACATCATAGCAGTACCAGGTCTCAGCTCTGTCTGAGCTCTCTCGCCTTAGTAATATACTTTTAATATTACTTAGACAAAGGAGGCTGATTGCCAACAATGACATCAATCATTCGTACCGTGAGATCGCTGTGGCTTTGCTGCTGTGTTCAGAGCAGCCTTGCCATTCTGGCATACTAACAACAAGGCCTTTCACTCTCTGAGTGGCCTTGACTGCCAGGTGACTTTGGTATGATTCCCACAGTGATCCCGTGTGGAGGACAGCAAAGCACTTACAATGCCTGCCACCAGGAGTAGCAATCCCAGATGTCAACCCACTACAGACTGGCAGGTGTCAGAGTTGCCAAGAAAGACACCACTCAGGCACTGGATGGAGCAACATTGGACTCAAATGGAGAAGAGGGAGACCAAGATCAGGTTCAATAGCATTGGTCTCCCATGGCCAGTGGATCTCCTCCCACGGCCAGTGCAGTGTGATGGCCTGCAGCATTCTTCTTGTGCTTCAGGCAGAGAGATCCCATGTTCTCCTACCAGGAACACCCATAGCAGGTTAGCTGGGTGCCATATAATGCACATACATTAAGCAGAATGAAGGAGTGCACACCAGGCCCAGGATGGGGAAAGATTCTCCCAAACAAGATGCTAAGCCCAGCACAGGCTCTGAGCACTCCCCATCTCCATAAGAATATGTGTCAGGCCCAAGGCACACTCTGTGGCAGCCACACAGAGGTTGAGCAAGGGTGCAGGACTGCTTTCCAACTTCCTCCATGAACTGAGGAACAGTAGGCTGGTGGGCAGGGTGTATGTGAGAAAACAACCATTGTTTTTGTAATATAAGTGATGCAGAGAGAACTTAAATGTAAGCTTCTTAGCTGGTGAGGACATAAACAAAATGCAGTGATTCTCAAGGGTAGTAGCATATCTGGAGTGGAGGAATTTAAAAAATAAACCAATGGAAGGTGGACTGGGAACAGCATGAGAAGTTGCCTCAGGAAAATTATACAATTAAGCATTAAGAAGTTGCCTTTTACAATGGCTTGCAATAGTGAATTTTCCAGCAATAATACTCATCAGGAAAAAATAAACAAAATTATGCACTGCAATATAAATGTAAGTAATTCTAATCAGCTTATTAGAATAATTGAACCCTCTTTTGTTTTTGATGTGTGTGTGTGAGAGAGAGAATTCTCTTTAATTTAGTTTTAAGACACATCAGCAATCTCTAAGACTTCAACATTAGTATCAAATATCTGGGGAACTGTCCAAAGAAAAGGAAACAAAAATTAAAGAAGAAACATAATATGCCCAAAGTATTTGAGTCCCCAATTCTAGTTTCTGTGATACTTGGTACCTTCTTTGAGTCCAAAGGTTGTTTTTCCTTTGATTCTATAAACCACCTCAGTATCCTTCCAATAATCTCATTTGGAGCTTAAACTAGTTTGCACTGAACTTATTTCTTTAAAACAAAACATCCTTCATAACAGCACATGCTTATAGATAAACCTTTTAATTCTGGAAGAAGATTCAAGGCGCCCAAGTTCTAGTTCCCCTGCACTGCTTCTCAGTGTAGACCCTTCAACCACCCAGCCTCTGACAGGGTTTGCTGCATTAGGAGGAGTCCTCTCAGCGTCCCACAGACCTATGATTCCACCATCAGGAAACTCCTGACTGTCTAGGATGGACCTTTTGGAGGCCTGTTTGTGTAGAACCTAAGGTGGGCTCTGGGAGACAGATGTTTCAACTTTAGGACACTGAGATTGAAACTCTAAACCAAAAGGTAGCCCTGGACCAAAATGATTTTTATTGTAGTAACTAATCCTCACCCAAGGCTATTCTTTGCACTGATATATTTTCAGAGAGAGAGAGAGAGAACAGGGATCATTGAACCTGCAACCAGTTATGTTGCCTTGATGGAGAATCAAACCCAGGATCCTTCAACACAGGTCGATGCTCTAACCACTGAGAAAACCAGCCAAGGCCAAAACCTATTTTTATAATTCAATCTCCTTGGCTATCATCCTTAGATTACTATAGTCTGAGAATGCAAGTGTTATAATTTTTAATTTTGTAATTACAGAAAGTATAAAACATATACATAGTAAACAGATTATAATGAACCCTCGTGTAACCATGAAGCTTCAACAATTATCATTTTGCCATTCTTATTTTATCTATATGCCAAATGCTTCCCGTTGCCAGTGAAATAATATAATTTTAAAGTAAAATTTACATACATCAAAATGCACAAATCTTAGCTGTCCCATTTGACATAGGAAGCACTTGTATAACTTCACATGTCCGTCAGTTTCAGCCTCCCAGAAGTTCCACTTGTGTCCTTCTCAGTCACCAACCTCCTAAAATTCACAATCATGATTTTTTCCCTTAGATGAGTTTATTTTTCTATTCTAGAATGTTATATACATGGGATCATGCAATATGGCTTCTTTCATTCAACATACGGTCTATGAGATCCAGTCATACTGTTGTGCTTATCAGTAGTTCCCTTCCTTTTACTGCTGAGTAGGACTCCCTTCTAGATTAGAGCCCAGTTTGCTTATCTTCTCACTGTTAATGTGCATTCAGGTCATTTCCAATTACTGCCTACTGTGAATTAAGCTGCTATGAACAAGTCATTTTGAACACATATATTTCATTTATCTTGGGTGAACAAGAGTAGAATTGCTAGCTTAAGAGGTGCTTACATATGTCAAAACTTTTCCAATATGGTTGTACCATTGTTCATTCCCACTAGCAATGTCTAAGAGTACTGCTTACTCCGTAACATTCCCACATTTGATATTGTCAGTCTCTTTCATTAGAGTCACTATAGTGACTATAATGTACTATTATCTAATTGTGGTTTTAATTTGCGATTCTCTGATAACCAATAATATTGGCACTTTTTGTGTTTATTGGTCCATATGTTTTTCTTTGCAAAGTCTCTGCTTTAGTCTTTTGCCCATTTAAAAAATTTAGCTGTTTTATACTTTTCTTCAGTTTTATTGAGATATAATTGACATACAGCATTATGTAAGGTTGAGATGTTAGCATAATGACTTACATATATTTCAAAATGATTACCACAGTGAGTTTAGTTAACATCCATCATCTTGTCCTATCTCATAAAAGTGCAATATGCAAATTAATCATCACTCTGTTACACCCACAAGCCATGCCCACCAGCCAATCAGGAGCATGTATGCAAATTAACCCAACCAAGATGTGGACATGGAGAGAGCAGGAGGAAGGCTTGGGTTTCCCTGGTTATGGAGGAAGCCAAGCTTTCCACACACCCTGGCGGGCCCAGGCATCCACTCCAGGCTACGAAGTTTTAATTGTAGAAGATAAATAAATCCCAGATACCAGGGCCTCCTCTTGGGTTGCCTGGGGGGATGGCTAGTCTGCAAAACACCACAGGCTCCTCACCCAGGCTGCTCCACATCCCAAGGGAATCCCCACCCTGGTCTGGGACACCCTTCAGGGCAAATCAGCTGGCACCCACCCATGCAACAAGCCTCTACCCTATCTAATAAAAGAGTAATATGCAAATTGACCATCACTCCAACACACAAGATGGCTGTCCCATGTGGTCAAAGATCCTGACCCCATGTGGACACAAGAAGGCCACCACAAGATGGCCAGCAGGGGAGGGCAGTTGGCAGGGACCAGTCCAGCAAAGGAGGATAGTTGGAGGCAATCAAGCCTGCAGGAGAGGGCAGTTAGGGGTCACCAGGCTGGCAGAGGAGGGAAGTTGGGGGTGACTGGGCTTGCAGGGAAGGGCAGTTGGGAGGACCCAGGCCTGCAGGGGAGCAGTTAGGCATCTTTCAGGCTGGCAGAGGAGTGGTTAAGGGGTGATCAAGCTAGCAGGCAGAAGTGGTTAGGGGCAATCAGGAAGGCAGGCAGGTGAGCAGTTGGGAGCCAGCAGTCCTGGATTGTGAGAGGGATGTCTGACTGCCTGTTTAGGCCCAATCCCACCAGGAGCTGGCCTAAACGAGCAGTTGGACATCCCTCAAGGGGTCCCAAATTGGAGAGGGAGCAGGCTGGGCTGAGGGACATCCTTCTCCCTCTTGCACAAACTTTGTGCACCGGGCCTCTAGTATAGATGTAGAAAAAGAATAGTTTTTTTCTTGTGATAAGAATTTTTGGGATCTAACAACATTCAATTATACCATACAATAGAATTAACTATAATCGTCATGTTGTATGTGACATCCCTACTACTTCTTTATTTCACAACTGGAAGTTTATACTTTTTGACCACCTTCCTCTAATTTCCCCACTTCCTATCCTCAGCCTCTGGTAACCACAAATCTGATTTCTGTCTCTTTTTCTGAGTTTGTGTTTCATTTTTTTTAGCTTCCATATATAAGCTAAAACAAAAAGCATTTAGTATTTGTCTTTCTCTTGTTTGACACATTTTATTCTATTGTTGGTATTCTAGATGTAAGTCCTTTGTAAATATATTTCCCAGTAAGTAGGTTGCCTTTTCATTTTCTTAACAATGTTTTTTGATGAGCATAACTGCTCCAATTGGATGGACTTCATTACCAATATTTTTCTTTAATGGCTATTGCTTTCTTTGTCTTGTCTACCTGCTTACTGTAGATCGTGAAGATATTATCCTGTGCTTTTTACTACATGTGTCATTGTCTTAGCTCTTATATTCATAACTAGAGGACTAGTGCATGAAATTTGTGCATGGAAAGGGGGTTCCCTCAGCCCAGCCTGCATGCACCCACTCTAATTGGGTACCCCTCAGGGGATATCCAACTACTGGTTTAGGCTGGATCATTGTGGGATCAAGCCTAAACCGGCGATTGGACACCCCTTTCACAATCTGAGACTGCTGGCTCCTAACCACTCACCTGCCTGCCTGCCTGATTGCCCCTAACTCCTCTGCCTGCCTGCCTGATCACCCCTAGCCTCTCTGCCTCCCTGCCTGATCTCCCTTAACTGCTCTCCCTTGCTGGCTTGATCTTGCCCTCAACTGCCCTCCCCTGCTAACCTGATCTTATCCCCAATGGCCCTCCCCTGCCAGCCTGATCTTGCCCCTAACTGCCTCTTCCTGCCTGATCACCCCTAACTGCCCTCCCCTGTTGGCCAGTTTGGTTCTGATTTGTCATTTCTATGCCAGTCACAGCATCAAAAGCTCCATCTCCTAGGCAGCCATTGGATCCTTACATTCCCCCAGATTTAGTTCTGATTGGTCAGTTTTTATGCCAGTTAGTGTCTCTGGGCCTAATCAGAAAGGCAAGGCTCATCAGTAGCCCTGGTAGAGACCTGGAGAGAAATGGAGGTACAATTGTTGGCCAGGCTGGGAAAAAAAGAGAGGCAAGTTCTGATCAACGGCTGCCACAAAGGCTATGGACCAGACCCAGCCTCTTTCTCTGCAGGCCTCTCTCTGGGCCTGATCCACAGCACCCTAGGCAGTCAGTTCTGGGTTGGGGCTCTGGTAGCAGCCCCATCAGTGCTGGGTAGCCACAACAACCCTGGACTGACTTCCAGTCTGGTCAAACCTTTAGTTGTAATGATTGTTATAATCCTTGCTCTTTATTATATAGAAAATATACATCAAATTAATTTTGTGTATGATATAAAATATAATCCAAAGTTTCTTTTTTCTCTATATATGGATAATTAGTTGTTCCAGCACCATTTAGTGAACAAACTTGTCTTTTGACTGACAATATAAGTACAGGTCTATTTTGGGCTCTGTTCCATTAGTCTAGTCCATTGATCTGTCTATCCTTAGATGTGATTACTGTACCTTTATAAGTCTTGAAGTCAAGTAGTGTAAGACTTCTAGATTTGCTCTTCTTTTTCAAGATGGTTTAGGCATTCTAGAAGCCTAGCATTTCCATATCAATTTTAGAGTGAACTTGTTAATTTCTATTTTTAAAATACAGCCGGCTGGTATTGTCATTGATATTATATTGGCTCTACAAATCAATATGGGAAGAAGTGACATCTTAACACTACAGAGTTTCTGCTTCATGAACATGATATATCTCTCCATTTGTTTAGTTCTTTAATTTCTCTAAGTCATACTTTATAGTTTTTGAAATATACATATTTTTAATTGTTGACACTATTACAGATGTTTCCCATTTTCCTTCCCTTACCCACCTCCACTCAGTGCCTGCCCTCCTTCTTCTGGCTATTACCACAATCAATATAGATATTATCATGACAAGAGGCCTGGTGCACGAAATTCGTGCATGGGGGTGTGTGTCCCTCAGCCCTACCTGCACCCTCTCCAATTTGAGACCCCTTGGAGGATGTTCAACTGCCAAGCCTAAACAGGCAGTTGGACATCCCTTTCACAATCCAGGACTGCTGACTCCCAACTGCTCACTTGCCAGCCTGATCATTCCCAACTGCCCTGCCCTGACAGTCTCGTCACCCCAAATTCCCTCCCCTGCATATTTCCTCTTTATTAGATAGGATTTTTTCTTTAACATATTGGACAGCCCTAACTGGTTTGGCTCAGTGGATGGAACCATGGCCTACAGACTTCAGGGTCCCAGGTTCGATTCCTGTAAGGCCATGTACCTTGGTTGGAGGCACATATCCAGTGGGGAGTGTGCAGAAAGCACCTGATCGATAGTTCTCTCTGATAGATGTTTCTAACTCTCTATACTTTTCCCTTCCTCTCTGTAAAATATCAAAATATATATAAAAAAGAAACATTTAAGATTCCTCCATATCTGCCTGGCTGGTGTGACTCAGTGGCTAAGACCCCAGGCTGGGGCTGGGATGGGATCCCTCTGTGGGGAGTGAGTGAATTTGTCTTTGTTTTTTATAAAGGGTCAGGGAGGCCTCTGGGTAGCATTCTGCCAGGCAGCTTACTCTGCTGGGACTCTGGTGGGGTTTAGAGGACTGGGCTCTGCCATATTGTGGCTATGGGGGCTGGCATTTTGTTGCAGAGTGATGGTTAATTTGCATATTACTCTTATATTAAATAGGATTGTCTTTTTTATTTTACTTGAAATACCCATTTTATTTTTTATATTACTGATTTATTTTTTATTTTTATTAAATTTATTGGGATGATACTGGCTAATAAAATTATACAGGTTTCAGGTGCACAAGTTTACAACACGTAATATATACACTGTGTTGTGTGTCCACCACCCCAAGTTAAGTCTTTGCATGTCTTTTTTTCTTTTAAATATATTTTATTGATTTTTTTACAGAGAGGAAGGGAGAGAGATAGAGAGTTAGAAACATCAATGAGAGAGATATTGATCAGCTGCTTCCTGCACGTCCCCTACTGGGGATGTGCCCACAACCAAGATATGTGTCCTTGACCGGAATCAAACCTGGGACCTTTCAGTCTGCAGGCCAATGCTCTATCCACTGGGCTAAACCGGTTTCGGTCCAGTGGATAGAGCATTTAAAAAAAAATTTAAATTAAAAAAAATTTTTTTTAATTCATTTTTTACAGAGAGGAAGGGAGAGGGATAGAGAGTTAGAAACATCGATGAGAGAGAGACATCGATCAGCTGCCTCTTGCACACCCCCCACTGGGGATGTGCCTGCGACCAAGGTACATGCCTTGACCGAATGCATGTCTTTTATTAAATGATTCATGAGTATCTTACTCATTTTTGACACTTGTAAATGAGTTAAAATTTTCTATAAGCTGCTACGTTATAGAAATACAGTTAATTTTTATATGTTGACCTTGTAGCTTGAGACCTTCTGTTTTAGTTCTAGTAGTTCTTTGTTCATTTGTTTAGATCTTTAGGACTTTCTACATAAACAATCATGTTGTCTGCAAATAGAGAATGTTTTACTTCTTTGCCAATGCAGTTTCTTTCCTTTCTTCTTGCCTATTTGCACTGGGTCAGAGAACAGACATCCTTACTTAGGTCCCAATTTTAGTGGGAAAGAGTTCAAAGGTCAGGTACTATGATGTCAGTTGTAGGTTCTGTTTTTCATAGATACTTTTCATTAGGTTGATGAAGCTTCCTTCTATTTTCAGTTTTCTGGGAATTTTAATCATAAATTGATGTTGAATTTTGTTAATTGCTTTTTCTTCATCTACTATGACAATATGAGCATTATTGTCTTTCTTTTTTATTCTGTTAAAATAATAAATTACATTGATTTTAAATGTTAAACTAACTGTATTCTTTGTCACTACCTGTTATCTTCTATGCATTTTGCTGTATTTGATTTGTTAATATTTTGTTGAGGATATTTTGCATTTATCCATGAGAAATTTTAGCCTGTAGTTGTTATTTTCTTGTAATGAGTGTCAGGGTTTGGCTGGTGATGTGGGCTATGAAAGAATTCACAACTGAGAAAAGAGATAGATGCTGGGAGAAAATTTACTTTACTTTCTAAGAGGGGAAAGGGCCAGCGTATGGCTAGTCAATGCAGGGCAGGGAAGAAAGAGTGGCTTGCACTTGTAAAAGGCAAGCAGTTGCTGTTGCTAAGCTATAAGGAGGGGGCAGGAGGAAGGTTGTGTTGAAGTTGACCAATTTGTCTTGAAAAGTTACCGTTTGTTTGCTTTCCAGAAGTCAGGCAGATGTCTTAGTATTTTTTCCAAACCTGTAAAACAAGCTTAGAACAAAAGGTATGAGGAATTCAAAAGAGACTTGTATGAAAGTGAGAGGGGTAGGGAAAAGGAAGATGAGGAGGAGCAAATTAAAACAGCAGTCCAGGAGGGGATGAAAGAATGCAACACTGAGAATAGTCTTACTTTGTCCTGAACTTTGAACAGAGAAGGTGGTTGAATCAGAGGAGCCAACAATCTTGGGGTTTAATTACCAGGTGCTTCTCATAAATTGTGAAAGGCCACAGCAAAGAAAAAGAGAGAACTTTTTCTGTCCTTATAATAAGGACTACTTTTTTAAAATTCTCATCTGAGGACATGCTTAGAGAGATAGTGAGAACCATCTATCAGTTGCCTTCTATACATGCTCAGACCAGGGATCAAAACTGCAACCCAGGTATGTGCCCAGACCAGGAATTGACCCGACAACCTTTTGGTGCACAGAACAGTATTTAACCAACTGAGCCATTTGGCTAGGCAGAACTATATTTTCATGAATAACTAATATAGAAGTGACTGGGGCTATGGGTGAGTATATTGGTAGGCTTTTTGGTGACTCTCAAATTATATCAGTAGACAATCATCCACAGTACTTTAAGACGCATGGTTTATTTAAACATTGCTATACAAATATAGTTGATATAGTATCTTAGATGATTTTAATGACTCAATCCAATTGATTGCATAGCAGATTTGATAAACTGGACAAAAATGGCAAAATAAAAGATTCAGCTACACACACACACACACACACACACACACACAGCTCCTATCTAATAAAAGAGGAATATGCAAATTGACCATATCTCCGCTATACCCACAAGCCATGACCACCAGCCATGCGACCAGCCAATCAGGAGCGAGTATGCAAATTAACCCAACCAAGATGGCTACAGCCACAGAGAGAGCAGGATGGAGGCTTGGGTTGCCCCCAGCGATGGAGAAAGCCAAGCTTTCCACACACCTTGGCTGGCTCAGGCCTCCGCTTAAGGAAACAAAGTTTCAATGGCTGCTGCCACAGAGCAAGCAGAAGGCTTGGCTCTGTTCCAGGCTACAAAGTTTCAATTGTAGAAGATAAATAAATCCTAGATACCAGGGCCTCCGCTTGTGTCGCCAGGGGGTGGGGTGGTATGGCCGGCCTGCAAACCACCACAGGCCTCTCACCCAGGACACCCCATACCCCAAGGGAACCCCCACCCTGATCTGGGACACCGTTCAGAGCAAACCAGCTGGTCACCACCCATGCACCAGGCCTCTATCCTATCTAATAAAAGAGTAATATGCAGATTGACCATCACTCTAACACACAAGATGACTGACCCCATGTGGACACAAGATGGCTACCACAAGATGGCCAGCAGGGGAGGGCAGTTGGGAGAGACCAGGCCTACAGGAATGGGCAGTTGGGAGGGACCCAGGCCTGCAGGGGAGAGCAGTTAGGGGTGACCAGGCCCACAGGGGAGGACAGTTAGGGGTAAACAGGTTGTCAGGGGAGCTGTTAGGCATCAATCAGGCTGGCAGGGGAGTGGTTAGAGGGTGATTAAGCTGGCAGGAAAAAGTGGTTCAGGGTGATCAGGAAGGCTGACAGGCGAGCAATTGGGAGCTAGCAGTCCTGGATTGTGAAAGGGACATTTGACTGCTCATTTAGGCCTGATCTTACCTGGACAGTCGGACATCCTCAAATTGGAGAGGGAGCAGGCTAGGCTGAAGGACACCCCTCCTGTGCACAAATTTTGTGCACCGGGCCTCTAGTGTGTGTGTGTGTGTGTGTGTGGTGTGTGTGTGTACACACATACACATACTGAATATATATATATATATATATATATATATATATATATACACACACACATACATACACATACACACACATATATACACATATTG
>JAAGEH010000005.1:38962175-38972412 GCA_011751065.1 Lasiurus cinereus | reverse complement strand
ATATATATATATATATATATATATATATATATATATATATATATATACACACTAGAGGCCTGGTGCACAAAATTCATGCCCAGGGTGGGAGAGGTGTGTGTCCCTCAGCCCAGCCTGCACCCTCTCCAATATGGGACCTCTCAAGGGATGTCCCACTGCCCATTTAGGCCCAATTCCAGTAGGATCAGGCCTAAACAGGAAATCAGACATCCATGTCTAAAATCCAGGACTGCTGGTTCCCAACTGCTCACCTGCCTACCTTCCTGATTGACTCTAACTGCTTCTGCCTGCCAGCCTGATTGATGCCTAATTGTTTTCCTACCAGCCTGATTGATGCCTAACTGCTCCCCTGCCAGTCTGTTTGCCCCTAACTGCTCTCCCCTGCAGGCTTGGTCCCCTCCAATTGCTCTCCCCTGCAGGCCTGAGTGCCCCCCTACTGCCCTTCTCTGCCTGCCCAGTCACCCCCAACTGCCCTCCCTGCTGGCCTGATTGCCCACAATTGCCCTCCCTTATAGGCCTGGTCCCTGCCAACTACCCTTCCCTGCTGGCCATCTTGTGGTGTCCTTCTTGTGTCCACATGGGGGCAGGATCTTTGACCACATGGGGGCAGCCATCTTGTGTGTTGGAGGGACAGTCAATTTGCATATTACTCTTTTATTAGATAAAATAGAGGCCTGGTGCACAGGTGGGGACCAGTTGATTTGCCTTGAAGGATGTCTGGGTCAGGGTGGGGGTTCCCTTGGGGCATGTGGCCTGTGGTGTTTTGCAGGCTGGCCATGCCTCCATGCAACCCAAGTGGAGGCCCTGGTATCTGGGATTTATTTATCTTCTACAATTGAAACTTTGTAGCCTTTAGTGGAGGCCTAGGACAGCCAGGGTATGTGAAACCCAAGCCTCCTGCTCACTCCATGGCCACAGTCATCTTGGTTGGGTTGATTTGAATACTCACTCCTGATTGGCTGGTGGGCGTGGCTAGTGGACGTGGCTTGTGGATATAGTGGAGTGATGGTTAATTTGCATATTACTCTTTTATTGATAGGATACACACACACACATACACACTGAGTGGCAAGATTATTATGATCTCTGAATGTATAGTAATGCCTAGTTTCATTCTAATATATTTATTAGAGGCTCAGTGCATGAATTGGTGCATCGGTGGGGTCCAGCCAGTCTGCCCAGGTGAGGGGACATGGGTGGTTGGCCAGCCTGCCTGCTGGTCGAACTCCTGGTGGAGGAGACAATTTGCATATTAGCCTTTCATTATATAAGATATACACTGAATGGCCAGATTATTATGTGTTCAAAGATCATAATAATCTGGCCACTCAGTATAGATAGAGATGATAGATAGATAGATAGATAGATAGATAGATAGATAGATAGAGATGGAGAGAAAGAGAGAAAAAGAAAAGTGAGCCAGAAGCTATTTTTTCCATTTCATTATAATTTTCTTGCATTTAGATTTATAAATTTGAAAGTGAGGAAATTCAACTTACTTGTATTGGAAGAGATGGTTTTTGGGTCACCTGGGTTGTCCTTATGCAGAGAAGCTTCTGCAAAATCAGCTGCGGCTGGCAGGTCCTTGCAAATGACAGGGTGGGGTGGGCTTTTCTGACAGCTCTTAGGCCTAGTTTCATTTGAGGGCTTATTTTTAAAGCCTCTGACCCACACCACCATCTTAACTTGGGGTGGGAGAATAGTTATATCTGGCTAAGAACTAGAAGGATAAGAAATGAACAAATTGATGGAAAAGAGACAAGATAAGTGTTTCACATTGTTTTCAGATGTGAAGACTGGGAAAAATCTGACACTAATGTGTTAAAAACACATGTTTTGACAAAAGATCTTTGAAGTGGCTGCCTCTTGGATCTGAGCCTGCCTGACACTGAGACAAAGTGTCCTTGTCCTTGTTTAAGAAGGACAACTTTGAAATCAAAGATTAGGCAAAGACATATGTACAACCCTGGGATTGGAAGAGATGGATTTTGGATCATCTGGTCATCCTTATAATTAATCATAATTTTCAAGTAGTAATGGGACTGTTAAAAAAGACATAGAATATATATAATGCAACCAGAAAGTTATATTCATGAAGCATATGCAATGTTATAGTAAATACTGTGATAAAATATAACAAAAAGTCCATACACATATCCAAATATGTGGGCCAATGGAAAATAACTAATTAAAAATACCAACCCTCAGACACTAGGTATGCAGAAAATAAATGCTGGGAAAATTACTAAACTAGTAATGGAGGTTATCTCTCTGTGTGAAGAGAATATATGTACTTTTTTCTTCTTAGATTTTTCTATACTTTTCAATTATTTTTTAAAACCTGAATTATTTTTCTAATAAGAAAAATAGATTTTTTTAAAGACTTGACATGGGAAGTGTGTCACATGAGAGAAAAGAATAATTTTCCACTCAGCTTTAAAGATGTACTTGTAAAATAGTCAGGATTCAGATCAAGGGCTATCTGTGCTTCAGTTCAGACAACATACTTAGCCTCTTAGTGTTTTGGTGAAAGTTCCCATGAGCTATATTTGGTTGTTAAAGAAAGGTTTAGGCAGCCACATCTTAACAGTGTGACCACTCTTCTTTCTGACATGGAGGGTGCCAACCTCCTGGCTCCCAGTACTCTGAACACCGTAAGCTGTCAGCTTCTCCAACACTTGGCACTGTGGGTAGCTTCGTAAACTGCTGTGTTGTAGGACTTGATAAGAACTAGGGACTGCTCTGCACACAGGCCAGGTATACACTAGACAATCAACACACTTTGAAGCCAATATATACACATTTAGTGGAAAGGAAACACTGGGGACTTGGCTATTGAAGACCTGCATCTGAGCCCTGCCTGACACTGGAAAATCTTTACAGCTTACTTAAGAGTGTGTACATTGAATAATCTTTTCCATACCTCTGTGTCAATTGTAAATTTAAAAAATTGTATGTGTGCTATCAACAAACCCATTCTAAATTTTATATATAAAAGTGTAAAACTCAGAATAGTCAACACAATATTGAAGGAGAAGAACAAATCAGAGTACTGAACACTGCAATTTCAAGACTTTCTATGATACTAAGTAATCAAGACAGTGTGATATTGGTAAAATAAAGACAAATAAATCAATGGAACAGGATAGAGAGCCCAGAAATACACCCACACAAATATATTCAACAGATTTTTAAAAATTGATATTAGAGAAACAGTAGAAGGGAGAGAGAGGGAGAAAGAAATATTGATTGTTGTTCCCCTTATTTGTGCATTCACTAGTTGATTCTTGGAGGTGCCCTGATTGGGGATTGAACTCACAACCTTGTTGTGTCAGATGACAATCTAACCAACTGATTTTTGACAAAGAAGCAAAGGCAATACAATAGATAAGGGATAGTCTTTGTAACAAATTATGCTGAACAACTGGACATCCACAAACAACAGCAACAAAGAATCCTAACATTAACCTTATACCTTTCACAAAAATTAACTTAAAAAGAATCATAGAGAGAGATCCAAGATGGTGGTATGGGTAAACACCTACACTGCTGCCTCGCACAACAATTTCAAAACTACAACTAAAAGACAGAACGGACATTATCCAGAACCACAGGAAAGCTGGCTGAGTGGAAATTCTACAACTAGATGGAAAGAGAGAGGCTCATGGAGACCCAGAGGAGCTGCAAAAAGCTGAGGTATGGAGATGCGTGCATAGAGAGAACAGATGCCAGAGTACCTGGCTGGCTTTCTCTGGTGGGAGGGAGATGGAGACTCCCAACAGCATTGAACCCCTTATCCTATGACATTAAACCCCAGGTCCAGCAGAAACTCATACAGGGGGAGTTTGGACTGTGAAAAGGGAGAAGTGCACGGAAGTTTAGGGGAGTTGCAAAAGGGCAGAAGTCTGGTGGCACAGACTTCTGTGTGCAGAAGACTGACTGCTGATTGTGGCCCTGGCTTTCACGAGTGGGCAGGAGACAGAGCCTCCCAACTGCTCCACTTCTAACTCCACTAAACCCCAGTTTCGGCCGAAACCCTGGGGACCCAGATTCATATGGTCCTGTAGTGCAGGGGATCTGGAAAGGCAGCAGTCTAGAGGCACTGCGAGAGAGCACGTGTACACACAGGGACCACTCTAGCAATTACCCAGTCACATGAGACTCAGGGGCCGTGGAGGGCGGGGTCGACTGGAAGGCAAGGCAGTCCCTTAAGCCCTGAGACTCCACCCATCCCAAGCTCTACAGAGAGGCTTTTGCAGTTTTGCAAGTCTGGTATCGTAAGGCTGAATCCAACATAGAAGTTCTCCTGGCATAGTGAAAATGCAGAGACAAAGGAAGGGATCACAAACAAAAGAAATGGAGAAAAACAAACAACTGGATATAGAGTTCAAAAACCACAGTTATAAGGTTTTTCAAGAATATCCTAGAAAAGATGGATAAAGTTAGCGAGAGCCAAGAGGAGATGAAAAAGAACCAACTGGAGATGGAAAAGGACCAACTAGAGATAGAAAAGGACCAACTAGAAATTAAGCATACACTGACTGAAATAAAAAATATTATACAGAGACCTAACAGCAGACTAGAGGAAGGCAAGAATCAAGCCAAAAATTTGAAATATAAAGAATCAGAAAACACTCAACTGGAAAAGCAAGAAGAAAAAAGAATCCAAATATGTGAAGATAATGTAAGGAGCCTCTGGGACAGCTTCAAGCATACCAACATCAGAATTGTGGGGGTGCCAGAAGAAGAGAAAGAGCAAGATACTGAAAACCTATTTAAAGAAATAATGACTGCAAATCTCCCACATCTGGTAATAGAAATAGACTTACAAGTCCAGGAAACATACAGAACCCCATATAAAAGGAATCCAAAGAGGACTACACCAAGACACATCATAATTAAAATGCCAAGAGCAAAAGACAGAGAGAATATTAAAAGCAGTAAGAAAAAGACAGTTAATTACCTACAAGGCAGCACCCATACAACTGTCAGCTGATTTCTCAACAGAAACGATGCAGGCCAGATGGGAGTGGCAAGAAATATTCCAAGTGATGAATAGCAAGAACCTACAACCAAGAATACTCTATCCAGCAAAGCTGTCATTCAGAATTGAAGGGCAGATAACGAGCTTCACAGATAAGAAAAAGCTGAAGGAGTTCATCAACTCCAAATCAGTATTATATGAAATGCTGAAAAGTACTCTTTTAGAAGAGAAAGAAGAAAAAGGTAAAAGATAAATTATGAACAACCAATACATATCTATCAACAAGTGAATCTAAAAATTAAGTGAATTAAAAATGTGATCAACAGAATAAATTGGTGAATATAATAGAATCAGGAGCACAGAAAGGGAGTGGACTGATAATTCTCAGGGGGAAAGGGGTGAGAGGTGTACAGGGAGAGACTGGATAGAAATCATATACCTATGGATGAGGTCAATGGGAGGGAGGTAAGGGTAGAGGGAGGGTTGAGAGCCGGGTGGAGGGGAGTTATGGAGGGGAAAAAAGAGAAACAAATGTAATAATCTGAATAATAAAGATTTAATACAAAAAAAAGAATCATAGGCCTAAATTTAAAATGCAAAGTCATAAAATTCTTAGAAGAAAATCTAGGTGAGCTTGGGTTTGACAATTTTATTTTTATTTATTTATTATTATTATGTTCAATCCTCAACTGAGGATATGTTAATTGATTTTAGAGAGAGATACAAAAAGGGTCAGGGAGAGAGAGAGAAAAATCGATGGGAGAAAGAACATTGATTGACCATCTTCCACAGGTGCCCAGGGATTGAACATGCAACAATCTGGTATAGGGGATGACACGCCAACTAGCTGAGCCACACCAGCCAGGTAGCAATAACTTTTTAGATATACTAGTAACAACAAAAGTATAATCCATCAAAGAAAAAGTTGATAAATTGAACTTCATAAAAATTATAAACATCTTTCCTGGCCAGTGTGGCTTACTTGGTTGGGCATCGTCCTGTGCACAAAAGGTTGCCGGTTTGATTCCCAGTAAGGGCACATGCCTCTGTTCCATGCTCGGTCCCTGGTAGGGAGCATGCAGGAGGCAGCTGATTGATGTTTTGCATGTATCTGTTCAGTTTTCCCAACACCATTTATTGAAGAGACTGTCTTTACTCCATTGTATGGTCTTGTCTCCTTTGTCAACTATTAATTGAGCATGATGGTTTGATTCAATTTCTGATGTCTCTGTTCTGTTCCATTGAACTATATGCCTGTTCTTGTGCCAATATTAGACTGTTTTGAGTACAGTGGCTTTGTACTATAACTTGATATCTGGTATTGTGATCCCTCCAACTTTGTTCTTCTTTCTCAAGATTGCTACAGTTATTCAGGGTCTTTTTTGGTTCCATATAAATTTTTGCTGTATTTGTTCTAGATCTGTGAAGTATGCTGTTGGTATTTCAATAGGGATTGATCTGAGTCTGTAGAATGCCTTGGGTAGTATGGACATTTTAATAATGTTATTCTACCAATCCATGAACACGGTATATTCTTCCACTTGTTTATATCTTCTTTCTCTTTTTTCAATGTCCTGTAGTTTTCTGAATATTTGTCTCCTTGGTTAAGTTTATTTCTAAGTATCTTAATTTTTTTGTGAAAATGGTAAATGGGATTGTTTGTTTAGTGTCTCTTTCTGAGAATTCATTACTGGTGTATAAAAGAGCCATCGATTTTGGGGGGTTGATTTTGTATTCTGCTATATTGCCAAATTCATTTATTAAATCTAGTAGCTTTTGGTGGGGTCTTTAGAGTTTTTCTATGTACTATATCATGCCATCTGCGGATATGGAGAGTTTTACTTCTTCCTTTCCAGTTTGGATGCCTTTTATTTCTTCTTGTCCGATCACTATAGCTAGGACTTCCAATACTGTGTTGAATAAGAGTGGTAAAAGTGGACTTCCCTATCTAGTTCCTGTTCTTAGGTGAACTAGTTTTAGTTTTTACCCATTGAGTATTATGTTCATTAGAGGTTTGTCATACATAGCCTTTATCATGTTGAGATATGCTCCTTTTATTCCCACTTTACTGAGAATTTTTACCAAAAATAGGTGTTGGATTTTGTCAAATGCTTTTTCTGTATCTATTGATATGATCATGGGATTTTTGTCTTTCAATTTATTTATTAATATGTCATGTTTATTGATTTGTGAATATTGTAGCAGCCTTGAATCCCTGGAATAAATCCCATTTGGTCATGGTTTATAATCTTTCTAATATATTGCTAGATCTGATTTGCTAATATTTTGTTGAGTATTTTAGCATCTATGTTTATCAGGGATATTGGCCTATAATTCTCTTTCTTTGAATTAGGATAATGAAAGCTTCATCAAAAGAGCTTAGAAGTGTTCCTTCCTCTTGGATTTTTTGGAATAGTTTCAGAAGATAAGCATTAGTTTTTCATTGAATGTTTGATAAACTCCCTTGTGAAGCCACTCAGACCTGGACTTTTGTTGCTGGGAGGTTTTTTTTTGTTTTGTTTTGTTCTGTTTTTGATTACTGCTTCTATTTCATCAGTTGTTATTGGCCTATTCAGGTTTTCTGATTCTTCCTGATTCAGTTTTTGGAATTTGTATATTTCTAGGAATTTATCCATTTCATCTACATCATCCAACTTGTTGGCATATAATTGTTCATAGTATTTTCTTACAACCCTTTGTATATCTGTGTGTCAGTTGTAACTTCACTGCTTTCATTTCTGATTTTATTTATTTGGGTCCTCTCTTTCTGTTTCTTGATAAGTCTGGCTAATGGTTCATCAATTTTGTTTATCTTTTCAAAGAACCAGCTCTTTAAAAAAAATTTTTTTTCTTTATTGATTAAGGAATTACATATGTGTCCTTATCCCCCCATTGTCCCCACCCCCCACTCATGCCCTCATCCCCCTGGTGTCTGTGTCCATTGGTTAGGCTTATATGCATGCCTACAAGTCCTTTGGTTGATCTCCCCCTCATACCCCCATCCTCCCCTACCTTCCCTCTAAGGTTTGATGGTCTGATCGATGCTTCTCTGTCTTGGATCTGTTTTTGTTCATCATTTTATGATTTCATTTATTTTTTTTAGCCTCTATATCACTTATTTCTGCTCTAAACTTTATTATTTCCTTCCTTCTACTTACTCTTAGGATTTTCTTGTTTTCTTTCTAGTTCTTTAAGTTGTGTGGTTAAATAACTTGTTATTAATTTTTCTTGTTTTTTAAGATAGGCCTGAAGTACTATGAACTTCCCTCTCAGGACTATTTTACTGTGTCTCAGAGATTTGGGGTTGTTATGTGTTCATTTGTATTTGTTTCAGAAAGGTTTTTTTTATTTCTTTCTAGATCTTTGTTGGTAACCCATCTGTTGTTTAATAACATGCTATTTAGACTCCATGAGTTTGTGTGTTTGAGCATTTACACTGTAGTTGATTTCTGATTTTATTTCATAGTGATCTGAGAAGATGCTTGATATTATTTCAATATTCTTGAACTTTATAGAGACTTGTTTTGTGTCCTAACATGTGGTCTCCGCAGGAGATATTTTCTAAGACAGCTAATTGGTCAGCAACCCCAGATCAATGGCTTCAGTCACTTGGATGCATCCCTGAGTGAGTTGCTGGGTGAGAAGCTAACTAAGTTCTCCTCAGCCCAGATGGAGGCCAGGAGTTCTAAGTAACCTCTCTACCTGGTTTGCTATAATCTCAAACATAAGACATTCAATTTCACTTTTCCCTAAAATTATAGGTCCTGGCTACAAATGTTTATTATTTGTAGCTATCTAAGGAGAATAGGAAATTTTAAAAATTATCTTGAAGTGTTTGGAGAATTGAGATTACCCTGAAGCCTACACAGTGATGTGAGGAGCAGAACCTGTGAGGCTCGGTCCTCACTTGTGCTAATTATGTAGTAAAGATGGCTACTTGCCCATACACATTAATTTTCAGGAACTGCAGAACACCTAAATCTTTTATTGTTTCCATGGTGGTATGGCTCTAGAACTGATATGTGTGAGATCTATCTATCTATCTATCTATCTATCTATCTATCTATCTATCATCTTTACAATCTCCTAGAACTCTCCTGGGAAGATACCTGAGGCTTCTTGTGTGGGATGCATCCAAGGGGACATCTGAGAGGGAGATCCTGCCAGAGGAGGAATAGAATGGGAAAGTCTGGGGTGGAGTCTGAGCAATTGTTTTAGAGGCAATTAGAATAGCAGCAAGTTGGGAAAATATGATGAGAGACTGGGACAGTTGCTATAAAAAGCATTGAGGTGTTTGCAACTTAACATCATTGGTTGCTAGAGGCATGGAATATGAGTGTACTCATCCCAATCCCATCTACAGATTCAAGTCCAGTTAAACATTCTCAAACATCTTCTGCCTGGTGAGGCAGTTTTGAGACATATGAGGTTCTCCCAGTCAATACTGGTGATGCATTGTGGGGCATTCTTATGGTAGTCGCTGGTTCCCAGGACCATTCTTTGAGTAGAACCCTTCCCATTGCCTCAGATGATGAAGCTGGTGTGGGCTCTGGTAGGAACATAGTTCCTATTGCATTGCATCCATCTCAGATTGTAGAGGCCAGTTGTGTATGGAGAGTGGCATCTGCTTAGGCTAAGCCTTCACAGATGGAAATAATTAGTGATGAAATAGATCAGAGAAAGGAGGATTCTAGAAGGGTGTCCAAAATAGTGTTAGCAGATTGATGCTAACTCTTATTAATAAGCTTCTTCAACTTTGGGTTAAGTGGAGAAAGTATATTAAAGTTAGCATTACAACCTGGATCACTTCCTATGACACTATCAATATCCTGCTCTCAGAAAGTCCTCCTGTCCATCTAATGGCATTCCTAGTTAGCAACATTGATATTTATTTTTTCCTGAAACATTCTGAAATTTCCTCTGATAATTTAAAATTATATCTTAAGAATGTTATCTTTTGCCAATTTACATATATTATTGAAGGGTATTTGGAAACTGACCTTGGGAGAAGGAAATAGACTAGCAGTTAAACCACTAGGAACAGACCCAGGAGAGCAGGAACTAATCAGAAAGCATAGCTGAGAAGTTCTCCTAAGCAAAGATAAAAATATACATCATATCTCAAAGCTAATAACCCTGGAGGGCAACTGGGAGAATAGCTTCATGCAAACCTTAAAGAGTATAAAGTACTATTGAGGGTGTTGAGTGGAGGATAATTACAAGCAAAGCTAGGAATTGTAGGCATAGCACATA
>JAAGEH010000005.1:38927175-38959675 GCA_011751065.1 Lasiurus cinereus | reverse complement strand
TGTTGCCAACACTTCTCTCACCTCTCTCTAACATCCATACCCTCCCCCAATCTCTCTCTCTCTCTCTCTTCTTCTCCACCTCTCTCTCTCTCTCTCTCTCTCTCTCTCTCTCTCTCTCTCTCTCACACACACACACACACACACATACACACACACACACACACACACACACACACTACACCCACAGAAACCTCTAATAAAGGTCATGGCCAAAATAGAGCCATAGATGGCAGTAATTGTACTGGTCATGCAACCTTTATACCCAACTAATTATAGGATATATATGTCAGAAGGAATAATGATTTCTTTTGTTGCTGTTAATCCTCATCTGAGGATATTTTTTTTCATTGCTTTTTTAGAGAGTAGAAAGAAGGGAGGGAGAAGTTGGGAGAGAGAGACATATCAATTGGTTGCCTCCTACATGCACCCTGACTGGATGGGAAACAAACCTACAATTGAGGTACGTGCCCTTAATCAGGAATCAAATCTGAGACCTTCAGTGCCCAGGCCAATGCTCTAAGCATTGAGCAACACCAGCCAGGGCAGGGATAATGATTTTTATTATAACTGCACTGGGTTAACATGTTTCTTAGATGGTGTTAATAGCTAGTTCACAACTCTCTTGGGCTATTCCTTCCTTCCCTCTTCTCCCATAGCTCAAAACCTAGAAACCATATGGCTTCTTATAAAAAGTCACATGACCTGGTCAGTGTGACTCAGTTGGTTGAGCTTTGTCCCGTACAATGAGGATCACAGGTCTGATTTAGGTCAGGGCACATACCAGGTTCAGGGTTTGATCCCCTATCTTTAGCTCTTCCTCATCTCTACTTTTGTATAATGTGTCTATAAATAATACTAAGTGAAAGGACAAATAATTCTTTGAACATCACATTCAACTCTATAAAAACTATAAATATGGCTAAGGACTAGGAATACACACACACACACACACACTAGAGGAGGTCTGGTGCACAAAATTAATGCACAGGGAGGGGAGATGGGGGGGACAGGGGAGCTGTCCTTCAGCCCAGATTGCACCCTTTCCAAACTGGGACTGCTCAAGGGATGTCCGACAACCTGATTAGGCCCGATCCCAGTAGGATCCAGGACTGCTGGCTCCCAACTGCTGCAACCTGATCACCCCCTAACCACTCCCCTGCCAGCCTGATCAATGCCTAACTGCTCCCATTCTAGCCCAATTGCCCCTAACCACCCTCCCCTGCCAGCCTGGTCACCCCAATTGCCCTCCCTGCAGGCCTGGCTGTTCCCAACTGCCCTGCCCTGCAGGACCGGTCACCACTAACTGCCCTCCACTGCCAACCTGGTAGCCCCTAACTGCTCTCTCTTGCGGCCTGATTGCCCTCAACTGCTCTCACCTGCAGGCCTGATCCCCCCCAACTGCTCTCCTCTACAGGCCTGGTTACCCCAACTGCCCTCCCTTACAGGTCTGGTCTCCCTCAACTGCCCTCCCCTGCAGACCTTATCCTCCACAACTGCCCTCCCCTGCTGGCCTGATCACCCACAACTGTCTTCCCCTGCTGGTCATCTTGTGGTGGCTATCTTGTATCCACATGGGGGTGGCCATCTTTGATCACATGGGAGTGGCCATATTGTGTGTTGGAGTGACAGTCAATTTGCATATTACCTCTTTATTATATAGGATATGACTGCATTATGGTAAAATTGTGGATAGTACTTTAGAAAATAAGCTACTAAAATATTAAATAATTTTGAAAGAAATTGTGAATGACAATAACGGGCATCAAGAAGAGTGAGAACTAAGATGACATTTGAATTTGAATGTGATGACTATGACATCATTGGTGACATTAGAGAGAACACCTTAGAACAGCCATGGGCATGACAATCATTCTGTGGCTAAGAAACATGGGGTGGATAGTAAAGGGAAGTGACAAGAAGAGGGAGCAGTAGCTCAAGAGAAAGGCAGGGTTAAACCAAGGTATTTTTCAAAATAGTAGAGTCCTTGTGGTGAGATCAAAGACACAGGACACTATGAAATTCAAGACATGTTGTAAGGAAATCGACTTAGAAAGAAGATGTTGCCTCAGAGAAGAGGAAGAGAGAATCTATGAGGCAGGTTAGTAAGAAACTAGGAAAACTTCTTGGCAAATGGAACGAGGAAACAGACAAGTGCTGAGCAATTAACAGCCAGCTGATAAATTACAAATCTCTATCCTCCCTAACCAAAGACACGTAAGCGTAGGTGGTTGAAATCTATTCCCCCTCACCAAAGACACTGAAGAGAAGGTGGTTTAAATCAACTTAGGGACATGGATAACAAAAGCCAAGTAGATCCAAACTAATCAAAGATAGAGGCGAAACCAATCACTCTACACTCATTTGGATACATCAGCATACTAAACGACACAACTGGAGGTGTAATGAGTATTCTGCTGAAATCCTTCCCTGGGAGCACCCCTAAAATTCCTGCCTATGGAAGATAGAAAAAAACCCTGAAGACAAAGGATGCCAGCATACGCTCTTCTCCGAGCGCACCCATGGTCCCCTTTCCACAGGCGCATTCTCTGCTGCTTTACTCTAAGCTCTAAAGATCCCAACGAGATTATGGGCAGTGGCTGCTAGTCCCAGGCATACCCCCAATTCTGTCCCCAGTGGCCCTTTCTTTGTCCCACTATCCCAAGCTTTACTAAACTTACTCTCACTTTCACTGGGACTCATGTCTTGAAATTTTTCCTGCTTGAGTCAAGAACCTGGAGGTTGCCTGACATGCAAAAGGTTCAATAACAATGCTAATTGTTCCTCCAAGTTGAACATCAGTCCCAAATTCTGAGCAGTGCCTCTATCTTATGACATTATTCACTTTTATTTAAACCACAGGTGGGAGGAGAAAATCTCCCAGCTAACAGTCACAGTTCTGGTGTCTGGAGTCAAAACGCTTCTTTACAGAACTGATATCTGTACAAGGCAGTTCCCAGGAGAGAACATCACTCCTACAGTATTTATGAAGAGGTAAGTGCCACCTTACATCTGTGTCCAGTTTTCAGTTTCATGTATATAATTTCATCCATCTCTGCAACTCTGGGATAGGGTAGACCTCAGTATCAATTCTTACCCTTCCCATCTTCCCAAGGTCCTCACCTGGCTTCCTACCAAAGGAGCTCACACCCAAAGAACAGCCAGATGGGAAAGAGTACCATGCTATTAAAGCTGTCAGAATAAGAA
Organism: Lasiurus cinereus; assembly: GCA_011751065.1. NCBI lineage: Eukaryota > Metazoa > Chordata > Mammalia > Chiroptera > Vespertilionidae > Lasiurus > Lasiurus cinereus. Next base: position 38,956,471 of record JAAGEH010000005.1, on the reverse strand, counting down.
CCCACTATTCTAATTCGAAGGTCTGATGAAGGCTGAATTGGCAGTAGTCAGCCCAGGTCAAAGTGAGGGCTCCTCTCTCCAAACTCATATTCAAATTTAAGAATGGCACTCTTGGGAGACCTGTGGATGGAGAATTGACCAGGTATCAAAAGGGTTCTGTTGACTAATTTCACCACAAGAAATGATGGGAAAGGATGTTTGGGTGTGCCCAGATAGGTTCTGCCTTGTCTACAAAGGGAAAGGAAAGAAGAAAGGGGCTGTGATGTATATGAGGACTGACCTTCATCCAGCACTTTTATACATAACTCCATCTTCTAGTGTAACTAGATGAATGACAGCTAGTTGACCAATCAAATTTGGAGTTTCTCCTTTCTTTGGGAGGAGCTAGTAAAGAGGAAGAGAGGGAGGCCTTATGAGTAGGGGTGGAGATGATAGTTCCCATTTTTATGGGCCAAGACTAAAACATGGGACTAAGAACAGAAACATTTCCTCTTTCTTCCACACAAAATGGCAAGGAGGTTATTATGATCCTACTAGTGGCCCAGTGCATGAAATTCATGCATGGAGGGGGGTGTCCCTCAGCCCAGCCTGCACCCTCTCCAATCTGGTACCCTTTGGGAGATTTCTGACTGCCGGTTTAGGCCCGATCCCACAGGCAGTTGGACATCCCTCTCGCAATCTGGGAGCACTAGTTCCCAGATTGCTCACCTGCCTGTCTGCCTGATTGCCCCTAACCACTCTGCCTGCTCGCCCCCAACTTTCCCCCACTTTACCTGCCAGCCTTCTCACCCCCAACTGATCCCCCTTGCTGGCATTCTCGCCCCCAACTGCCCCACCCCCACTAGCCTGATTGCACACAACTGCCCCTCCCTCCACCTCCCACCTGCTTGTCCCCAACTACCCCCCTGCCAGCCTGCTCACTCTCAACTGCCCCCCATCCACAGGTCTGCTCACCCCAAACTGCCCCCTCCCTGCCAGCCTGATCACCCCCAACACTCCTCCCCTCCTGGCTTGATTGCCCCTAACAGTCTCTGCCTCAGCCCCTCCACCATGGCTTTGTCTGGAAGACATCCAGAAGGTCTCCGGTCTAATTAGCATATTACCCTTTTATTAGTATAGATTATCCTCATTTTACATATGAAGAAATGAAGAAATCAAAATTAAATGATTGAGTTATTATACAGCTGGTGAGTATTAATATTGGTCTGATGATGCCTCTTTCCATAGTTAGTGGTACTAAAGGTAAGAAGGTGGCCAACATTCTAAATCTCTTATTCCTGTACTAACACCCACCCCCTGCTGCTGCCCCATGTAACTCCATAGCCCACTGTCACTAGATAGAGCCTTGCTCTCAGACCTGGTCTTCTCACCAGGTGAGCTGGGAGGACACAGGTAAGCCTTTTTGTCTCTTCAACTCCAGCTAGATGAGAGGCTGGTCTACTCCCTGTTTCTGTTCCTCCAGCCCTCATCCCGGTGTTGAGTCCCCCAATCTTTCCCCTGCAAGACTAGACAAGAGAAAACCAGGTGCTTCTCTCCTGAGAAAGTACAGTACGTCCTTTTGGAGAGCTTGCCATCGGTGCCCTCTCACCCAGGGACCTGGTTTCCACCCCTCCCTCACACAGTTGGTATTGGGGAGACTGACTTTAACCCAAGGTATCATCACAGGTAGGATTGAACATATAACCTAATTAAAGTGAATAAAAAACAAGTTTTCTGGGGAATTCTGGGGAAAACGGCTTCACTCTTCTTTAGAAACTACTTGAGGAACTTTCTCCTTTATTTTTTGTTTGTTTTGGAACTTTCTCTTTAGGATGTGAGTTAGTTAGCCCTCACAGCTACCTGCAGCCATCTAGTGGCCATGAGTGGAAGTGCATGCTTTGGATGCCCGGGGAAAAAAGGGCTCGGATCTGCCCCTCAACCCTGTTGCTCTAAGTCTCAGCTGAAGCCTGGTATTACTAGTCTTCAGCATATGAACCAATAAATTTCCTTTATGTTCAAGCCAATTTGAGTTGCATTTTCAGTATCTGCGTATTTAAAATTAACATGACTCATAAGCATATCAGTTTAGGAGGCCTAGTTCATAGTTTCCCTAATCCTACTAGAGTTTTCAAAGGAAGAGGTAATCCCCAACCCTAGCTGTTTGGCTCAGTGGATAGAGCGTCCGCTTGTGGACTGAAACGTCTCCTATTCAGTCGAAGGCACATGCCAGATTGAGGGTTCAATCCCCAGTAGGGGTGTGCAGGAGGCAGCTGATCAATGATTCTCTCTCATCATTGATGTTTCTATATCTTTCCCTCTTTCCTCTCTGAAATCAACAAAAATATATTTAAAAAAATAAAAGAGGTGATCCCCAAAATAGGAAGTCAGATTTACCTACATCATCCAGATGGGAGAGAAGAGAGAGCCAAACTCAGGTAAACAGAAAGATCTTTAATAACATTCCTCCAACATACATATATCCAAAGGAAATAAGATAAGCAGAGGGCCTGGTATATAAAGTCACAATCAAAAACAAATACTATTATTATTATTACTACTACTTTTGTAATACCTCTCACTGAATGTTGTTTGTCTTTGCATATTCCTTTTTTTTTTTAATCCTCACCAGAGGATATTTTCCCATTGGTTTTTAAAGAGAATGGAAGGGAGAGAGAGGGAAGAGAGAGAAACATTGATGTGAGAGAGAGACACATCAATTGGTTGCCTCCTGCATACGCCCCACCAGAGCTGGTGATGGAGCCTGCAACTGAAACATGAAGTATATGCTCTTGATTGGAATTGAATCTGGGACCCTTCAGTCCGAGGGCGGACACTCTAACCATCGAGCCAAACTGGCCAGGGCTGCAGATTCTATTTTAACTCAGTTATGGGAAGGAAAGGACAAACCTTCAGCTACCCTTATAACATTGAGAATATGACTAATAGACTCCAAGAACATGACAGTTTCTTTAAGAATGAGGAAAGTTGCAAAAGACACAGAGCTCTGCCATACAGGAACTTGTATCATCCAAGGAAGTGGCATTTTCTGAATCTTCGAAAATGAAGCCAATGAGGGAAGCCTTTTACTGGCAATCTCCAAATTCCCAAGCCAATGAGGGTGACTCTTCAACTTGTTCCTAAACAGAAGTGGTTGCCACAAGCCTGCCAGGTTTAGCAAGGAGGTGGTAGGAGTCAATAAACATCCCAGTGATCCTTTGTAAAGGAAGTCTCAGGCTTCTCACCTCATAATCAGTGATTTTTCTGACTGTAATGCAACCCAGATGCTTCTGATAAAAAAAAGGGGGGGCTGGTATTCAAGCCATTTGCTAATTCTGCCTAGAGGTAGAGGGAAAGCAAAAGAAGGGATGCCCACATCATTAATTTTAAATATCCTATTTTGTTTTATTTTCAGAATGAAATGGTATGGAACAGTGTAATGAGCAATAGAAATACAGAACCAAGAAGCAATTATATCTTCAAAGGAGCAAAATGAGAGCAAATAAAAGGTCCTGCATAAGTTAGCGCACAAACAAACAGACCAGGACATCACTTACAGCATCCAAATGCACGCCTGCGGTCATGTCTGAAATTATCTCCCACAAACATCAGGTTATATCACCGAAGAATCATATCTGGGTTACAATAAAAATTAGATTTCTCAAGAGTCCCTAAAACATCTCAAATTCAGCTTCACCAATGTGGAGTATCTCTAAGCTGCAGTTGTAGTGCTACGCACTGGGGCAGCAAGATAAACAGGGCTTACTTTTCACCCTCAAGAGTGCTTAGTCTAGTTAAGACAGAGCTACACACAATGTGTTGGGTAACACAGAAGAGGGCACCTTTAATTGTTTGAAAGACAGGGGAAGATTTTACAAAGGGAACTGAAGCCAGACAGTACAAGCAAAGCTGGATCAGCAAGGTATGGAGGATGGTCTGTAATCTTTCAGGGAGGAACTCTCTAAGGCATCACATGCAAATTGGAATCCAGCTTCCTGTCTGAACCCTGGGCCCAAGCCAAAGGTATCCTCCCAGTGAACAGGGACTAAGATAGCGCCTACTAAATTTTTAGAACCTTTTTGTTTAGACAGGAAGCTATTCTTATATTAAAACAGGAATTGGGCCTGTGTAAGGCATCCAAAAATGGTACTATGTACAGTCAACCATTGGATCAAATGGATATACTACAGATAATTGACCCAAATGTCCAAATTCTTCTACAAAGACTTAGTTTAGAGCTGTGTATCTCAGAGAACCAGGCTGACGCAATGATGAAATCATTCAATAGGGAAGAGCAAGCAGGGAAAAGAATTCCCATCATGATCAGCTTTCATATAAAAATTACAAAGCACTTAATGATATCTATAATAATGAAAGCTGGTTGACAGAACCAGGATATAGGAAAAATCACACCTAAGGAAACAGAAATAATGGTGCAAGTAGCCTAGGTGTTTAAAACATGTTTGTTTGGAATCTTCAGAGATAAGTGATGAAAGAGCATACTCAAAATGGCAACAGGTCATTAAATTGGAAAAGGCATATGTAAAAATATAGTCAAAATAAGAAAACCAATTTCCTGACTGTAATCAAATATAATAAATGCATAGAAAAGTGAAAATAAAATCATAGAAATTTTTTGGCTGCCAAAGACCTTATATGCATATATGCATAACCTATGGACACAGACAATAAGGTGCTGAAAGTCTGGGGTGGTGGGCGGGGCTGGCTAAAAGGTCAAAGGGCCAAAAAGGAGGACATATGTAATACTTTCAATAATAAAGTTTTTTTTTTAAATCACAGAGGGCTGGTCTGAGAAGCTCCTACATGTGCAAAATTGGTGTTCCAAATGCTGAGAATAGTTAAAATGAGGGAGAGAAAATATTACAAGAGATAATAAACTGAAAATTTTCCAGAATTAAAAAAATATATAAATCCTTAGACTGAAAAAAAAAAGTAATCCAGTGTACGATTTACCTGCAATGGTAATTTTCACAATAATGATTATAAAAAGTTTTGGCCAAAACTTAGAAATACACTGTAATCATTTTATTTCTTTTTTTTTCAAATTTAGTAAATCTTTATTGCTCAGATTGTTACAATTGTTCCTCTCTTTTCCCCTCCTTGCTCCCCTTCACCCGGTTCTCACCCCACCCTATGACCTTACCTCCTCCTATTGTCTTCATCCATAGGTGTACGATTTTTGTTCAGTCTCTTCCCGCACCTCCCTCAGTCTTTTCCCCCTGAGAATTGTCAGTCCACTCCCTTTCTATGCCCCCGATTTTATTACATTCACCAGTTTATTCTGTCCATCAGATTTTTAATTCACTTGATTTTTAGATTCACTTGTTGATAGATCTGTATTTGTTGTTCATAATTTTTATCTTTACCTTTTTCTTCTTCCTCCTCCTTTTAAAGAATACCTTTCAGCATTTCATATAATACTGGTTTGGTGGTGATGAACTCCTTTAGCTTTTTCTTATCTCTGAAACTCTTTATCTGTCCTTCAATTTTGAATGATAGCTTTGCTGGGTAGAGTAATCTTGGTTGTAGGTTCTTGCTATTCATCACGTTGAATATTTCTTGCCACTCCCATCTGGCCTACATTGTTTCTGTTGAGAAATCAGCTGACATTCGTATGGGTGTCCCCTGTAGGTAATTATTCATTTTTCTCTTGCTGTTTTAATATTCTCTCTTTGTCTTTTGCTCTTGGTATTTTAATTATGATGTGTCTTGGTGTGGTCCTCTTTGGATTCCTTTTGTTTGGGGTTCTGTGTGCTTCCTGGACTTGTAAGTCTATTTCTTTCACCAGGCATGAGAAGTTTTCAGTCATTATTTCTTCAAATAGGTTTTCAGTATCTTGCTCTCTCTCTTCTTGTGGCACCCTCATAATTCTGATGTTGGTATGCTTGAAGTTGTCCCAGAGGCTCCTTACACTATCTTCACATTTTTGGATTCTTTTTTCTTTTTTCTTGTGTGTTCTGCTTCTTTGTATTTCAGATCTTTGACTTGATTCTTGAGTTCCTCTGATCTGCTGTGAGGTCTCTGTATATTTTTTATTTCAGTCAGTGTATGTTTAACTTTTAGTTGGTCCTTTTTCATATCCTGGATGGTCTCATTAAATTTATCAACCTTTTCTAGGAAATTCTTGAAAGATCTTATAATTCTGGTTTTGAACTCTATATCCAGTCATTTGTTTTCCTCCATTTTTTGTTTGTGATCTGTTTCTTTGTCTTCGCATTTTTGCTGCTTCCCTGAGTTGGTAGAGTAGCTTTGTGTGCTAGGTGTCCTATATGGCCCAATAGCTCCACCTCCCCAGTAAACTGAAGTGGACACTCTTGGTGCACCCCTTTGTGGGCTGTGTGTACAGCCTTGTTGTAGTTAAGTCTTGATTGTTGTTGTTATCACTGGGGGGAATTGACTTCCTGGTTAATTGGCTGCGAGGATCAGCTGTGTCTACACCAGGAGAACTTCTGTGCTGGAGACAGCCTTATGATACAAGACTTGCAAAATTGAAAAAGTTGCTGTGCTCGGCTTGGATGGGGCGGAATCTCAGGGCTGAGCAGACAGCCTTGGATTCCTCTCATCCCTGCCCTATGAGGCCCTTGAGTCTCAGTGTTTCTCTATAATCATTTCAGTCCTCTCTGTGCACACTTGTGTGCACAGCTCCATATCTCTGCCTTTCATGGCTCCCCGGAGTTTCCATGTGCTCCATGGACCTGTATGCGTCTGGGTCCCCAGTGTCTCACCCAAAATTGGGATTCAGTGCAGTTGAAACTGGAGTTCAGTGCAGTCAGGAGGTTTTGTCTTCCTCCCACTGGAGAAATCCAGCAGCACACTTAGCAGTCAGTCTTCTCTGAGGTTACTCGTGTGCATGCCTCCAGACCTCTGTCTTTTGTTACTCCCCTGAGTTTCTGTGCACTCCTTTCTTTTCCCGACAGTCCAGACTCCCCCTGTATGAGTCTCACCTGGAACTTGGGTTCAGTGCAGTTGGAACTGGGGTTCAGTGCAGTCAGCAGTTTCCATCTCCCTCCCACTAGAGGAAGCTAGCCAGGCATTCTGCCATCCATTCTTTCCATGCGTGTGTCTCTGTACCTCAGCTTCTTGCAGCTCCTCTATGTCTCCGTGAGCCCCTCTCTTTCCTTCTAGTTGTAGAATTTCCACTCACCCAGCTTTCCTGTGGTTCTGGATGATGTCTGTTGTGTTGTTTAGTTGTAGTTTTGAAATTGTTGTGCGAGGCAGCAGTTTAAGTGTTCACCTATGCCGCCATCTTGATCTCTCCTCCCACTGTAATCATTTCCTAACTCTTTATTCATTAATTCGTTATTGTATTCATTCATACAGGAAATGTTTTTAAGAACCCCTTATCTGTCCAATTCCTTGTTAGGCACTCGGGTTTTACAGTCTAGTGGCAATCATTATAGAGAGCACAGTCTGGAGAAGGGAGGGATCAAGGCATGCTGACATAAAATGGCACGATACATCAAAAAAGATGCTAGCCCTAGCCAGTTTGACTCAGTGGTTAGAGCATCAGGTAGTGGACTGAAGGGCATGGATTTGATTCCTGCCAAGAGCATGTATCTCAGTTGCAGGCTCAATCCCCGGCTCTGGTTATCTGGATGTGTGTGTGAGGCTACCAATTGATGAGTCACTCTCACATCAATGCTTCTCTGTCTCTCCCCCGCTCTTCCACTCTCCAAAAATCAATGGAAAAAGTATTCTTGGGTGAGGATTAACCAAAAAAGAATAAAAATAAAAAAGATGCTAGTAATCAATTAAAGTAAGAGTGGAGGAAACATTTAGGCAAGTATGTAGTGCTAATACACTAGTTAGGAGTCAAATTCTGAACTTTGCAAAATAGCTTGAAGCCTTAGAAGCAATGTGCTAACTGAATGATTTTAAGGTAATGAAATATTTTCCTGAAAAGAAATCTCTGTTCCCCTTGCCTATTTGAAACACCAGTACAGTTCCAAGGAGCCATAGATTCTGGGGACAAAACATTTTGCTTATGTCTCACCAACACACACGAGAGAGGAGCATAGTAGCTGGGGACACCATTGCTGCGACCCATTCCTTTTATCACCTTAGAACTTTGCAAGTGGGGAAACTAGCGAAAATGCAAAGCTGAAGAAACCTGGGAAATGGGCTGCGGAGGGAAACTAGCAGGAGGCAGGAGAAGGGGTGAGAGCTAGGGGGCTGCACCAGGAGACATAAGTGACAGTCAGGGGCTTGGGGAAGAAAATCTTTGGGGGAGAAAAGAGAAACATTTGCTGTTGGGAGGGATGGAGCTGAAGAAGGAGATTCAGAAGGAGGGTTTTTGCAAAGTCTTACTCTGTGTTATACAAGCCCCACCCCACTGCCTTGGCACACCTCAGATATAATCCTTGTTACTTTCAGTGCTTTAGAAGTCTGAATTTCATTTTAGAGTAGTATTAGTGGAGGGTGGCCACAAGTTTTATTTGGATTGCACATTCATGCACTGTTTCTTAACAGTGAGATTTGCAAGGGCAAAACACCCACAACCATGAAAGGAACCCTGTGAGAAGGAGCGAAGGCTCAGGCTAGGGTCGCTCAGCAGCAGGAAGGATCTAGAGAGGGAGAGAACTGGGTGGTGTGGGGTTAATGGAGACAAATTTCAGTCACTTCATCATTTTGACCAGATCCATTCTCGTCTTACAAATGGTCACAAGTCCTTGGAGAATTAGATTAGACTTGAATAATATAAATGACGGTCAAGGGAGAACTTGTTAAAGTGAAAACATTACCCGCAGCGCTGGGCTGCACTAAGACTGTCACTGTCCTCAGAGGCTCCTCAGAAGGGGCTGAGGTGGCAGAGCGGTCCTCAGAGAGGCCGGCTGCTTTAGGGATGCTCCTGGGGGAGGTTGGTTTTCCGAGATGAAATCATCCTAGCAGTGGCAGGCAGGGGCGCTGTGAGGGAGACAGTGTGTGTGTGTGTGGCGGGGGAGGGGGGGCTCTTTCTTTATCTTCCCTGAGGGTAGGGGTGGGAGACAGATCCAAGCACTGCCTCTAGCAGCAGGAGAATTTGTGGTCCTCCGTTCTTTAGAGACCTTGACCTTTCTGTTCCTGTAAACGGCTGACAACTTGCCCTGAAGTATGGACACTGGGGACATGCCAGAGTCTCCTCCAGCCTCAGACCTTCCGGCTGGCTCCCCTAGACTCCCATGGCCACTGGAGGACCTCCAGTGAGGACTGTGAGCAGCTAGTGGTGTGAATGGGGACAGTGTTTTTTAGAACAAAGTGTAGTTATGTTCAGAATCAGAATATCCAGGCCACAAATGGACTTTGAGTCTCAATTCCCCCAGTGGGGAAAGAGCTCCCCTCTGACCAGAGGATTGTGGATGTCACTGTACCAAGTGGCAGTCCTTTACACACCTTCATCCCTGAGCTGTTTCTTCAAGGGTTAGCAGCCTGAGCTCAGTCAGCAGATGATGGCAGATAACCCAACGTAGAACCTGGCCTGTTTGAGTATCCTACTGAGGATGAGCACTGGCTTTTCACGGGCTTTTCTCATGCTACACATGTATGCCTTCTAGAGCCTGGTGGTTGAACATGATCTTATCACTTCTGACATAACCCTGTTCCTGGCTGCTACTTGAGAGACCTTCATACCCAAGGTCATATCCTCTCCGGGCCCCAACTTTCCTGTTTGGTACCAGCCTATCACCCAGTGCTGTCAAGAATCCCTTACCTCCCAAGTCCCTGCAGTGCCTCTACCACTGCCTTCAAGCAAATAGGTCCCATTGAGACAATTTACTTACCACAGCTAAGTGGAGACCTTTCTTGTTTCCCCTATAAGCAGAAAACCTTCCAGACAATAATAGCCTTGACCATTTGCCTTCTCAAACCAATGAGTTGACCATCCAATTATGCTGAAGATATTGTATTTCCTTTCCAAACATCTTTCCACAAGAGCTTAGATTCACAGGAGAGTCCAGCAATTAGCATGTGGGCCTCTGATTCGGCCTGTGTGCAAATCCTGCCTTCATTACTTCATAAGCAAGTACTATTATAATCACTAAGCCTTGGTTTCTCCATCTGTAAAATGGGAATCATAGTATATAATTCAGAGAATTCTTGTGAGTATTGAGTGAGAAAATACATATGGAAAATCTCATAGTAATATCTCTGTTAATTGTTGCTGTTATTTCTTGCTGTAGGAAAACTCTTCACTAAGCTCACAGCATAGTAGTCACTCAACTCTTTTGGAAGAAAAAGACATATAAGCTATTGTGATACTGTGATTTATAAGAAATATGCATTTGGTCATTCTGCTTGTTCGCGTAGGTAGTTAGATATTTATAAAGGAAGAGAGCAAAAGAACCTAGACATTATTCCGTGTAATCAAATAGGGCAGTGGTCGGCAAACTGCCGTTCATGAGCCACATGTAGCTCTTTGGCCCCTTGAAGTGTGGCTTTTCCACAAAATACCACGTGCAGGCATGCATGTACAATGCGATTGAAACTTTGTGGCCCATGTGCAGAAGTTGGTTTTCAGTTCTCAAAAGAAATTTCAATCGTTGTCCTGTTGACATTTTGCTCTGTTGACTAATGAATTTGTCAACCGTTGGACTAGAAAGCACAGGCTTGCTTCCCCAGGAAGTTACAGCTTCACACACTCCCCAGAGAACTAACAGCTGCACCAGTTTGTTTCACGAAGTTCACTAGGGGAAGATATAGAACAATAAAGGAGGAGGCACATACACAGTAGGAGCCAAATGTTGACCCTACCAACCTGCCAGTTTAGCTTGGGAGAGGGATTGGACTGGATAGGGGTCATGAAGCCCCAAAGATCTAAAGAATGGATTGGTTAGGGCAGTGGTCAGCAAACTCATTAGTCAACAGAGCCAAATATCAACAGTACAACGATTGAAATTTCTTTTGAGAGCCAATTTTTTAAACTTAAACTATATAGGTAGGTACATTGTCAATAACTTAATTAGGGTATGTGGTATTTTGTGGAAAAGCCACACTCAAAGGGCCAAAGAGCCGCATGTGGCTCATGCCCCGCAGTGTGCCAACCACGGGGTTAGGGGATGGACCCATCAGAAGCCCTCAAAACCTTGGGAAGTTAATTGGTTAGTTTGAAGCATTACCTGGTCCTTACCAAGCCCAAGACAATATAACCTGAGTCTAACAAAGACAAAGCCTCTCTCTTTCTCCCCCTCTCCCTCTTTCTCCCCTTGGTCTTGGCTGCATGTTACCTGGAATGTGGGTCCCCTTCCCCCACCCTCCACCAGCAACATAATGCTTGGCTTATTCTATTCATCCTATAGGTCTCAGGTTCAAAGTTACTTTCTCCCCGGTCAGACTGGTGTGGCCCAATGGTTGAGTGTTGACCTATAAACCACGAGGTCATGGTTCAATTCCAGGTCAGAGCACATGCTTGGGTTGCGGGCTCGATCCTCAATTGGAGGCATGCAGGAGGCAGGTGATCAATGATTCTCTCTCATCATTTAAGTTTGTATCTCTTTCCCTCTCTCTCTTTCTCTCTGAAATATATATATTAGAGGCCTGGTGCACGAAATTCATGCATGTGGGGGTCTGCTCAGCTGAGCCTGCACCCTCTCCAATCTGGGACCCCTCGGGGAATGTCCGACTGCTGGGCATGTCCTACTCACAATCCTGGACTGCTAGCTCCTAATTGATCACCTACCAGCCTGCCTGGCCGCCCCTAACTGCTCCCCCCTCCACCGCTGGCCTGGTCACCCCCAAACTGCCTCCCCCCACCAGCCTGGTTGTCCTCAACTGTACCCCACCCACCAGCCTGGTTGCCTCTTACTGCCCCCCCTGCTGGTCTGATTGCCCCTAACTTCCCCCCCTGCTGGCCTGGTCATCCACAACTATCCTGCCCTGCCAGCCTGGTCACCCCTCATAGCCTCCCTGTTGGCCTGGTTGCCTCATGCAGCCTGCTTGTTCAGTTGTTTGGTCATTCCTTGGGCTAGCCCTGGATGGCTGGGCAGCCACCATCTGAGGCTTGCCTGAGCCTTGGGCCAGCCCTGGGTGGCTACAGGGCTGAGGGGACTGGGTGCCACCATATCGTGGCTGTGGGCACCACCATCTTTGAGGGCATGGAAGTCAATTAGCATATTCCCTCCTTATTGGCTGTGGGCACTGCCATATTTGTGATGGGTCAATTAGCATATTCCATCTTTATTAAATAGGATATATATTTAAGTCACTTTTTTCTGGAAACCATACCCATGCATGTTCCCTTCTCACACTTTTTGCACTGAATTATTTGGCTTGGCTTTATTGTCCATCCTGCCAAACAGGCCATAATCTCTGAAAGGGCAGGGACTGAGCATGTCTGATTTCCCATCTGGATCCTTAACTATTGTGGGCTCTCTCTTTTCTGAATGCAGTATGGAAAGAGAGATGATCTAGTTCTGAGTAGAGACAGCTGGGGATTGAGAAATAAAAGAAAGAAAGAGACAAGACACAAAATGGAAAGAAAAAGCTAGGAACTGGGTGGGACCACTGCCCTCTTCTGCTGGAGAGACAGTGACCCAGAGCTGATACAGCCAGTTTATTTTATACCCCCAAATACCAGGAAGTTTCATCAAAAGGTCAAGACAAAGGAGATTATTTTCATTCTTTTTTTTTTTCAAATCCTGTGAATTTTTATTTTACAAAAAGAATAAAAATATTTTAAAAGGACTGATTTAAAGTTATGTTTATGTTATTCCTTGAACATAAAAACTACTCCCAACTCAGAAAGAGTTAAGTAATTATTAAATAAACATTCTTTAACTTTCCCCTGTGAAAAACCAAAGAGGCAAGTTCCCCATTTTGTTTATGGTAAACCAGGTCACTTTCAGTTTAAGAACATTGGCAACTCCATGAAACAGATTATTAGATATGTCCGCCGGAAGGTATGAGCTGTACAAAGTCATTACAAAAAGCTCCAAAAGAAATGAGATGGTAAAAACAACAATAGAAAAATCATGAAATACAAACAAAATAAGAAAATGACAAGTATTTACAGCCTCCCTATGAAATGTGATCAGTGCTCTACTTTCAGCATAAAATAAAGGCAGAGGCCATTTCTCTGATGAAGCTGGTGCCGGCCAGGTTGGGGGGAGATATTTGTTCCAAAAAGGGAGAGATTCAGTTAGCAACTTGCTGAGATTATAACCAGGTCTTGGTCTTCCTGCAGTTCTGTTACTAAGAATGACACAAAATAAATGATCCAATGTGGCCTTATAGAAATGACTTGTCACCACATTTCAGAACAAGCGACTCATAGTCACAGGCACCGGGTCTGGGAAAGCAGAGGTGGATGGCCACAGACTCAGGCAAGGGATGTTTATCTTTGTGAGGCCGGAGGAGGGAAGCAGGGCTCTACAGCCTGGAAGCTTCTGCAATAATGTGTCTTCTAATAGTCAGCTCGTGGTTTTTTGTTTAACTTCAGATCAATCCTGTGTCGGTTTTTATTCTTTGGTTTTTTATGGCTGCTGTGATGGCTCCCTGAGGAAGTGGAAGCAGCCTTCTGGGGTTTCACTCCCTGCACAGATCCATCCAGATCCTCAGGGTCTTCCTGGGTGGGCTTATTTTCCTGATTGTGGAAGTCTGGAGAAGTATCGCTTTCCATCCCACTTCCTGGGTGCCTCTTTTCAGTGAGCTGGTCCTGAACTCCTGCCAATGCACTTACTGCAGCTGCTGAAGTAACTGAAGATTTACTGAAGAGCCGCTCAGCTTCCTTAAACTTCCAGTTCCTTCGATCATTTTTGCTATTGGAGTTTTTTTGGTTGGTCAGATACCTATCCCAGCCACGAATGATATTGCCATACATCTGGGTGTCTTCCAGGTAGCTTCCTTCAAAAGCATAGATCTGTCTCTCCAAGTTTGCCAGTGTTTCCGCCAGCTCCTGCTTCCGCTTCATGAGCTCCACCAGCTCCTGCTGGGTGTCCGGGATCTGGGGTGGCCCTGCCTTGTTGTGCATCGCCATGTTGGGCCAAGGCGGCTATTTTCATTCTTGAGTAGGCCTGAGCATTCCTGGTGCTTGACTGGATTTACATATCAAAGTCCACTCCCCTGACACCTGGGCAAAGATAAGAGTCAGTGCTGATAACACATCTGCCTTTTGGGTAAGATGGGTATCCAAGACAAGCCTTTGCCTGTCGTCGTGGGTTCAGCTGACAATAATTAAAAAATACCCATGTGCCTTCCCAAGTGTTATCAACACTTAGCTCCTGGTGCCTGAGAGCCCAAAGGCAGAGAGAGAACAGATTCCCCTCAGGAGACTTGGGAATCAGCTCATCTAGTTTGTGAATGGTGGGGCTCTGCATCACACTGGAGATGCAATGTTCCATTCTTCGCTGTGCATCCCATGGACCCAGATCCAGGTTTCCTTAAGCCCTACACAGGGCAAGGATGATCAAGCTGCTGAGGTGCTGCCTTTGCTCCCGGCTAGCAGGACCCTCTGTGAACTGAAACAATGGACTCTGGTACTAAGGACTCAGTGTACTAAGTGCATTTAACTGTTATAACTACAGTTGTATTTTCTAAAGGATAACAATCATCCTTAATTCATGGATTAAACTTCTTGCCTAGGAGCAAGAAATGAAAAAAACAAAAACAAACCACAACCACGTTGCATTGGCAAAAGAGGTATTTCCCTGCTTTGCTTTACAGTGGATTTCGAAATTCTTTCTACTCATTTCCCACTCTGAACCACTGTCGTAAGTCATGCACCCTCATCTCCAGAGGGTAAAGGCAGGAAGGAAAATGTGAGACTATTTTAGATTATGTCAGAGAGTGTCTAGTCTTGTAGATTCAGAAACTTCTTTTTTCTTTTTTTTTAAATGTTTTTATTGATTTTTTTTATAGAGAGAAAGGAAGGGAGAGGGAGAGAGAGAAGCACCGATGTGAGAGAGAAACATGGATCAGCTGCCTCCTAAATGTCCCCTATTGGGGATCAAGCCTGCATATGCCCTGATTGGGAATTGAACTGGCCACCTCTTGGTGCGTGGGACAATGCTCAACCTACTGAGCCACATTTGCCAGATTCAGACACTTAATTTGATCACTGATTCACACTAATCAGACTCATAAGAGACTGACTCATAACCAGAACACGGACTCTTGACTTAATGGGAGGACTGTGGATTGGCAGAACTTAGAATATCATTGGTTGTCATCCTGGGATATGTGTCCTCAAACCCCAGCAGGTCAAAGGACATTTGATATTTTTTTGAGGTATGCTCCCTGATAAAGATCATGCTTTCCTGGGCCTTGGTGTCCTTATTTGCAAATTTAGATCAGGGCTGTTTTAACTGAAATCCTTGTCATCAGAAATCTGAATGGAAATATCACATAAGAATTTTTATTGAGAATAGGAGTAACTTAAGTAGGTAAAGCTACTGATGAATGGGGCTCAAATTTGAACCAAGTGCATAGAGTCTCGACAATTTTCCCTTCATCATTGTCTTAGCTTAGGTTCCTTAGAAGAAAGTCAGGGGCTTGGGAACATGTAACTCACTGAGGGAGTGCTCTTCAGAGAAAACTGTTTATGAAGGGAGAAGGGAGCTGAATGAGATATGGTCTCAGGTGAAACTAGCCTTGGTCTGATCCACGAGGAAGAAGGAGCTTGAAGCATAAACTGCACTGACAAGTGTACCCCCTTATCCCACCCCCACTTCCAGCAAGAACACCCACCTTTTGAAATCTAGTATCAGCCAGTGTGTGGGCTGCCCTGGGGATGAGGCGAGAGGAGATAATGGCTTGTAACTTTCCAGATGAGAAGGGGCAGCTGTGAGCCCTTAGAAGCCAGCACTCCCAGAGGTAGGGGCTGGTATGTAGCCTGGAGAAGGGGTCTGGGTGGGCACTGCAGCATCCACTGCAGGCACTAACAATGGTATTGTCCCCTCACCTACGGCCCATACCACATGCTCTTCTCTCCTGTTTTCACAGGTAAGTCTTACTTTCCCTTTAAGTTTTACTTTAGGCCTCACTTCCTCCAAGAAGCCTTTGCCAACCCTTCCAGACTTTCTCCTCTGCTTCCCCATCTGTATCACATGAGTATGTTAAGGCTCACCTGCTTGCCTATGCCCACCTTGGTTGTGAGCTCCCAGAGGTCAGGGGCCATGTTTGTCCTGTGCTTCTCTCTATCCAGCACCTACAACTGTTCCTGACACTCAGTAAATGTTTTTTGAGTACAGGAATCAATAGTGCTTTTCTTGAGGTTTCAAACTTGAAAAAAGTCTTGAAAAGCTATAATTACTTCCTAAGCTAAGCCAGGCATACGACAGTGCAGGCAGTAGGTGGGAGTGATACTGCACAATGCTCCCAAGACCACGAACAGTGGGAGAGTGTTTAGGGCCAGAAAAAGTATGTGACATAAGTGTCCTGCCCTGCCCCTAGGCTCAGCGCCTACCTATGCAGATTAATCCACCATCTTTTTAAATTAATTTGCATACTCACTCCTGATTGGCTGGTGGGCATCACGAAGGTACAGTCAATTTGCTTTTATCAGTGTAAATGCAGTCACCAATGTTGCTATGAAGGAAAGCATCCTGAAGGCTTGAGGGAGGTGCAGCCCCAAGGGTGTGGTCTGGACCTGAAGAAGCAAGTAATGTGTGGACATGGGACAGGCATTTGGGAGGGGAGCCAGTGAGGACAGGGCTGGAGACAGCAGAGCAACATAGTAAGGGCAAATGGAAAAAGCGAGTCACCCCAGAAGGGGTTTATTTTAAGTTGCTGCGTTCCTACTGTGCAAACTCCTCATGTTGTCTTGAAACTTCCGTAATGTCTAATACTCATATGTTGGGGCTGATGGAATTTCAGAAAATGAAGATGAAACTGGTCAAGGATCATGTGACACAGAAAAGGATCAGCATGTGCTGGAAGTGAGATGATTCACAAACTAGAACCCAGTGACTGGGGGGAGCTCAGATCCAGGGGTCACCAGGAGAAATAGAAGCTACTGTCTCCTTCGCCCTCTCCCCACTCCCTGAAACAGTAGAGGAATCATGGGTTGCATGAAGGACAGGGTTTTAAGACAATTTCTATTGAATCTTTTAAAATGGGATTAGCTAGCTGGCACGTGTTGACATTCCATTTTAACAGCTTGGTTTTCTGATTCATAAATTATGAAATGTTGGACTTTACAGGTAGCTAATTCAACCTGTCATTTCACAGGAGAGATGGAAGTAGAGAAAGATGAAGACTCTTTGGCCCAGGTCAGTTTCAAAGCCTTCACCTATAAAACAGGAGATTTTTATTTTTAATATTATGAATTTTAACTCACAAGTAAGATATGTATTCTATAGGACAAGGATCACATCAAGTAACTGGGATTTCCACAGCATTTAACGAATGTTAGAGGGTGAGGAGGAGCAGCCTTTGAGAAGAAAGGGGCCAGCAAATGGTTTACCCGCTTCCAGAAACATCTCCCGTCCCTCTCTCTCCCCTTGTTTCCCAAGGATAGCAATGGCCAGAGGAGAAGACCAGTCACTGGGTGGTAGGCTTTCAAGTGAGTGGTTCCTGTTGCTACTGATCTTTGTGGGAGCAACCCAACTATGTTCCCAGTTTTGTTTCCTATTCTCTTCTGTTTAAAAGGTGCCCAGGCTTTTCTGTGTTGGGAGAGAGACAGTAAACTGCCAGGGAAGAAATCCTGTCCTGGTCTCCAACACTGGGCAGAACAGAAGGGATATTCATTCACAAGGAGCAACCCTAGCTCTTCCCCTGAATTCATCAAGTGCTATGGAAGTAAAATTTAAAGTTTTAAACGTCTTGGTTTGGCCCCAAACCATAGAAAAACTATTTTTTAAAGAATAAAAAACTGAGTTTTGAAAAAGCACAAAAACTTTTAGTTTCTTCTTTGAATAAACAGGAAATAGAAGATGATGGTGAGTTAACTGCATAATCTAATATTTAATATTTCTTATGCTTACCTGGCTCAGAGCCTTTGAATGGTTTATTAAAATTTACATTTTGAGTATAGATGTCAAAGAGGAAATGTTTAAATGTATGCATCTGTAAAAATAATTATACGTATTTTTTGTTAAGGAAAAATAGACTTCATTCCCTTCCCCTTTTCCTAGCAGCCCTGAGCAGAGAGCACAAAGGATATATTGTGGCCGGGGTTCTGGCTGTGAAAGGCTTCACTCAATTTAAATTCCTTGCTGCATAAAAGAGCAAATTCAGGAAGGAAAGGCTCCTGCAGTAGCCTCACTCGCCCTCTTCTGGTTGTTGAGGTCCAAGCAAAGCATTTTATCCAAAAAACATACGTACCAGCAAGTGGGGAGGGCGAGTGGTGGGCGTGGAGGAGGTAGTCTCTGCTCCTCTGGGAATACGTGGACAGCCTCTTATTTCACTCACTCCCTGTTTGTGATTGTCTTTCTTTAAATATTTTCTTTCTCTTTTTTAAAAAAAATATTTTTATTGATTTCAGAGAGGAAGGGAGAAGGAGAGATAAAAACATCAATGATGAGAAAGAATCAATGATAGACTGCCTCCTGGAGATCAAGCCCACAACACGGGCATGTGCCCTGACCAGAATCAAAACCAGGCCCTTCAGTCACAGGCCGACGCTCTATCCATTGAACCACACCAGCCAAGGCTGTGATCATCTTTCTTAAACAGGTGATCCATAGTGGGGATTTGGTTTGTTTCTGTTTTCTCATTTTGATGGGCTCTGTCAACCTGACTTGAGAAACAAAAAAAGTCTAGTACTGTACTTCTTTTCCCTTCTCCTTGTTAGTACTTACTTTAATGTTCTATAAGAGCACATTACCTTCTGGTCTCCTTCACAGCGACATAATCCCATGAGGCTATGTCACCTTGTGTCCTCCATCCTCAAGCCCAATGCCTGGCACACAGCAGTCACAGCAAATACCTCCTGACAGAATAAGTAGCTATGAAGGTGTTTGGTGCTGACTTAGATATGAAGCATATGCAAGGCAGGTTTCGCTAGCCAGGCTGGAGCCTCTCCATGATGCAACCCAGCTTTACAAGAGCTTTTGAAGGCCACCCCCTCTCAAGTCATGAAAGGAATCTTAATGAATGTAGCAACACCAGGCACATCAGCTGCCTAGACAGGGTTAATAATACCAAAGCGATCTCATAGCTATACATAACAGGTCACAGGATGGCCTCAGGCATCTCATTTGACATCAGTCCTCCTGAGAAGTGGCTGTTGGAGACAGGTGGAATGATGCTTTCATAGCAAGGAAGCCATAAGGCAAAGATTCACATGCAGTTTCTGTCCCACAATCTTTTTTGTTTGTTTATTTGTTTATAATATGGAATGCTTTATGAATTTGAATGTCATCCTTATGCAGGAACCACACTAATCTTCTCTGTATCATTCCAATTTTAGTATATGTGCTGCTGAAGTGAGCAACTGTCCCACAATCTTTTTAAAAAAAAACATATTTTATCGATTTTTTACAGAGAGGAAGGGAGAGGGATAGAGTTAGAAACATCGATGAGAGAGAGACATCAATCAGCCACCTCCTGCACTCCCCCTACTGGGGATGTGCCGCAACCAGGATATATATCCTTGACCAGAATCGAACCTGGGACCTTTCAGTCCGCAGGCCGACGCTCTATCCACTGAGCCAAACCGGTTTCGGCCCCACAATCTTTTTTAAAGATATATTTTTATTGATTTCAGAGGGAAAGGGACAGGGAGGGACAGATAGAAGCATCAATGATGGGAGAGAATTATTGATTGCCTGGCTGCCTCCTGCACACAGCCTACTGGGGAGCGAGCCCACAACCTGGGCATGTGCCTGACCAGGAATCCAACCGTGACCTCCTCCTGATTCATAGGTCGATGCTCAACCACTGAGCCACACCAGCTGGGCCTATCCTGCAATCCTGAGCTTTTCCCATCTTTCCGTAGCCTCCATAAGATTTAGTAATAGTCATGTCACATTCTCCAGTTGCTGAGGCTAAAATGAGAGGGGGCGGTCCCAGCTTCTAAAGATCTGCTTGGTAAGTCCTGTCACGGTCATGTCCTTATTCCTCTTGACAGCCAGATAAGGGGTGTGAAGGAGGGGAGGCTGGGCTGCGCAGCACCCAGCCTTGTTAACAGCGTTCCCTTCCCAGTCCTCGCCCAGGAGATTGCAGGATATGCATCTTCCTGTGTTATGGCAGTTTGCTCAGGGTGAGACTGTTGAACATCTTCCTGGAAAGTGGACCAAAAAAATGACTCTGTGCTGGGTCAGCGGTCAAAGATATTTATAAGTAAGTACCAGAGTGACCCCCAGCCAGTGTTTGCTAGTGCCTGGGTTGGCCTGTTTGACTTCAGGGAAAACAAACACAAGACCAGCAGCCAAATATCTGCGTAGGTCCCAGCTTCAGTTGGACAACAAACCTATGAGAAGGGTGATTGCCCCCTCCCATCTGCTAAACACACCCCTGGTCAGCTCACAAACCCAGAGCAAACAGCACCTTTCTGGACAACCCCCTCCATGGCCCCATGTGCTTACTCATCCCAGAGCCCTTGCTGTGCCCATAACAGTGTGCCTGTCCATGTCCCCGTGGCTTGGGGTTATTTAAGAACAGGGCCAGGCCTTTCATCTCTGTTTGAAAGGAAAGTGTTGGCTACTGGGAATGAGTCCCAGAACCTGAAGTATAGTCCAGTGACTTTCAAACATTTTTTTTTACAACCTGAAGTAATATTTATATATTGTATATTATGATGTAGTAACAAATATATATATGTAAGTATGCAAAACTTCAAAAAAATAATACCATGCGAAATGCTACATCTGAAATTTTGTCTTCTAGTTTACTCACTATTATTTTTCCCAAATGTTTGTGGTGGTGCACTGCATTGATTTTATGATACACTATTAAAGTCCAACCTGCAGTTTGAAAACTCTTGGTGTAGATGGCTTCATCTGCTCTCCCTCCTACCCCCATTTTTTGTCTGTAACTATTGAATGCTTCACACTGGGGAGGAGGAAGGAATTCTGATTGCAGGAGGCAGCAGGAGAGCATGATGGAGCATGACTACACCATGGAGGAGCAATGTTCTGCTGGTCTCCTTCCAGCTCCAGTCTGGACTGGGTTTCAGCTCATGTCCATATGACTGATGTTTGAAACTAACCAGAATATCCATGAGAAACCTTATAAAACCTTGGGCACAAGCAAGGCTGCTTCAAGGACAAGATCAGGCATCAGTAAACTACAACCCTTTTACTAAATGCCAAATCCATTCATTGACTTCTTTTTGGAAATAAAGTTTTATTGAACACAGCTATGTCCATTCATTGGCATATTGTTAGGTTTGCTTTCGTTGTAACTGCAGACTTGAGTAGTTTTCATCAAGACCATAAGACTTGCAAATCCTAAAGTATCTACTGTATGGCCCTTTGCAGAAAAAGCTCACTAACACTCAGAATAGATGCAGTGTCCTCTCCCTTGCTGGGAGGAAACCAGCACTCTCAGAGGCAGCCAAACAGAACTGGCATGCGCAGTGCCTTTCTACAGACAGGCCAAGCCGCCCTGCGCAGTGAGCAGAGCTGGTCGGGGGCTCTGCATGGGACCAAGGGCGCCTGTGGAAACAGGGGATGCTGCCATAACTGCAAGCCCAGGACTGTGAGCGGGCTGACACTGGGTTTTATTTGCCTTCCCAGTTCCTCGGGTGGGAAAGGGAGGGTGCTAAATATATGTTTGCTAAACATTTTTTAAACGAGAAAGGAATTGGGGGCCTGTGGTGTAGAAGCTGAATTTCAGCAGAGCCCCTCTGGGAGCCATTGCTAGTAAAGGGCCTGGGCACCTGCAGCCCAGGACTGAAATCTCCTCTCCTTCATGGAGACAGCTGCTTCGGCAACTACCACCATAGGTAGAGATGATGAAATAATGATGATAACTTACAGTAGACAAGTATGTGTGTACTTACAGTAGACAAGTATGTGTGTATCAAGTGCTAAGCCCTGTTCTAGGTCCTTTATAGGTAGCCATTTATTTTTATTCTCTTGACAAGAAGTTCTAATTTCATTTCATTTTACAGATGGGAAAACTGAGGTGCAGAGTAACTAGATAACTTGCCCAAAGAAAAATAGCTAGTAAGTGGCTGAGCCAGAATTTGAAAATAGGATGATCTTTGTAGCTGGAAGGCCAGCGGAAGGAGGAGTGGGGGAAAGTGAGGGAGAGGAGAGAGAGAATGGATTGCTAGGATGACAGAGATGCTGGCTCATTCATTGAATCCCTGAGCTTTCTTTTTTTCTTTTTTGTTGTTATCTGAGAATTTTTTCATTCTTTTAACAAATCTTCAAGAATGTGCCTGTGCCTTTTTGTTTTGTCTGTAACTGGTCTAGTGGCAGGCATGTTACCAGTTTGGGCAACAAGATGTGAGACACCTGCGGGGGCATCTGAAGGAGATTTCCAACCACGAATGGCCCTTCCATAGATGGGAAAGATGCCACCTGGTCCCAGTGCTCGCAGATGCCAAGCCACCATCCCTCCCAGAGTGTGTGCCTCGGAACCCCTTATCAGTGAGATTGATGAACCCCCTTGTTGAAACCATTTTTAGTCAGATATTCATTCTGTCACACAGACTTTCTCCTCTCCATTATCCAGTTGCATTTCCTCAGTGGATCTTATCACTATCAGAGTCTCTTATTTACCAGTTAGCTTCCTGCTCTGCCTCCTACCCTGCCACTTCCTCCTCTCCTTCTGGAACATAAGTGCCCGAGAACAGGGCTCCCACCTCCACCATGCACTGCTTTGTCTCCAGCACCCAGACCATGTCTGGTCAAAGTGTCAGGGAATCTAAATGTAAACCAGAGGCTCACAGTTCAGAAAAATAAAGTTATAACACAACATAGCAAATGCTAAGCTGGAAGCAAAACTCCCTGGAGATGAGGTCTGCTGGGGAACTGTGCCGGGTGAGGCTGCTGTTGCCTGTCTGGCCTCAAACTCACTCTCCCCATCCCCAGACTTTCACAGGAATGAGAAGAAAACCTGTCATTTTGAAGCTTCTCTTAAAAAGAGATCACTTGGGGGATTTTCTTGTTTGTTTTCTTCTTTATGCTACGTTATTTGATTAGTCTTATGTTTCTTTCTTATGAATCTGTCTTCAGTGTAGCTGGTTTTCACAGACAGACTGCTCTGAGTTCTCTGGCCCGAAACGTAGGCAGGGCTGTATTTCAGTTTCCCTACATTCTTTATGTCAGAGCACAGCAAACTGTTGTTTGTTCTTAATTTCCAAGGATGCTACTTTTTTTTTTTTTTTTGCAGAGAGGAAGGGAGTGGGAGAGAGAGAATAATCAATGATTAGAGAGAATCTTTGACTGGCTGCCTCCTGCATGCCCCACACTGAGGATCGGGCCCATAACTTGGGCAATCTGTCCTGACCTAGAATTTAACAGTGACTTCCTGGTTCATAGGTCGACACTCAACCATTGAGCCATATTGGCCAGCCAGGGGTGCTACATTTAATTTAAAATGTTTTGAAGTCAATTTTCAATCCAAGGAGCTATATTTTCAATAGCAGAAATAATGATGAAGAGTGATTATTTTTAAGGGTTTTAAACCAGAAAATCCTTTTTAAATGAAAACATGTATTTTTGTTTATAGTTATATGCAAAAATAAATAAGCAACAGCTATTGTTGTGGGCGGTAACCAAATACAGATATTTTTGGCGAAGCTGTGGCCTTCCCTGTGGGTGGGGAGATATGGCACATGTTGGACAGAACCCTGTTTCTAAAGGCACGGGCACTTCTCCGCAGCCTGGTGCTTTGTGCTGGCTCCTGTGAGTTAAGGGCGCTCTTCTTGGGGCTGTTGCTTGCAGAAGAGATGTGCAAGCCCAGACATCAGCACCTGCTAAAGGAACAGAGCTGGACTTGGCTTTCCTGATCCAGGACTAGCCCGTTCGTGACCTTCAGGATGGAATCTCTAGAACTGTAATCAAATTAGAATGTTGTGTTTTGGTGTTAATGCCCGCTGAGCTTGAGTGATTGAAATATCCTGGAAATGGAACATATTGTGTTATGACACCATTGTCCTCACCAACCATCTAAACAAAAATGTACTAATGTTGGACTCTTGTGCTCTGATGTGATTGTCCCTGAAGGTCGAGGGAGTGGGAGGTCCACTGTCAGTAATCCTAGGAAAAGGGAAATCTTGGGATGTAAAAAGTGGGCAGGGACACTCCTCTCTCCTTTATGGTAGAGATCAGCAAACTTTTTCTGTAATGATCCAAATAGCTAGTTTGAGCTTTGCTAAATGTCAACTGAGCTCAATAGAGTCTGGAGCTATGGCTAGAAATAAATGACAAAGATTTATTCAATGGTCTTAGGGTTTGCAAACCAGAAACACAACTAGGCAATATCTAGAGTGAAAGGGAAAGAATAGCTGAGGGTTCTTACAATAAAAAGTATATTCTTGAGGAAAATCAATTCTACATTCCTAGCCCCCGAATTGGTTCAAGATGGTCATCGTCATATGTGTGGTGGTAATCAGCAGAACATTGGAACATTTTCCTGTTGACGTCATTCAGCTGGTTACCTGGAGGTTTGCTGCATGTCCAGTCATTAACACACAATGTACTGATGTGCTTCCAGGTATTGACACAGAATGGAAAGTTCAAAAGTTTAAGTCCCCAGTCATTTAAAACAAAAATAATCATTTCCCTATGTCTCAGCCAACTTGAAGTTAATCATTTAGCAGCTTGACTCCAACTTACTTCTTTACTCTATTCCTCACCGTCATGTTGCTGTCACACTATTCAACTCTGGCATTATAGCACGAAAACAGCCACAGACAAAATGTAAATGCATGGTCATATCTCAGTAAGATTTTACAACACAGGCAGCAGGCTGACTCTGGCTCATAGGCCATAGTTTGTCAACTTCTGTTTTAGAGCATGCCTAGGAAGAGAGCATAAGCATGCTATCAGGATATAAGCTAACTCTAAGGAGATACTTGGCCAAGAGCTATGCCAACAGAACCCTCTCAGGAGGCGGGCTCTGAAGACTGTTTCTAACAGTAGCTGTAATTAGCTCCTGCTATCTCGCTTGCTAATTCCTAAGATTCTCTCTCTTCAGGTAGGTGTGTTGAGGGAAGTAGGAGAAGAGCCTGATTTATCCTTGGGACCCAAGAGCAAAGCAACAGCTGTTCGCTGACCCCAGAAGTAGTGGTGGTACCAAGGGACTCCGCTGAAGATGGGGTCTCTAGGGAAGGCAAGAGTTGAAGAAGAGAAGTCTGTTTGTGGGAGAGAAGGAGGAAGCAGGCCCCAAGAAAATGAATGCTGAATACCTTCAGACATTGCTCTGTAGGGAAATGTGGGCTTGAGTTTTCATAAGCAAGATGCTTAAGGATCATTATATTTTCTTTTATAATCACAGATAGTGAAGACTAGATACAGAACAGAGTAGGTGGTCAACCAGTTGCCTCTAGGTTTACTGACAGTTACAACCTTGTCTTAGACAAACCCTCAGTGCCCCAGGCATTAGCCTCTACTCAGCATAGTGACCACAATAGTTAGAACCAAGGACTGAAGTCAACTGAATAAGTCAAGGAAGTGCCTTTAATTGTGGTCACAAGGTGTCATGCAGATCTGCTCAACTTCTGCCCCACCAGGAAGAAAAGGCCTTCATTGTTGGCCACGGTGGAAGAATAACTTTGCGAGATCACATCAAACTGCTTGATGGCATAGCCGGCCTCTTTCACAGCAGCCTCGACTGCCTCCCGGTCCAGGGAGAGGCTGGAGAACTTCTGATCTCCAATCATGTAGTAACTGCTCTTCAGGGCATCCACAACCACCAGATAGCCCCCCGGCTTGAGCAGGTTGCTGAGGTTCCTGAGGGCTGTGCAGTAGGTAAGAAGGTCTGGGCAGGCGGCATCCAGGCACAGCGTGCTGAGCAGGCAGTCTGCCAGGGGAAGGGAGGCAGCACCCAGTGGCTGGTTCTGGGTCACATCACACTTCAGGACCTGCTTGACTGCCCGCCTCAATTTCTCCTCCTTCTCTTGCCACTTCATTCTAAAACAGAAAAACCAACAAACATTGTGCTACCTCATTCATGGTGACCACAGATCTCTTTTCTCAGGTCTGAAAATCTCAGCATTGTCCCAAGTGTTATATCTTTAAGAAAGGAGAAATGGCAATCATCAACAAATCAACAAACGACAAGTGTTGGCGAGGATGCGGAGAAAAAGGAACCCTGTGCACTGTTGGTGGGAATGCAGACTGGTGCAGCCACTGTGGAGAACAGTATGGAGTTTCCTCAAAAAACTAAAAATGGATCTCCCATTTGACCCTGTAATCCCACTCTTAGGAATTTATCCTAAGAAATTACAAACACCAATCAGAAAGGATTTATGCACCCCTATGTTCATAGCAGCACAATTTACAATAGCCACAATTTGGAAACAGCCTAGGTGCCCGTCAGCAGATGAGTGGATCAGAAAACTGTGGTACATCTACACAATGGAATTCTATGCTGCCATTAAAAAGAAGGAATTCTTACCATTTGCAGCAACCTGGTTGGAACTGGAGAGCCTTAGTCAAATAAGCCAGTCAATGAAGGAGAAGCATCACATGATCGCACTCATTGGGGGATAATAAAGAACATTATAAACTGATGAACAAAAGGATAGATACAGAGACAGTAAAGCTTCAAACAGACTGTGAAATTACAGCAGGAAGATTAAAGTTAGGTGAGGTAGATAAGAGATCAATCAAAGGACTTGTATCTATGCATATAAGCATAACCAATGAACATAGACACTGGGGGGTTGGGGTATGCCTGGGAGGGAGGGGGGGCAATGGGGAGATATGTATAAAAATTTAATAAAAAACTTAAAAAAAAGAAAGGAGAAATGATAAATTTTTTAATATTTCATTTTATTTTGTTTATAGGAGAGCGCGAATGCAGTCCTCCATGACCACAAATATGCAGTCAAGTTTCCCATGTGTGGGGAAATTGCAGGGGTCAGCACATTGGAATGCAATGGATAAGCTTTGCCCTGGGAAAACACTTGTGTGATCATGGTAACCCCTTCCATTACCCCCCACCCCCACCCCATAAGTATGATGAGAAACCATTTTTTTATCTGAGCTGAATCTCTTTATGTTGAAATGATAATGAAAATACCTAGCTGCCTACTTCTGACTGACCTGCCCCCATGAAATTACTCTTCCTCCACTGCTTAAACCAGCACCTGGTTCATTGATTAATATTTATTAACTAGAGGCCCAGTGTGTGAAAACTTATGCACTGGAGGGGGATCCCTCAGCCCAATCTGCCCCCTCTCACAGTCTGGGAGCCCTCAGGGGCAGGAGGCAACCTGGTAATCAGAAGAAGGTGACACCCCATCACACCTCTGCTGCTGCCACTGCCGGCAGCACAAGCCTGGGCCAGACCTGGTTACCTGAGCTTCGGGTGGCCTTGGGGGGCTGGGGATTGAGGGACTGGGGGACTCTGGAGGCAGGCATCCCAGCGGGGCTGAAGGGACTAGGCTCTACCATCTTTGAAGGCATGGCAGTCAGTTAGTATATTCCCTCCTTATTGGCTGTGGGCATCACCATCTTTGTGACAGTGTGAGAGTCAATTAGCATATTCCTTCTTTATTAGATAGGATTATTATTTATTTATTATTTATTGTTACTCTTGTCCCCTCTACCAAATTGCAAGGTATGGCCATTTGACCCACACATATCAGGCAATAATGGGTTTAAAATGCTGAAAAGGTGTTTTGTAGTAGCAGCTGATTAATGAGTGGAGTGGGGTCATCCATAGACATTTTTAGAAACTCTTAATCACTATCACACCACTGTGGCCATGGCCTCTCTAGAGAGGAGAAAACTACTAATTGCCCTTTTCAGGCTCCAAAACAGATTGCAGTAGAAAGTGTATTTCTAAAGCAGATCCTTTTTTCAGGGGCTTTGTTGGGAGTCCTGTCCTCCTCTGCCATGTCATTGGGGTTTCTTGAGAGAAAATCAGTCAATGACCAGAGCAGAGGAGGCAAGGACACGCAATGGAATAGAGTGCCTGGGTTCTCCCATAAATTGTTAAGGAAAGAAGGAACAAACTGGTAAATTAAAAAAACATATAGAATGCATGAGAGAACCAGAGAAACAGACAAAGGAGAAAGAGGAAGCAGAAAATCAGAGAGATAAGAAAAGGGAAGGAGTGAGGGTGCACAGTGCTCAGAAGGCCTCGGAGCCCAAATAATAGGAGCGATGATTGGGGGTCCAGTCTCTGAGGAAGCTAATTGGTGAAGCACCAGGCTGCAAATCCAGGCTTCCGTGCAGAGAACACATAGTCCCTTGGATCCAGGAAAGAGCAGTCACTTGGCCAACAGGCTTGGTGGAGACAGCAGAGGATGGCCTGACATCAGAGCAGGTGAGAGAGAGCGAGGAAAAGTCAATGGTTTAAATGAAACATGGAGGTTTACCTCAGGTGGAATGACCTGAGATAATAGCCATTCGTTGTGGACATCCTATATAAATATTTAGTATAAATTTTAAGCCTGCCGCATGTAATCAGTTTTTGCAACATCCTTTATATTTGTTATAATTTTCCATTTAAGAAACTTAGCAGTAAACATATGAAAAGATGCTTAACATCCTTGACCATCCAGGAAATGCAAATCAAACTCTAAGCTACCACTTCACACCCACTAAGATGTCTAAAATAAAAAAGACAAATAGCAAGTGTTGACAAGGTAGTGGGGAAGCTAGAACCTACACATGCTGCTGGTGAGACTGTAAAATGGTTCAGCTACTTTGGAAAACAGTCTGGAAGTTCCTCACAGATTAAACCTAGAGTTACCACATGACCCAAGAATTCCACTCATGGGTTTTTACTAAAGAGGAATGAAAACTATGGTCACACAAAAACTTGTATTTAACTATTTACAGCAGCACTATCCATAATTGCCAAAGATAGAAACAACTCAAGTGTCCATCAACTTGTGAATAGATAAATAAAATGTGGTCTATCTATACATTGGATTTTTCAGTGATTAAAAAAAGGAATAAACAATTAATAAGTACTACAATATGGAAGAACCTTAAACACATTATGCTAAGTGAAAGAAAGCCAGCCACAGAAGACTACATATTATATGATTCCAGTTATAGGAAATGTGCAGAAAAGGCAAAGCAGACCGGTGGCTGCCAGGCACTGAGCAGATAGGGAAATGGGCATGACTACTAATGCACAGGGTATTTGTGGGACTTAGGGAAAATGTTCTAAGATTGTGTTGAAGTGTGGATATACTAATAACTACAGAATTGCACACTTTAAATGGGTGAATGATACGTTATGTGGATTTTATCTCAGTAAAGCTGGAGAGAGAGAGAGAGAGAGAGAGAGAGAGAGAGAGAGAGAGAGAGAG
>JAAGEH010000005.1:38916095-38927165 GCA_011751065.1 Lasiurus cinereus | reverse complement strand
GAGAGAGAGAGAGAGAGAGAGAGAGAGAGAGAGAGAGAGAGAGAGAGATTGACAGAGACTCAGAGAAAGAAAGCTTAGCAAGTTATTGGTTTCAGGGAATTCCTACCAACCAATAAACTGGTACACACAGGGAAGAATTATCTTTGGATGGGTAAAAGTGGTAGGAGGGAGACCAATCTGTCCTGATTGGTCTGGACTTTCTGGTTTTCTCACTAAAAACCCAGGTCCTGGGAACCCTTCTCAGTCTAGGTCAAAGGAGGACCATTAGTCATTCTAAAAGTGGGGGAATCAGTGACAAAGCTGCCAGCCGCCCTGCTGGAACATGGAGGTGTTCTTTGACAGGACATTTTAAGAATAAAAAAAACCCACACAATAATTCAACATAATGGAAGTCCTGTGTGAAACACAGATTTGAATTGGTAAATTAATATAGAATAAAAAATTTCAAGTACCCTATGGATAACTTAAGTATACACAAAAAGCTTAAGAAGTGACAACAGTGATGTTTTAACATGTTAAAAGGAGATCTTTTATCCTGGGGACATTTCGGGATGTGTATCTAAGTGATTACAGCAGAGCAGGCTGGACCTCCGTGGCCTTTTAAAGACACAAGTCACCACAGAACCAGTACTTGCCGCTCAGGTGAGGATGGCAATTGTTCCCAAACTGTGAGGCATGCTGTGAAGTCTAGAAAGCTCACAGAGAATGTGGCAATTTGAGAGGGAAATTTGTTCAAAACAGCCACTCTTGTGGATGTTTGCTTGTCCTTGGATGGATAGCAAACATCGATGAACTCCGTTGCCAAGGCAGCTGCCTAAAGATTACACCTCAGGGCACCTCAGGGCGTCAGGTTCGCCTGCAGGGAAATGGACTCACAATTACCATTCAGCCTCACATTTAGCTCAAGGGGCTTGTAATAAACACACACAGGAAAACCGTGTGCAGCTTTACAAAAGCTAACAGCAGTGTGGCCATTTCTCTAGTTCTGAAGAAACACTCTCAAATGAATCAATATGCAAAAAGGGCAGTGATTTTCCTTCTAAATATGCCACCTCTAAAAGCCGGAGGGAGCAGGAAGGAGTTGAACAGCTAGAGCAGCACTCCTGGGAAGAAGGCTTTGAAGCAGGTCTTCCCATACCGAGTATCCATCCTGAGATCTGGAGGAGGCCCTTCCTGCCCCATCTCTGCAAGGCAGGTGGCCAATCAGAATCCCCCCCACCCCAAGAGATTTTCTATTACACTCATCTCCCCCAAACCCCACCCCGTAAGTTCCACCTGGGCTTCCTGAAGGGAGAGCCGTCAGATGAGTAAAGGAAATAAAAAGCTAAATAAGCTTGGATGTCAATGTAAGCATCATAAGAACAAGGAATAATCATTAGTAACGTTTGGTGTGGGTCAGGTGAAGGCAGTTCTAGGAGAGCATCTGCAGGGAGGGCGCACACTGTCAGTATTTTACAGGGATCTTTTGAACCTCTCTTAGGTGCCAGGAAGAGCTCATGCAATAATCATCCACAAAAATGAAAGATTAAAGCTGTGGCAAGTGCTAGGAAGGGGAGGGACCTGGCATCAACGGAAGAATGTCGGGAGCTCAACTTGGTTAGATTATCAGCAAAGCTCCTCCACTAAAAGGGCCAGGTCAGTCGAGACAGAGAGGCTGCAAAAGGGAGCGCTGACTAGGCCAAGCAAGTACGGAGGGAGAAGAATATTCCAGTAAGAGAACTGAGCAAGTGCAAAGGTTTGCACTTGCAAAGCCTGCATGCAAAGGCTGAGAGACACAGAGAGGACAATGCCAGTGAGACTGGGTCTCCAAAGGCAAAGCAGAGCATGGAGTAGAGGCAGGCAAGCAGGGTCACAGGTCCAGAGGAGGCAGGGCTTTACGGACCATGCTAAGAATTGTGCTTTTTGTCCTAAAAGCCATAGGAAGTCATTAAGGGATGCTAAGGAAGGAAGTGATGCCAACATTCACATCTTGAGTTAATTATGTTAAGAGGAGAGTGACGGTGGAAGGCCAGTTGGGAGGAGAGGATAACAGCTTAGACCGGGGCAATGGAAGAAAGATATTGCTTCAAAAGCGACTGAGCAGTAACACAGAATGTGGTGCTGGGCCCGGAACATGACTACGAGGGAGATGGCAAGGATGGCCATGTTTGTTGCCCATATATGATGGTGCCACTGGAGGAGATTGGAACACCAGCCATGGAGCAGATCTGGGGAGGATCCTAGCTCGACTAGAGCACATTGAGACTCGAGAGAATGTGTACAAATGGAAGGAAATGGCCAGCTGAAGACTCCCACCTTGCCCTGCTAATTTCCCCAAGAGGTCATGCCAGGAACACCATGTGAGAGAAGGGCAGTATTACACAAGGCAGGAACTTTCCCTGGTGTCCTTGAGACAGTCATCACAACCATCAGGCTCCTGATGTCCAGAATGAACAAGGCATGAGAGCAGAGGTGCTTTGGAATCCAGGCATTTCACTAGTTTAGGGAACAGATTTGTCCATCTGGGATGACAGACAAACATCTTTTCAAGCAGACTGGAAATCTGTGTAGAAAGAACATTTACTTCAGAGAAACACCACCTCCTCAGCTGTGAGCTTGCACCTCTCAAGTACAGGGGTAAGAGGAGGAGCTGCTCTCTGGGAGGCAATGGGCAGGGCTCGGCCTCCCCAGCCTCTGGCTGTCCCAAGGGCAAAGAAGACAGCTGGCAGAGCACACCTGGTTCTCATCCCACCTACCTGCTGCCCTGGTGCACCTGCTGGGAAGCTCTGCTCCAGACACTGGGGCCTCCCAATTGGTAAGACGCTTATAGTTCCCTGCAGACCTTGTGAAAACGAAGATCCTGATTTTGTAGATAGGGAGTGGGGGCTAAGAGTCTACATTTCCAACCAGTTCCCAAGTGATGTGGAAGCTGATGGCGGGGGCCACAAGGCAATGTGTTCCAAGCTCCAGGAGCCAGCGGTTAATTAATGCTCTTTCTAGGAGTTCGTAAGGTAAAACCTCATTTTTCTCAGTTCATGCTTGAATAATTAGTACTGTGTTAGTATTTGACATTCTCACTTGATAAATGAATAGTGTGAAAAAAGAATTTGGTACCAGTGTCTTATAACTTTTAGGATAGTTATAAAAATGAATGGTATTGAAATATATGAGTCACACTCCAAAAGCAGGGAGACAGCTCAAATTGTCTTCAGAGGCAGTCAGGATAAGAAATAGCTTCAGATAAAAAGGAAATACTCTCAGGAGAAATAGGTTGTGGGTTGATAGAGGTACTTGAAGATTCAAGAAAGACATAAGTTGAATGGGATCACTATCATTCTCAAAATAGTTGAAGCCACAGGATCTAGCACAAGGATAAGGGTGAGAATGCAGAATTCCTGCCAAAATATAGTTCTTTAGTCTAACAAAGTAATTGGGAAGAGACAGTGTCTTAAGAGACCATTGTTATAAGCTGCTGATTCTGCACGAGATAAGAAATGTTTTTAGTACCCTGCCAGATTTTAAGGGTTCATTTCTGAATGAGAAGGAAAGGCCTGTGATGGCTAGAGAAATTAAGGAAGTTATCAAAGACTTCTTGATAAGTGATTTGGACCTCAGAAAGGTGTGTTGTCTGACAGTGACTCAGAACTTTTTTTACAAACTTTCTTTGAAATTCTATAAATTCTGGGAAATTCCTTGTTTATTTAGTAGTAATTTTAGATATTACCCAAATCCTTATAGCTACAGTTATTTTTCTAGTTAATACAAATTTAATTCTTGGAAAGACATAGTTAATACAAAAATTTTAAATTATAGTACTTTTATTTTGAAGAAGATATCTTCAACTTAAAGGCTATTGCTAGCATAAAATTCTAAGGGGGTTTACAAGTTAAAAATGGCATATGAAAGTATCATCTTTTTTAGAGAGAGAGGAGAAGAGAGACAGAAAGAAAGAAAAATAATCCATGTAAGCATGAAACATCCATCAGCTGCCTCCTGTACGGCCCCTGCCAGGGATCAAGCATGAAACTCTGGCACCTGCCCTCATCAGGAATTGAACTGGCAATGCTGAATCATAATACTGACTAAGACTGTTTCAACTTTCTACTAAATGCCAGGGAAAAAATGGAGCAATATTTAAGCAGTATGAAACAACTTTACTTTGTTACTTATGTGAAGGGTAATAAAATCCATCCATTCCTATATATGCATGAACTTAGAAAATAAGTCCTATGTGTATTTCTTTTTAAAATTATTATTATTTTAAATATATTTTATTGATTTTTTACAGAGAGGAATAGAGAGTTAGAAACATCGATGAGAGAGAAACATCAATCAGCTGCCTCCTACACACTCCCTACTGCGTATGTGCCCACAACCAAGGTACATGCCCTTGACCAGAATCAAACCTGGGACCCTTGAGTCCACAGGCTGACGCTCTATCCACTGAGCCAAACCAGTTAGGGCTTTATTATTATTTTTAATCCTCACCCAAGGATATTTTTTCTGTTGGATTTTTTTAGAGAAAGTGGAGGAGAGGGAGAATTGGGTTGTGGTGGGGGAGGGGCGATGTGCACACATTGCTTGTCTCCTGTTTGTACCCCAACTGAGGATTTAGCCTGCAACCAAGGTACCTGTCCTTGACTGGGAATTGATCCCAAGACCCTTCAGTCCGAGGGCCAACCACTGAGCCAAACTGCAGGGCACTATGTGTACTTTTGGAAAAAAATTATTTGAAAACTAGTTGACTAAGAGCTGAATCAGAATAAAGAATTCAAATAACTAGAAAAATCACATAAAGTGAGCATAAACTAGGTATACATAAAAGCAAATGTCCAAATTGATATTGAAGAGAAACATAAAAATAATATCTTGAATAATAATATTTGAATTTAAAATCGCCAAATTTAGCAATGAACATTGGGAAAAGATTTGCCAGAAGAACTTTGAGAGTCAAAATTTGTTAAATTCCTCATAGTACAGGAAGTAAAAAAGATTGGTTCTTACCTGATATTAATAAATGGAGAGAATTTGTCTTAAGCAGAGTTGCATTATAAGAAATACTAAAAGAAGTCCTTCAGGTGAAGGGGAATGATACCAGATAGAAGACTAGATCTGCAGAAAGGAGTGAAGGATACCACACAGGATAGATATATATACTGACTTATGAGGATATACTTAAAACTGCTGAATTACACACTTAAAGATAGGATGATAAATAAATTAATAAAACACCAAATGTACTACTGTCTGCTTAAAGCAAAAATAACATTTATCTAACAGTTTCTCTGTGTTAGATAATCTAGGCACAGATTAGCTGAATGCCTCTGGTGCAAGTTATTGTAATGTTACAGTATATATCCAATAAAATATATGATAACATGTGCATATAGGGTGGTAGCGTGGGTTAAAGGAATTATACTGTTTTAATATCTTACTTTGTTCAGGAGGCAATAGATATGTTAAATATACAGCATGTAATTTCTAGAAAAATCACATGTACTCGCACACCAAACATAAAGAAGTCAAAAGAGGAGCTAAAAGTCAATAGAAAAGATAAAAAGGAATGCTAAAAATATGTATGCTTACATTAAGTAGAACACAAAATTATTCCATTCACCAAGGAGAAGCAGGAACAAAGGCTTAAATGAACAACAAACAGATGGGACAAATAGAAAATTTGTACTAGGATGGTAGACTTAGACTCAATCTACATTATCAGTGATTGTATTAAAGGTAAATAAGCTAAACAATCCAATTAAAGGCAGAAATTTTCAGACTGGATTGAAAAGCAAGATCAACAACATTGTTATTTGCAAGAAAAACACTTTAAATATAAAGACAGACATGTTGAGAACAAAAGGGTGGGGGGAAAACATACCATATAAATTAGTTATCTCTTCTGTATAATAAACTACCCCAAACTTAGCAATTTAAAATGACATGTATCTGACAGTTCCTCTGTGTTAGATACCTGGGCACAGATTAGCTCAGTGCCTCTCATGAGGCTTCAGAGTGTTGGCCATATCTTCAGATTCATCTAAAAACCCACCGGGGAGGAAATTTGCTTCCAAGCTCACTCCTCAGCACATGGAAGTGAGAGTAAGAGAGAGCACCCCATAAGAGAAACTGTGGTCTTTTATGACCTAACCTCAGAATTTCTGACCTATTGTTCTGCTGCATTGTGTTTATTAGAATCAATCACTAAATCCAACTGACAGTCAAGTAGAGAGAGCTCAACAAGAATTTGAAAACTTGAGGTGAGGATTATTGGGAGCCATCATGGAGGCTACCTACTAGCCACACAAACACCAAGCCTGAGATGGCTGTTGTGGCCACATTAATATCTAAGTAGATTTCAAGACAAAGTATATGACTGGATGAAAATGGAGATATTTCATAATGACTAAGTAGTCAATTTATCAAGAAGATATAATAATCCTAAAGATGTATGCAGTTATGCAAAGCTCCAAAGTACAGGAAAGAAATGTTGACTTATCTTGGGGAGCAAGAGATAAATTCACAATCATAGTTTGAAATTTTAACACTTCTCAGTAATTGATTAAAAAATCATGCAGAAAATTTGAACAATATCATCATTCTACTTGACTTACTTGATATTTATAGAAACTAAACTGAGACCTGGACAATATGCATTCTTTTCAATGTAGAAAGCACATAGCTTGTTCATCAACATAGACTATGTGCTGATCATAAAATAAATATCTGACTACAAGAAATTTTTAAAAATATATATTTTTATTGATTACAGAGAGGAAGGGAGAGGAAGGGAGAGAGAGAAACTTTATTGATGAGAGAGAATCATCATGCCCTACACTGGGGACTGAGCCTGCAATTCCGGCATATGCTCTGACTGGGTATCAAACCATGATCTCTTGGTTCATAGGTCAACGCTCAACCACTGAGTTACCCTGGCCAGGCTGACTACAACAAAATTTAATTAGAAACCAATAATAACAAGATATCTAGAAAAAAACAAATTTTGGAAATTAAGCAACACAATCCTAAATAATGTATGTCAAAGAAGAAATCACAAAGTTAGAAAATATTCTGAATTGAATAATAAAAACATGACCTATCAAAAATTATGAGATGCAACTAAACCAATGCTAAAGAAAAATTACAGCTTTACATACCTACATTAGAAAAAAGAAATATGTGAAATCAGTGATATAAGATTCTATTTAAGAAGCTAGGAGAAAAGAGCACATTAAAACTAAAATAAGTGAAAGAAAGAAAATAAGAACAGAAATCAATACAATATAAAATGGATAATCAAGAAAATCAACAAAGCCAAGCCCAGCTGGAGTGGCTCAGTGGTTGAACCAGGAAGTCACAATTTGATTCCCTGTCAGGGCACATGCTGGGTTGTGGGCTTGACCTTCAGTGTAGGACATGCAGGAGGCAGCCGACCAATAATTCTCTCTCATCTTTAATGTTTCTATCTCTTCCTCTCTCTTCCTCTCTGAAATCAATCAATACATATATTTTTAAAAGAAAATCACAGAGCCCAAAAGTTGTATCTTTGAAAAGATTAACAAAATTTACCAATCTACAGCAAGATTTACCCAGATTTAAAAAAAGGCAAATTGCCAATTTCAAAAATGAAAGAGGGGAGATTACTACAGAAGCTACAGATATTAAAAGATTAATAAAGGAATATGTTAAAACAAACAAACAAAAAATCTTGTGCCAAAAAAGTTGACAAGCAGGAAGAAAAGAACAAATTTCTTGGAAAATAGTACCTACAAAAACACAAAAGTAGAAGTAGAAAATCCAAATAGCCATTAAAGGAATAGTATTCTTAATAAAAACCCTTCAGGTACATGAAAAAGAACCTCCAAGTTCAAATGGCTGCACCAGTGAATTCTACCAGTCACTTAAGAATACAAACTCTTAAATAATAGAGGGGGTAGAAACACTCTCCGCTTGATACATGACTCTAGCATCATGCTGATACCACATCTGTCAAGCATATTTAAAATTAAAGCTCAGTATCTTTCATAAATATAGATTCAAAGAAGGATAACACTTCATGACTAAGGGGTTTAGGTCAATTTGGTTTAAGCATTCACAATCATCCAATGTAATTCACATTTTCAGAATAAAGGAAAAAATCATATAAGACTATCTCTCAACAAATAAAATTTGATAAAATTCAATATTTGGTTAAAAAGTCCCAAGAAACTAGGAATTAGAAGGGAACTTTGTCTGATAAATAATATGCATGAAAAAAACCAGAGCTAACACCATTGTTTTTAATGATGAATCATTGAATATGTTTTCCTAACATATGGAAAAAAGTACAGATGTCTGCTCTCATAATTTCTACTCAACTGTTCTGGAAGTCCTAGTCAGTGTAATAGGCCAGAAAAATAACTAAAAGGTGGACAGTTGGAATAAAAATAAAACTTTTTATTTGCAGATGATAAAAGATTGTACATAGAGTCCTACCCAGTTTGGCTCAGTGGATAGAGTGTTGGCCTGCAGACTGAAGGGTCCCGGTTTCGATTCCAGTCAAGTGCACATGCCCGGTTTACAGACTTGATCCCTAGTGGAGGTGTGCAGGAGGCAGTCAGTCAATGATTCTCTTTCATCATTGATGTTTCTATCTCTCTCCCTTACCCTTCCTCTCTGAAATCAATAAAAAATATATTACATATATAAAAAAAGATGTATGCAGAAAACCCTATGGACCCAGTAGATCTCAGGCTTTAGGCCAAGGGGCGGGGGAAGTGCGGGAGTGCGGGCCTGTGCACTGTCAGCTGCTCTGCAGGCTCCAGCCTGACCAGGCACAAGGAGCCCAGCCTGGTTACTGCTCTCTTGACCCAGGCTCTCCCATTCAGGAGCTCCGGCCTGAGGCAATAGTGTGCATTCCTATACATCCTCATTCCAGTTCTCTGGGTCTACAAAAAGTTCCTGGCACCATGCTTGTACCCTGTGGTCTCCCCATTTGTCAGTCGTAGGTGG
This sequence comes from Lasiurus cinereus, assembly GCA_011751065.1. Taxonomy (NCBI): domain Eukaryota; kingdom Metazoa; phylum Chordata; class Mammalia; order Chiroptera; family Vespertilionidae; genus Lasiurus; species Lasiurus cinereus. Next base: position 38,918,198 of record JAAGEH010000005.1, on the reverse strand, counting down.
CCTAGAAAAGCTACCCACCAATCCAATGATAAAAGCAAAGGCAGCTGAAACCGGTTTGGCTCAGTGGATAGAGCATCAGCCTGCGGACGGAAAGGTCCCAGGTTGATTCCGGTCAAGGGCATACCTTGGTTGCGGTCACATCTCCAGTGTTGGGCAAGCAGAAGGCAGCTGATTGATGTCTCTCTCTCATCGATGTTTCTAACTCTTTATCCCTCTCCCTTCTTCTCTGTAAAAAATCAATATAATATATTTAAAAATAAAAATAAAAAAACAAAGGCAAGGCAGACTTTAAAGATGCAGATACAAATGGGTACCAAAAAAAGAACCAACAGAAGTCTCTGAGAAGACTAAAGTGACTCTTTCAGAGGACCTCATGGTTTTCACAATGGACCTGAGAGTCTCTGACCTTTTCTCCTTAGGCCAGATATTGGATAGTTTACATATTTACAGGGTACTAATTAGGAAATACATGGTATTTGTATCTAAAATGTATTAGTTATATTTAATGATCTCATTCCTGAGTTCCTTTTTCATTAAATTGACTTTCATTTCTATTATTATAGTTTTAATAATTAAACAAATAGACATTGGTGCCAGTCAACAGCCAAATATCTTTGAGACCTCTAGCTTTTGAGTAGGCACTTCAAATTTGAGTATTTTTACTGTAAAACAGTGTAGTGAGATGGTGTGGTGAAATGAGTTTTGAGAGAAGATAATGATTTTAAACATAAAGTTATAATCACTGCCCAACACAATAGAGCAGCTCAAGAGTAGTAATTACTGCTTACTGCTCTGGAGAAGATAGCGAAGACAGGAGCTAGAGAAAATTTCTTTGAAAAGCTGAATACCTCTTACATAAATGTCTAATGTATATTATAAAATTCTTTAAAAAACTACTATTGAATCTATAAAAACACTCATAAATTAATTAATGAAGTCAGCAAGATCACAGGACACAAGGCTAATATAAAAAAATCAATTGTATTTCTATATAGTAGCTAATAAAGTTAAAAATGTAATTAATAATATAAAACTAAAACATTTAAAAATAAATTTAACCATAGCATTAAAAATATGATACAAAGGAAAATTTAGCAAAATAAAATATGAGAACTACAGAATATTGCTGAGAGAAGTGAAGTCCTAAATAAATGAAGAAATAGGCCATGCTCACGCACTGAGGAATCCATTGTCCTAAATTGATCTGTAAAGTCAAAGAAATCACAACCAAAGTTATAAAGAATTGTACCACTAATGAGTCACCTTGCTTATTTCCACTTGACAATTCACTGTTTACTAACAATAAGACAGGTAGCAATGATATGTAAAGAAATGAAGATAAAGTGTAGAACACCCTTAATAGCTCAGAGTTAGCAAACAGTGCAAAGCATATGGGCAGGTTAAAGAACAGACTTGAGAGTTAGCTTTAGAATGAAATGAGCTTGGCTGATAAACTAGATGGCAGCCAGAGGTAAGTACAAGGACAGGAAAATGACCATCACTCCAAAGAAAGAGGATGGAAGTGGCACATTCCTAGGGACATGTGAAGACCAATTACCTTATATTTTCCCTTGAGATTCAGGACTATTGCCTCAATCCTGCTTTTTGAGTTCAGGAATATGGAAGTCACCATTGACATGTGATACAAACGCTTATCCATCCTATTTCAAAAATGCACCTTAAAATCATCTACTTCTCTCCATCGCCTAGTCAAGACCACCATCATCTCTTATCTGGATTTAAATTGTCTCTTTTCTGCATCTCTCATTCTCCTCTAAGCCCCTCTCATCCATTCTCCATACAACAGCCAGAGAGATCTTTACAAATGCAAACTGAGTCACAGCACTGTCTTGGTTATACCTCTAATGCATTCCTGTTATATCTGAAGTCAACAATCTTTAACTTGTTCTTGAGGACCCAAATGATCTGGCACTTGTGTACCTTCCTGATGTAAGCTCTATGAGACAGGGCCCTCCTCCATCTCACTTACCATTCTATCCCAGTAGCACTACAGTACATCATAGGTGATCAATACAGATTTGTGGAAGGAAGGAAAGAAGGAAGGAAGGAAGGAAGGAAGGAAGGAAGGAAGGAAGGAAGGAA
>JAAGEH010000005.1:38888544-38916085 GCA_011751065.1 Lasiurus cinereus | reverse complement strand
GAAGGAAGGAAGGAAGGAAGGAAGGAAGGAAGGAAGGAAGGAAGGAAGGAAGGAAGGAAGGAAAGAAGGAAGGAAGGAAGGAAAGGAGAGAGGGAGGAAGGGAGGGAGAGGCGGGTCTTTAATAACATGTAAAAGTATCAGTACTTGTTTCTTGAGGGGCCTTGTCTTGCCAGAAAATTAGAGCTCTTTCCAGACCAAATCTTGAGATACGTGATATATATATATATATATATATATATGCTTTCCCGCTGTGAAAGAAAAGACAGAGGATATGGTGCAACACACAAAGTGTGCATTATATGAGCAAAAGTGTGTGTGTGGGGGGAGGATACAGGGGAAAAATGGACTGGGGAAGAAAGAGAGAGATTTCATGTAAAAATTAAATCCATGGTAAGGGCACTGGGGAAAGACAGAAAGAATGCACCAAAAACACACACACAAAGAACAACCATAAGAGCAGGAAAAAACAGTAAGTAAACTGAGTGAGTAGCAGACAGGGCCAGCAGGATCCTAGGAAAAATACTTAATTTGTATTTTTATACAGTTTGAAAAGGAGTTGTTGGGGTCTCAGCAGTATGCCTAACAGCCTCATGATGCTCAGAGAACTGAAGATCACTAGGCAGCAGAGTGGGAGCACATCAGGAGAGGAGCACAAGACAGTGAAACACAGAACTGCCACCTCTGCCTAGTGGACTGTTATCAATTTCTCATGTGGGGAGAAAGAGTAATTTAAACTAGATTTGTGGCATAACTTTACTTGTCGATAAAGTGGTGTCAGATTTTGGTCATTAGTTATGAGTATGGATGGTGAAGTAACAAGTTTCTTTCAAATAATCCCTTTATGCTGCAAATCTCAGTTTAAAAATAGAGTCAGGTTTTTTGGGTGTCAGCATTAGCCACCCTCACAGCAAAATCCTGTATGCTTGAATAGCTAGCATTAGGATGGCACTAGGGGGACAGTTCTGACACCCAAGAGCTTCTGATGAGGAACTGGTTTTGCCTCTTGAAGTTGTCCTACAACAAGGTCCTGAAGTTCCTGGCCAGGACACTGAGCCTACACACAGGCCTGGAAAGCTCTATTCCTCTTGGCTCAGTGTACATTTCTTCAGCCCTCTACCTATGTTCTGGTGCATGTGTACACCTTCCCCCTTAAAACCCCCTCCTCACATATATCTATCCGCCCTACATACACATACATCTACCTGCCCCTCACACATACATCTACCCACACCCCCACTCCCCCCCACACATATATCTACCTCATTCTTACTCTCTAATTCTTCATTTAGATTTCTCTCTCCTTTGCTTTTCAACTTGGACTCTAAAGATAATTCTTGGTTCTAAAAAACAAACTGTCACCCAAGTCCCTTCAGAAAGCCCAGAAGCAGAGCCCAGTTTCTCTACCTGTTCCCTTCAAGCTCACACACGTAGTTTACTACTGGGGACCAGTCGAAGGCTCCTGGCTCCTTTTTCAGCCACTTCTCTAGCTCCTGCAAGTTCTGATCAGTGTAGTCAGTAGCAATGATCGTCTTGAAGGATTCACAAGCAGAGAGGAGCTGATAGATGGTGGGGCCAGAGCCAATGTCAATCAGGAGGTCTCCCTTCACGCCAGCTGGTTGAGAGGAAGGAATGAGAGGAAGGAATGAGGAAGGGGAATTAGGCTTTATATGGTGGCAATAGAGCTGACTTGTGTTGTCTTTGCTAGCATTAGGATGGAGAGCCCCATGGAGAGCCCCAAAGACAGACCACCTCTCTCACCACTTAGATAATCATGACTCATGGATATAAAAGCACTTTGTAAACTATAAAATATCCATACCAACATTAGTTTTTCTCTTAGCTACATAAGAAGGTGATACCAAAAGGGCTGTTAAATAGCAATGACTAGACAAAAAATGCAGTCATGCCCTGAGACTTATCTGTAGGTCTGACATTTTGGGGCTGGGAGAGGAGATAGGAGACATAGACAACAGGCAAACTTACCCACACAGAATATATTGAAAAGCTTTTTCAGAAGAAGCCTAAGAATCTGGTTTTCTGCAGAGTGTGTGGACCCAAAGCTGTAATATTTTTCTAGGTAATCTCGAGGGTTAAAATGGCTCAGATAGGTGTCCTTGGAGGTGAAGCCAGACTCCATTGTATCTCACTCCTATGCTACTTGTTCACTGTCCTACCTCCCTCTCCTCCAGAAGTCAGGGAGTCCCTGAAGAAATTGTCTTCCTGAGTCTCATGTTTTTAACATTTCTTCTGTCAGTTCAGCCCACCCCTTAGAGAGAGGTGTTTGGTTAAACACTAACTGAAAGAAATATACCAAAAAAGTTTGGCTGTTCTAGGAAGTGATGAAATTCCTGGGGAAAGGATCCTCGCAAAGGGGGGAGTGGCAGGGGCAGAGCCATGAGCTGCATGCAATACTGGCCAAGGGGCAAAGTTCAGCTTGTAGGGATTATAGACAGGAGAGATCAACTGAGCTCATTGGGAAAATGATTTGACTCATAGAAAAACTACTAAGTCCAGAGAGGTGGTCTTCTCCCCACAGTGCATAATTCTTCTCTTCTTACAGTGATTATCCCAGGAAAGAGAGTCAAAAAGAATACTTTAAATTTAAACATGTTAAACAAAAGAGGAGAAGGATGAGGATAGGAAATGTATTCCGGGCTGAGGAATGAGGGCTAAAGAAGGAGTCTCAAATGAGGTCTGGAAAAAGGAAAGGTGAAGGAGCAATTTTAAAATCCTGAATGAGGGGGATGTGATATGGTGGTAGAATAGGTAGAAGCTATACTCATCTCTTCCCAGGACCAAACTGGAATTACAACTAAATTATAGAATAATCATCCTGAATAACCAACTGAAGGCTAGCTGAAGAGAAGTCTTGTAACCAAGGGTTACAGAAGAAGCTACATGGAGACTGCCACTCACCCTGGGCTCCAGCAGAAGGGAGGTGAAGCAGACTAGAATTGCATGAGGAGAGACTGGGGTTTGAAACTCTGGGGAGGGAGCTAAAGGGATAGCTGCCAGGATCCCTATGCTGGGTCATTCTCCCACACCGCTAATGCCATCTTTCTCAAGTGGAGCATTCCCCTCTATGTGGCATCACCCTGGGGGAAAGCAATAGGCCCACCTCTGGCCTTCCTCTCATACACATTGTGGAGCTTATAGCCTGCTAAGGAGTACAGCCAGAGGTTCTTTCAGTGACTGACCTAACAGGCAACTAGTGGGTGGAAGTAGGCAGAGGCAGATCTTGGGGTACCTTAGAAGTTTTGCTGACCTATCCCTGGACCTGGTGCTGCTAAAAGCTGGCCTTGGTGTGCAGATTGGTCCTTCCTGTGCATAGCCAGGCCCAGCAGAGGTAGCCACAAACTGTGGCTTTGCTTGTGGCTCCAACAGGTTGCTGAGGGCCAGTCACAGGCAGCATCTTATATTGGCCTGCACCAGAGTCTCTCACAAGAGGCGCAGAATCAACACACTCACTAGCCACCCTCAGACAACAGCAAAGTAGCATATCCAAAGGAGTATCTTGGAAGACAGCAGGCCCTACTGAGGTGAATTCTTCTTCATGTGGTCAGCACCTGCACAACAACTCATATGCAATTGTCGGGGTTGTGCCTCCCAGTCAGCCAGCCATAGGGTCAATCTCACACATGAATGGCCCAATAGGAATCAAGACTAAATTACAACAGAAAGGTCCACATAGTCCACACAAGGGACATTCTTGCAGCACCCAGCTCAGGTGATCAAGGAGACAGCACCACTGGATCTCAAGGGACACCTACTACATAAGGCCACCCCATGAAGATGAGGAATCATAGCAGATCTACCTAATATATAGACACAAACACAAAGAGAAATGGGGAGACGATGAAATAGGCCCCAAATGAAAGAATAGGAGAAATATCCAGGAAAAGAGCTAAATAAAATGGAGGTGAGCAATTTATCAGATATAGAGTTTGAAGTAATGGCTATAAGGATGCCCAACAGCATAAAAAATGGCCAAGAAACTATCAAATAAAAGGACCAGCCAGAAATGAAGAATGCACTGAAATGAATAAACAGTAGGTTGGGTAAAGCAGAGCACTGAATCAGTGATTTGGAAGAAAGGTAGAAAAAAACACTAATCAACATAAAGAGAATTTTTTTTTTTAATGAGGATAGTCTAAGGAACCTTTGGGATAACATCAAGCATAACAACATCTGCATTATAGGAGTCCTAGAAGGAGAAGAGAGAGAGAGCAAAGGATCAAGAACCTATTTGAAGAAATAATGACCAAAAACTTCTCTAGCATGGTGAAGGAAAATAACAAGTTCAGGAAGTGCAGAGAGTCCCTAACACCCACATCATAAATAAAATGACAAAGATTAAAAACAAAGAAAGAATCTTAAAAGCTTAAAGAGAAAGACCGTTAGTTACCTACAAAGGAACTCCCATAAGAATGTCAGCTTATTTCCCAAAAAACATTTCAGGCCAGAAGAGATTGGCATGAAATATTCAAAGTGAGAAAAAGTAAGGACCTACAACTAAGACTACTTTACCCAGCAAGGCTATCACTTAAAATTGAATGCAAAATAAAGAGCTTCCCAGACAAGGAAAAGCTAAAGGGATTGTTACCACCAAATCAATACTACAAAAGTAAAAATAGAAGAATATAGTTAAATAATAAAATGGCAATAATTAAGTACCTATCAATAATCACTTTAAAGGTAAATGATTAAATGCTTCAATCAAAAGACATATGATAGCTAAGTGGATAAGAAAACAAGACCCATGTATATGCTGTCATAAGAGACTCACTCCAGAACAAAAATATATACACAGACTAAAGTAAAGGGATGGAAAAGATATTTCATGCAAATAGAAATGAAAAAAAAAAAGCTGGGGAACCAATACTTATATCTGACAAAATAAACTTTAAAACAAAGGCTATAGTAAGAGGCAAAGAAAGACACAACTGCCAGCCAGTGTAGCTTGGTGGCTGAGCATTGACCTACCAAGAGATCATCAGTTCAATTCCCGGTAAAGGAACACACTTGGGTTGCAGGTTCTATCTCCAGTGAAAGGCATGCAAAAGGCAGCCAATGGATTTTCTCTCTCATCAATATTTCTATTTCACTTCCCCTTCCTCTCTCTCTCTGAAAAAAGGTCAATAAAAATATGTGTTGGTTTTTTTCTTTTTAAAAAAAGGATACTACATAATGATAAAGGTGGCAATTCAACAAAAGGATATAATCCTTGTAAACATTTTGCAGCCAACATAGGAGTACCTAAAAATGTACTGTAAGTCTTGATGGAAATAAAGGTAGAAATCAAAAGTAATACATCAGTCATAGTAGAGGATTTTAACACCCCATTGGCATCAATAGATAGATCTTCTAGACAGGAAGTCAAAAAGGAAATGGCAGCCTCAAATGACACACTAGATCAAATGGCTTTAATTGATATCTTCAGAGTATTTCACTCCAGAGTAGCAGAATATACATTCTTTTCAAGTGCATATGGAACATTTTTTAGGATAGATCACATGTTATAGCCTCAATAAATATAAGAAGATTGAAATCATATCAAGAATCTACTCTGACCATAATGATATGAAACTAGAAATCAAAGAAAAACACCTGAAAAAGCCACAAAAACATGGAAGCTAAATAACATGTTACTAAACAATGAATGGGTTAACAATAAGATCAATGAAGAAATCAAAAGATACCTTGAGCCGAGACCGGTTTGGCTCAGTGGATAGAGCGTTGGCTTGCGGACTGAAGGGTCCCAGGTTCGATTCCGGTTGGGGGCATGTACCTTGCTTGCAGGCAGGTCTCCACTGTGGGGCGTGCAGGAGGCGGCTGATCGATGTCTCTCTCTCATCGATGTTTCTGACTTTCTATCTCTCTCCCTTCCTCTCTGTAAAAAATCAATTTAAAAAAAAAGATACCTTGAGCCCTGGCTGATGTAGCTCAGTTGGTTGAGAGTCATCCCATGCAGTGAAGGGTCACTGGTTTGATTCCCAGTCATATTGGCCCATACCCAGATTGCTGAGTTCTAACCCCATTTGGGGCATATACAGGAGGTAACTGATCAATGTTTTTCTCTCACATCAAGTTTTCTCTCTCTTGTTCTCTCCATCTCCCTCTCTTGCTAAAACCAATTTAAAAAATAAAATCTTAGCCTGGCAGGTGTGGCTCACTAGTTGAATATCAACCCATGAATCAGGAGATTATAGTTCAATTCCCAGTCAGGGCACATGCCTCAGTTGTGGGCTCGATTCCCAGTAAGGGGTGTGTAGGAGGCAGCTGATCAATGATTCTCTCTTATTATTGATGTTTCTATTTCCCTCTCCCTCTCCTATCTTCTCTCTGAAATCAATAAAAACATATTTTAAAAAACATAAAAAATTACACACCATATGATCTTATCAATAGATGCAGAAAAAACATTTGAGAAAATCCAGCACCCATTTATGATAACTCTCAGCAAAGTGGGTATAGAGCAATGGTTCTCAACCTGTGGGTCGCGACCCCTTTGGGGGTCCATCGACCCCATCACAGGGGTCGCCTAGGACCATCAGAAAACACAGATATTTACATTATGATTCACAACAGTAGCAAAATTACTGTTAGGAAGTAGCAAAGAAAATAATTTTATAGTTGGGGGTCACCACAACATGAGGAACTGTATTAAAGGGTCCCGGCATTAGGAAGGTTGAGAACCACTGGTATAGAGGGAACATACCTCAACATAATAAAAGCCATACATGACAAACCCACAGCCAGCATCATACTAAATGGGCAAAAACTACAAGCATTTCCCTTAAGATTAGGAACATAGTCACCAATTATATACATCTGAGACAGAGTCCATATCTAAAATTTTAAAGAAACTTATAAAACTCAACACCAAAAAAAACAAACAACCCAATTTAAAAATGGGCAAAGCACCTGAATAGACACCATTCTTACTCAACATAATACTGGAAATCCTGGCCATAGCAATCAGGCAAGAAGAAGAAATAACAAGCATTGAAACTGAAAAGAAGTAAAACTGTCATTATTTGAAGACAACGTGATTATGTAGTAGTGAACCCTAAAGATTCCACCAAATAAAACCCTACTAGGACTGATTAATGAATTTAGTCAAGTTGCAGAATATAAAATAAATATTCAGAAATCAGTTGAATTTTTATGCATCAATAATGCACTATCAAAAAGGGAAACTAAGAAAACAATCCCGTTCACAGTTGCTTTAAAAACAATAAAATATCTAGGAATAAATTTAACTAAAGATGTAAAAGACCTGTGCTCAGAAAATTATAAGACACTGTAAAAAAAATTGAAGAAGATACAAGTAAGTGGAAGTTTATACAGTGTGCATGGATAGGAAGAATTAACATCATAAAAATGTCCATACTAGTCAAAGCAATTTATAGATTCAAAGCAATTCCTATAAAGATAGTATTTCACAGAATGAGAACAAACATTCCAAAAATGTATATGGAACCATAAAAGACCCAGAATAGCAACACTAATCTTGAGAAAGAAAAACAAAGTTGGAGGAATTATGCTGCCTGACATCACACTATACTATGAAGCCATAGTAATTAAAATAGCATGGTACTGGCATAAAAATAAACATATAGGTCAATGAAGCAGAATAAGGAACCCAGAAAGGAACCCACCCCTTTATAGTTTATTAATATTTGACAAAGGAAGAAAAAACATACAATGAGGTAAAGCTAGTCTGTTCAATAAATGGTGTTAGGAATATTGGACAGATATATGCAAAAAAAATGAAAGTAGACCAATTTTTACACCATATACAAGAATAAACTCAAAAGAGATTAAAGATTTAAATGTTAGAATAAAAATGATAAAAATCCTAAAAGAAAACATGGGAGCATTAAAATCTGCCATTTTTCATAGCAATATATATATATATAATTATTATATATTATATATATAATTATTATATATATAATTATTATATATATAATTATTATAATTATTATTATTATTAATTTCAGAGAGGAAGGGAGAGGGAGAGATAGAAGCATCAACGATGAGAAAGAATCATTGATCAGCTGTCTCCTACATGCCCCCTACTGGGGATTGAGCCCACAACCTAGGCATGTGCCTTGACCAGAATAAAACCCGGGGACTGGTTAGTCCACAGGTCATCACTTTATCCATTCAACCAAACCAGCTAGGGCAATACCAATTACCTTTAAAGAGTGGCAGGTACACTGAGAGCTGACTTTTTTTTTTTTTTTTTTGGATAGGGGCTGGGGAGAGCAGGAGAATAATGTCAATAGGTTAAAACAAAATATTTGTTAACTTAGAATTATATAACCAGAAAAAAATCTTTCAAGATTTGGGACAAAATAAAGACATGTCAAACCAAAAAGATGAATGTTTGCAACTCTCCAATATACCAGTAACATATTTCAGACAAAAGGAATGTGACCCAAATTGAAGTACTGAGATGCAAGAAAGAATGAAGAACAAGTAAGCAGGCTAATAAAATAATGCCAAATGTGGTTAAAAATAAGCAATAAAGAATTAAAATACATAATAACAATAGCATAAGAATTTTAGGGGAGGGTGACTACTTGGAGTCAAAGTGTTCTAGACCTTTGTAATGCCCAGGAAGGGTAAAATGTTGATTGTCTTTAGACTTTGGTAAGTTAGCTATAGATGATATCATTCTAAGCAGATGATGGTGCCTGCCCACATTCCGTCAGTACTTACCATGACTAAACATGCCAATGTTTTCCTACAGTAAGCACCTGAGACTCTACCTGAGGGATTTCTCTGGTTGCAGGAGTATATTCAGCCTCCATGTAGGGCACACCAATAAAGCTAGGGAGTTAATGCAGCTAGTGAAAGATCAGTTCTGAATAAATATACCAGCTTCCTTGCTTTTGGGATGGGAATGCTGAAACATGTTCTCCATATTCTCCCAGAGGTCCCAGCTGCCCATAGCAGTAACTGGTTTACCAATGTAGCCTACATTGGCTTTTTTTTTTTTCTGTCTCACTTTCTCATTCACTCATTTAGTGCTTCATGGGATCCAAAGTAAAATACCTACATAGCAATTTAGGCACCACAAAAATAATATAACCAAATTGCTTTAACTTTCGAATTAGTAGAGGAAACGAAACAGAGTGACCAAAAACATATCAATTCAGAAGAAGGCAAAAACTGAGAGAAAAAGAAACACAGACCTGTCAGAGTATAAATTAAGAAGGTCATTTATGGACAGTTAAAAACAGACAAACATCAGTAAAAATATGTAACAGCAGGATTGTTTAAAGTGTAGTTAACATACAATATTATATTAGTTCAAGTGTACAACATTTATATTCCTTATGATGTGATCACCACAATAAGTCTAGTAACCACCTGTCACCATGCATAGTTATTATGATAAAACTATGGCCTGATGCATGAAATTTGTGCAAGAGTAGGCCTTCCTTCCTCTGGTTGCTGGCACCAGCTTCCCTCTGGCACCCAGAACCTGGGGTTCCCTCACAGCCCCAGCTTTGTCCAGAAGTCCAGTCTAATTAGCATAATATGCTTTTATTATTATAGATTGACTATTTTCCCTGTGCTTTGAACAGTAGCTTTAACCAACTTGACTTAATGGACATACATAAAATATTGCATCCAAAACCTACACATTCATTTCAAGAATACTGAGGCCATTAATAATTACTCTACTGCTCATAAAGCAGGCCTCAACATATTTCAAAAGAGTAAAGTTATATAGAGTATATTCTCTGACCAATGCATTTAAGTTAAAAGTAAAAATTAAAAGATAACTAGAACAACCTTATTTGTTTGGAACTTAAGGAATGTACTCATAAATAATCCATGGGTCAAAGAAGAAATCATATTGAAAATTATAAAGTCTTTGGATCTGAGTGATAATAAAAAATACTACATATCAAAATGTGAAGTTAAGACAATATTTAAAGGGAACTCTATTCTCAAATACGTATACTACTAAAAAAGAAAGACTGAAAGTCTATGAGCTTATGAAGTTACAAAAGAACAGCAAAAAGACATACATAGAAAGCAAAAATAATACAGAACAGAAATTAATGAAATAAAAAACTAAGATACAATAGGGAGGATCAGCAAGGCCCAAAAGTTGGCTCCCCAAAAAGACTAATAAAATTCACAAGTTTTTGTTTAGAATGATCATGGAAGAAGAGAGAAGGCACATATATCTAATCTTAGGACTTGAAAAGGGAACCTTGTGGCAGATGCTGCAGGTAATTACAAGATAATAAGATATTGTGAATAACTTTATGACAATGTATTGAAATTTTATATTTACAAGATCCTAAGTAAATATATAACACTTACAAAACCCGAAGAGACCATAAAAAAATTTAAACTGAAAATTATTCGTACATAAAACCTTCAGGGCAGATGGTATAACCTATTATATAGATAAATATATGCAGGCAGCCTACCATAGAATGGCTTTTATTTAGAATCCATAACTTTGTTTAGAATAACCTGTAAACCCCTTCAGGTCACCCTAATCACATCCTGCAATTTGCTCAGAGTTTAACAAAAGGGCTAAGACTTAAACTTTCCTCCCTAACAAATGCCCTCCCTGACATTGATGAATGCCAGAACTGGTGTGTGTGTGTGTGTGTGTGTGTGTGTGTGTGTGTGTGTGTGCGCGCGCACGTGCGCGCGCGCGCGTGCATTTTTTCAGGGAGAAGCCAGGAGGATTTGCAGAACGAAGAGGGGAGGGGGTGGTAAATCTGGCTTAAACCAGCCATGGCTGCCCACAGCGGCCTGCAGGAGTCTACACTGACCTCTGCATAAACTTTTCTCATTACTCCCTCATTACAATACCCAAGTCTCCTCCTGGGTAGAGATTTCCCGCCATTTCTGAACAGGTGATGTCTGCACAGGCATGTTTCTAATTGTGCATGTGATGACAACATTCTCCTGGATGCTTAGGCATAGTTTCCTTGGCTAGCAACTGCTGAGTAACTGGACTGGCTCAATTACTCAGCTTTCAATAAAATTTTACAATAGCTTCACAAATGAGTTCCGCCATATATTCAAGGAACCAGTAATTCTAATCTTACACAAAATCTTTCAGAGAATAGAAAAAGAGAAAACTTCTTTCAACTAATTTTAGAAGTTTAGCAAAACCCTAATTTCAAGTTTATTTATAAGAAAGAAAAATTGTAAGTTGAAATCACTCATGAACACAAGTACTAACTTCCTAAATAAATATTGTCTAGTCAACAAACTAGCAAACATTTTCATGGTGTCTACTTTGTTCTAGGCACTGGTTTAAGCATTTTGGACATATTCCTAAAGCTTATATCAGTTCTGTGAGTTAGGTACTATTGCTACTCCTGTCTCAACATACCAGGAGGCTGAGGCACAGAGAGGTTCAGTAACTTGCCCAGGTCACACTGCTAGGTGGTGGATAGGCAGGTTTCATAGATCTGACTCAAGCAGTCCAACTCAAAAGCCTATTCTTTTAGTAGTTATACTATGACCACAGTGGGTTTACCCCAGGAATACAAGAAGACAACATTTAAAAATCATCAACTAGGGAGGAGAAAATGGTGGCGGAGTAGACGGACGCGTCTGGAGCTTTGTCGCTGGGCAGAGGGAGAGAGAGCGGCTGAGAGTTGCATTGGGAGTGTTTGTTGGCAAGCTAGGAGTCAGTTGTCCTCCAGGGGAAGGCGGAGAACTGCTGGAAGGGGCTCTCCCGGCCAGGCAGCCCCACTGCCACGGGGTTTTTGTCCGCCTGAGCCACCAGCGCAAACGCGGAGCCCGAGCCATCTTGCAGTGGGAGGTGGATGTCTGCGGCGCTCTGAAGCCTTCGGCTGGGCACCCATCGAGCAGCCAGGAACCCGGGGACCCAGAACTCTGCTCTCCAATCGGCGCAGACACTTGGAGGAAACAGAGATCCACAGAGCACACGGAAAGGTCAGATTGCGCCTGACTTAAGGGGGAGGTGGATGTCTGCCGAGGTCTGAAAGCTGTGGCTGACGGAGGCACCCACAGAGCAGCCAGGACCCAGAGCGCGGCTTCCCAGGCAGCACAGACACGCAGACTGAGGATTCAGAGATCCACACTGCGTGCGCGCGGAAGGGTCAGATTTCGCCTTGGCCAGGGTGCGGTCTCCTACCCCCACAGGGCAGAGACGCGCACACTGTGGGAGCCGGGCTGCGGGAAAGCTGCCTCTGGAGAGGTCCAAGGAGGTGGTCAGGGCGTGATCCCTGAGTGTGAAGGCAAACCCTCTGAGCTGTTGAAAGAGGAGAGCTCCAGAAAACGACTCTTTTTTTTTCTTCTTTTTCTCTGGGGCAGAGGGACAACCTGGGAGTTATTGCAGTGTCCAGGCTGCAAAACCCCCACAAACTGGTTTTGGAAACCACAGAGGAGCAGGATCTGAGCACAGCCTAGAGAGGTCCTGTGCTTTGTCTCAGAGATCAATTCCGAAACACTGCCACCCAATGGATGACACACAAATTGACTCTCGCATAACCAGAAGAGAATAAAGAGATTAAAACAGCAAGAGGGGAACACAGGGAACTGCAATACCTCCCCTACTGGGAAACAGGAGTGCCAAGCAGAATAATAGTGCAAGTGAAGGACCATTCTATTTTTCTTCTTTTTTTTTTTCCTTTTTTTTTCTTTTTCTTAATTTTTAATTCTTTGTTTTTCATTTTCACATATTTTAATTAAAAGAATATTTTTTTCTTTCTGCCTCAATTGATTTTACCTTTATAATTACTACATTTTTGTTTTAAACTAGTATTATTAATTACTACTAGTACTTTACCGTTTTGGGGAAAAAAGTGTCATTTTGTTTTCTCTTTATTTTATTTCGGGATTAGAGATCTACATTCTATTTTCATCTTCCCTTTAGCATAATTTTACTCCAACTCAACTCCACCTTTATGCCAACACTTTCCTCCTAACTTTCCCCATTTTGCTGACTTGTTTCTCTTTCCCTTTTCCAACTTTAGATTCTCCCTATTTTTCTCTTTACCTGGTTAAAATTTCACCCCATTTATATATCTAATTTCAAATCCCCTACTACAAGTCCACACAAACCTCTCCCCTCTTGTCTTCACTAGCCAAAAAGTTGTTTTTTCTCTATGTCCTTTTGTTGCTATTTGCCTGAAAAGTGATTATATCGATTTTTTGAAATTTTTTTTGAGAGGTGGTTTAGTTTATTCTACTTGTTTTATTTTGCTTTTTGCTTGCTTTGTTTTCTACCTCTCTTTTCCCTCATCTCCCTTGATACCAGTTGCTATTTGCAATTTGTATCAATCTCTAGGTACTGGTTGCTGGCCTTTATTGGGATTAGTGACTGTTCTATTGAACTTGTCTCCTGACATCTATATTTTGTTCCCCTTTTCTCTCTTATACACTTTCTTTTCTCTCTGACCTTTTTCTCTTCCTCTTTCCTTCTCCTTTTTCTCCTTTTTATTTTCTTATTTTATTTTATTTTATTGTTCATTTATTTATCTGTTTGTTTTTTTTCTCACTCTCCTAATTTGATTTTGGCACTTCTTTCTTTTCTTCCTCATTTTCCTCTTCTTCTTTCTCTATTTACCCCTAATTTGTCCTTCATTGGTGGTCACCTTATTTGTGATTATTAACATCTTGAATACATTTCTACTCAGTGCCTTGTGTGCTGTACCTGGTCGTGTTGTAGTTTGTGCCTTTCAGTCAACGTAGGAGAGAGCACTACATAACCAGACACCCAGAGAAGAAAGATCATGGGCAGAAAAAGAAACAGCCCACAAAAGACAGAAAGGCAGGTTTCACCAGAAAAGGAAGTAAACGAAATAGAACCACAAATAAGCCTACCAGAGAAAGAGTTCAGAGAAATTATCATAATGTGGTTGAAAAGAATGGAAGACAAATTTGACAATATGAGTAAGAGCCAAGAGGTAAAGAATAAGAACCTAGAGGAGGTGAAGAAGCATGAAGAAGAAATGCAGAAGAAACTAGAGGAGGTGCAGAATAAACAAGAAGAAATGCAGAAGAAACTAGAGGAGGTGCAGAATAAACAAGAAGAAATGAATAATGACATCACCGCTATAAAGAACTCAATAGAAAGCATCAAAAGTAGACTAGAAGAAGCAGAGGACCGCATCAGTGAGCTAGAAGACACGGTAGGAAAAAATACCCAAGTACAGCAGCTTCTAGAAAAAGAAGTTAAAAAGCAAGAGGAGAGTCTAAGGGAACTTTGGGATAACATGAAACAAAATAACATCCGCATAATTGGGGTTCCAGAAAGAGTGGAAACTGAACAAGGATTAGAGAACGTGTTTGAAGAAATAATGAGAGAAAATTTCCCCAATATAGAAAAGAGAAAACCCACACAAATCCAAGAAGCTCACAGAGTCCCAAGCAAAATGAACCCCAACAAACCGACACCAAGGCACATTATAATTAAACTGGCAAACACCAACCACAAAGTAAGAATGTTAAAAGCAGCCAGAGAGAAACAGAAAGTTACCTACAAAGGAACCCCCATAAGACTAGCTACTGACTTCTCAACAGAAACTCTTCAGGCCAGAAGAGAATGGAATGAAATATACCAAGTCATGCAAAGGAAGGGTCTGAATCCAAGAATACTGTACACTGCAAGACTCTCAATCAAAATTGAAGGTGAAATCAAAAGCTTCACAGACAAAAAAGGACTAAGGGAATATATTACCACCAAACCAGCAATGCAAGAAATGTTAAAAGGTCTGCTGTAATAAAAAGAAAGAGGAAGCGAAGAAGGAACTCGGGGGTAAGGACTAAAAATGGCAACAGATAAGTACTTATCAATAATAACTTTAAATGTAAACAGATTAAATGCTCCAATCAAAAGACATAGGGTAACCGATTGGATAAGAAAACATGATCCATATATCTGCTGTCTGCAAGAAACCCAACTTAGGAAAAGAGATGCACACAGATTGAGGGTGAAGGGATGGAACATGGTACTTCAGGCAAATGGAAATGAAAAAAAAGCTGGGTTGCAATACTTATATCTGACAAATTAGATCTCAAAGTGAAGGACATCACAAGAGATAAAAAAGGCCACTTCATAATACTAAAGGGAACAATCCAACAAGAAGAAATAACTCTGGTAAACATATATGCACCCAATATAGGAGCACCTAAATACATAAAAAAACTCTTGGAGGATATTAAGGGAGAGATTGACAGCAATACAATCATAGTAGGAGACTTTAATACCCCACTGTCACCATTGGACAAATCCTCTAAACAAAAAATCAGCAAAGAAACATCAATCCTAAATGACTCACTAGACCAGATGGAATTAATTGACATCTTCAGAACATTTCACCCCAAAGCCACAGAATATACATTCTTCTCCAGTGCACATGGGTCATTTTCAAAGATAGATCATATGTTGGGTCATAAGAAAAGTCTCTTCAAATTCAAGAAGATAGAAATCATATGAAGGATTTTCTCAGACCACAGTGGCATAAAACTGGAAATCAACTATAATAAAAACAATAGAAAGAAATCAAACACATGGAGACTAAACAGCATGCTTTTAAACAACGACTGGGTAACCAGAGAGATCAAGGAAGAAATAAAAAACATCATGGCAACAAATGACAATGACAACACAACAATACAAAATTTATGGGACACAGTGAAAGCAGTCTTGAGAGGGAAGTTCATAGCCCTACAAGCCTACTGCAAAAAAACAGGAAATAATGGTAATAAATCACCTAAACCTACCACTCAAAGAGCTAGAACGTGAGCAACAAGAAAAGCCCAGTGTACTCAGAAGGAAGGAAATAGTGAAGATCAGAGCGGAGATAAACAACTTGGAGACCAAAGAAACAATTCAAAAGATCAACAAAACAAAGAGCTGGTTCTTTGAAAGGATAAACAAGATTGATGGACCCCTAGCCAGGCTCACCAAGAAGCAAAGAGAGAAGACCCAAATAAACAAAATCAGAAATGAAAGAGGAGAAATAACAACAGACCCTGTGGAAATACAAAGGATTGTTAAAAAAATACTATGAACAACTCTATTCCAACAAATTGGACAACCTGCAAGAAATGGACATTTTCCTAGAAAAATATAACCTCCCAAAACTCAATGAGGAGGAAGCCAAACATCTCAATAGTCCAATAACTATGGAAGAAATTGAAGCAGTAATCAAAAAGCTTCCAGCAAATAAAAGCCCGGGTCCAGATGGCTACACAGGAGAGTTTTACCAAACATTCAAGGAAGAATTAAAACCTATCCTCCTCAGACTATTCAAAAACATTCAAGAAGAAGGAATACTACCAAACACCTTCTATGAAGCCGGCATCACCCTAATACCAAAACCAGATAAGACAACACAATGAAAGAGAATTATAGGCCAATATCTCTCATGAACATAGATGCCAAAATCCTCAACAAAATTCTAGCAAACCGGATCCAGCAGTACATCAGAAAGATCATACACCATGACCAAGCAGGATTCATCCCAGGAATGCAGGGATGGTTCAATATCCGCAAATCAATAAATGTGATACATCACATAAACAAATTGAGAGATAAAAATCACATAGTCATATCAATTGATGCAGAAAAAGCATTTCACAAAATCCAACATCCTTTCTTGATAAAAACTCTCAGCAAAGTGGGAATAGAAGGATCATACCTCAACATCATAAAAGCCATATATGATAAACCCACAGCTAACATCATACTCAATGGGCAAAAACTAAAACCATTTCCCCTAAGAACAGGAACAAGACAGGGATGTCCACTCTCACCTCTCCTGTTCGACATAGTACTGGTAGTATTAGCCATTGCAATTAGACAAGAAGAAGAAATAAAAGGCATCCAAATTGGAAAAGAAGAAGTAAAGCTGTCCTTATTTGCAGATGACATGATATTGTACATAAAAAACCCAAAGGATTCCATTCCAAAACTAATTGACTTAATTAATGAATTCGGCAATGTAGCAGGATACAAAATTAATGCTAAGAACTCTGTGGCATTTCTATACACTAACAGTGAAATTATAGAAAGAGAAACTAAAAAAGCAATCCCATTTACCATCGCACCAAAAAAATTAAGATACCTAGGAATAAACCTAACTAAAGAGGTAAAAGACCTTTATGCAGAAAACTACAGGACACTGAAAAAAGAGATAGAGGAAGATGTTAACAGATGGAAGAGCATACCATGCTCATGGATTGGGAGAATCAACATCATTAAAATGTCCATACTACCCAAAGCAATCTACAGATTCAACACACTACCCATTAAAATACCAACGACATATTTCACAGACCTACAAAGACTTCTTCATAGATTCATCTGGAACAAAAAAAGACCACGGATAGCTACAGCAATTCTGAGAAAAAAGAATAAAGTAGGTGGGATCTCAATACCAGACTTCAAGCTATACTACAAAGCAACTGTTCTCAAAACAGCCTGGTACTGGCACAAGAACAGACATATAGATCAATGGAATAGAATAGAGAACCCAGATATCCACCCAAACCACTATGCTCAATTAATATTTGACAAAGGAGGCATGAACATTCAATGGAACCAAGATAGCCTCTTCAATAAATGGTGTTGGGAAAATTGGACAGATACATGCAAAAAATTGAAACTGGACCACCAACTTACACCAAATACAAAAATAAACTCAAAATGGATACAGGACTTAAACATTAGAAGGGAAACCATAAAAATACTAGAGGAATCCACAGGCAGCACAATCTCAGATAAATGCCGAAAGAACTTCTTCACTGATACTGCTCCAAAGGCAATGGAAGCTAAAGAAAAAATAAACAAATGGGACTACATCAAAATATAAAGCTTTTGCACAGCAAAAGAAACCATCAACAAAACAATAAGAAAGATCAATGCATGGGAGAACATATTTGCAAATGCTATCACTGATAAAGGTTTAATCTCCAAAATCTACAACCAACTTATACAACTTAATAAAAGGAAGATGTTGGATCCAATAAAAAAATGGGCAACGGACCTAAATAAAACCTTTTCAAAAGACGACAGAAGGAAAGCCAAGAGACTCATGAAAACATGTTCAAAGTCATTAATCATCCGAGAGATGCAAATCAAAACGACAATGCGATACCATCTTACACCTGTCAGAATGGCAATCATCAACAAATCAACAAACGACAAGTGTTGGCGAGGATGCGGAGAAAAAGGAACCCTTGTGCACTGTTGGTGGGAATGCAGACTGGTGCAGCCACTGTGGAGAACAGTATGGAGTTTCCTCAAAAAACTAAAAATGGATCTCCCATTTGACCCTGTAATCCCACTCTTAGGAATTTATCCTAAGAAATTACAAACACCAATCAGAAAGGATTTATGCACCCCTATGTTCATAGCAGCACAATTTACAATAGCCACAATTTGGAAACAGCCTAGGTGCCCGTCAGCAGATGAGTGGATCAGAAAACTGTGGTACATCTACACAATGGAATTCTATGCTGCCATTAAAAAGAAGGAATTCTTACCATTTGCAGCAACCTGGTTGGAACTGGAGAGCCTTATGCTTAGCGAAATAAGCCAGTCAATGAAGGAGAAGCATCACATGATTGCACTCATTGGGGGATAATAAAGAACATTATAAACTGATGAACAAAAGGATAGATACAGAGACAGTAAAGCTTCAAACAGACTGTGAAATTACAGCAGGAAGATTAAAGTTAGGTGAGGTAGATAAGAGATCAATCAAAGGACTTGTATCTATGCATATAATCATAACCAATGAACATAGACACTGGGGGGTTGGGGTATGCCTGGGAGGGAGGGGGGGCAATGGGAAGATATGTATAAAAAATTAATAAAAAAATCATCAATTAATATAAACAATCACATTTACATATTAAAAAAGAAATACCTTCTGATCCGATCAATAGATATGTAGAGGAAAAAACTCAAGTTCAACATCCATTCATAATAAAAATAGCTCTTGGCAAACTGAAAATAGGATGGACCTTCCTTAATGAGACAAGAATGCTAATGATTACCTGTTTTATTCAATATTCTACAATAGTCTGGGACAACACAGTAGAAAGGGAAAATAAAAAATATAAGGGATTGGAAAGAAAAAAAAACTATTACGATAAGCAGACAACAAGGATGGTATGTATGGGAAATAAAAAATAATCTATAAATTTACTAGAATTAATATTAGTTTAGCAAAGTTTGTGGATATAAAATCAGTATGAAATTAAATTCATTTCTAACAGGCAACCGTTATAAAATTAAATTTTAAACAGACTTCACACAGAATGACATTAGAAAATATGAAATATCTACGAATAAATCCAACAAAATATATACAAGACATTGATGGAGAAAATTGTAAAATTTTATTGAAAGACATTAAAGAAGACCTAAATAAATGGAGAAATATACCACTTCATGGATTAGAGTACTCAAGGTTGTAAAGATGTCATATCTCTCCAAATTGATTTATAGACTCAGTAAAGTCCCAATTAAAATCCCAATAGGTTTTTGTTGGAACTTGACAAGCTGGCTCTAAAATTTATATGACAGTGCCAAGGGCCAAGAGTAGCTACTCTTGAAGAAGAAAAATAAGGTAGAAGGGCTCGCTCTATCAGAAATAACACTTATTATAAAGCTAAAGTAATTACGACTGTGTGGTATTTGCCCAAGGACTGACAAATAGACAATAGAACAGTAGAGAACCCATAAACACACCCACACCTTTATGAGCATTTGATATCTGACAGAGGTGATATTACAACTTGGCAGGGGAAAATACCTTTCAGTGAGTAGTGCTGCAATAATTGAGTATCCATAGGGAAGAAAACAGAATTAGAACTTCTCTTTACACTATACACAAAAATCAATTCAGAAAGATTTAAAAACTACACATGAAGAGCAAAACTCTTAGGATTTAGAGGGTAATATAGAAGACTCTCTTTGTGACCTTGGGTATAGAAAAAGATTTCTTAAACTAGACACAAAAATCAATAATGTAAATAAATGCTTTGTAAATTTGAGTATATTACAGATAAGAATGTCTGTTCAACCAAGGACACATTCAGAGAGCCAAGGGATAGCCAGCATGGGAAAAGATACTAAAACACATAAACCTGACAATGGACAAGAATCCAGACTTTATAAAGAAATTCTGTGAATCAAAGTGAAAATAAAGAACAACACAGAAAACTCGAACAGATCCTTTATCTGAAAGAAAATCCAAATGGCAAACAAACCTATGGAAAGATGTTTAATTTTATTAGTGAAATGCAAATTGTTTCATAGCCATGAAATGGACAAAAATAACATCTGAGCAGCATGCCTGGATCGCAGCTCTTCTCACTCATTTTTGGTGGGCGAGTGAATTAGTGCCCCATTCAGGAGAACGGCCTTGACTCTTGGAGTGGAGTCTCTGCACACCCTGGGCCCAGGGCATACCTAGAGCAAATCAGGACCCACGCATGAATGTTCTTAGCATCACTTATTGAAATAGCCCCCACCTGGAAGCAATCGAAATGTCCAGTAGAATAGTACATAAATTGACATTTACAGCAGTGGAAGTGAGCCAATTATCACTATAGATATTAAAATACGTAATTCTCCAAATGAGTGAAGTGAAAGAAGCAAGTCATAAAGAAGACCTACATTTTTATTCCATCATATAAAGTTCAACACAGGCAAAAATAAACAATATTATTTAGTGAAGCATAAGTGAAGAGTAAACTGCCCCATGTGAAACATAGAAAAGTTGCTTAGACCTTAAGACAGTGGTTGCTTCCAGGGGTGAAGAGGGTGTGCTCCGCCCCAGAATGGCATTGCTGGGATCTTCTGGGTCCTGAGTCTCAGCTTGGGGGTGGTCACCTGGTGTTGACTTCACATTACTCTTCACACACTTTGTAAATGTCTTATGCACACGCCTTCACGTATGAGCTGTCTCACACTCAAAACAAGCACCTGCCTGTGTCCATGGGTCCCTTTTGTAACAAGCACAGATGTGACATCCAGGGTAGGCACCTGATCACAGAGGTCTTCGCAGGTCTCCTAGGTGAGCAGGCCCGGCATCGCTGTTTTTACTCACCTTTATTCGATGGGGTAGGGGTTTAATCACAAGGAACAACAACAGCCTGTAATTATTGGAATTGGGAGTTAGAGGATAACCAAGCAGCTCAATAGGAAGGTGCAAGGATGGCGGGGAGCACTCAGAAACTGCCACTCAAGTTTCTCTAATCTGAGCTTCTCTTTCCAGTTCTGGGAGAGGCTTTCTGTGCACGGGGCAACCAGGCCTGCTTAGGTCAGGAGCCCAGGAGGCTCATGGGATGCTCCGACATGACACAGACTGCAGCAGGCAGCAGCTCCTCTGACTCTCCGCAGCTCCTGCTTACCTCCGAGAAGGGAGTGTGCGCCCAGGTACACCCAGCCATCACGGGGAGGAAGGGGGCCTACGTACACCTGGCGATAGAGCCGCTTGGTCCTCTCTCCTTGGGGCGTGGGGCGGGGCTCGCTCACACAGCACAGCGGCACCCCACCTGGCCTCTTCCCAGTTCTGGACTCAAACTAGGTCTGAGGCAGCTGTGAGCCCAAGTCAGAACCCAAGGCCAAGCCAAACTAAGAGCCCTTGCAGCTCGAGGAACCAGCAACTGGTTCCATATGCTCAGTAATTAATAATAAAGTTACAACCCAGATGATCCTACTGTGGCCTGCTTTAGATTTTAATGAATGCCTATGGCGAGTCCAGGGGACTTGTGAGGAGCCCTTGCTTGGAGTCCACACCCCTTGGCTTGTGCCTTTTAAGAGTCCTGCCGGCTATGGAGAAGAAAGGAGGCTTGGGCCACCAGGAGCGGGAGCTGTGCGCACACGGCTACCCTCCAAGTGGTTCCCTCCAGCAGGGCACAGTCTCACTGAACGCTGGGAAGAATTCGCGGCCACACAGGTACTGCTTCAGCCAGAAACTCGAGTTACCTGGTTATCTATACTCACGAGTCTCCCAGTTTTAAACTGGCCCCTGAATCCACTGCCCAGGGAGGGGAGGATGCTAAGGAGGGGAAGGAAAGGCAGGCCATAAGGTGGCAAACTGCTCGGTTAAAGAAGAGTAATGGGGAAAAAGAGAGTGGTGGCAAAGGGCTACTTTGGAAAAACGGGCCAATTCCATATTCCCACCAAGAGGTGAGCAGCCCAGCCCATCCATTGCAGGTTTGCAAACTGCAGGGACATGGCATCATGGCCTCTGTAGAGCCAGGGACTGGGGCTTAGGGGTGATCAACGTGTGCCCAGCAGATGTAACAGTGGGAATGAATATCAGCATGGAGCCTTGCACACCAGGGGGCACAGCTGAAAGCTGAAAAGGCCCCTCTGCTATTTGGATGCTTTGCTTTGGCTCCTTCCCTGCTTAGTGGGAGGTTCCTTCATTTCATGCTTACTAACACTTAGGACCTGACCCAGGGTCCACTCATGTTTTCCTTGCCTCCTACTAGTTACTGTGGTGCCATCTTATAGAGACTTAGGGTATTTGTAGCTTATAATGCTGTACAAATATAAGGATGATGTATTTCACTCTTTTCTTCATCTGCTTGTTATACATCTAAAAAGCATATAGTGTTATGTTCTGAGTAAAAGCTGTTTGGACTAAGATTGGATCTTTTAATTCTGTTCCTCTTTGATTGTTTTGTGTGGCTGTTGAAAAAGCATGAAGTCAAGCAAGGAAAAGAGGCTGCGTGTGAAATTGGAAAGGTTGAAGATAGCAGTAGCAGCCTCCCAGGACTCAGCTTCTGGGAAGGAAACCAGCCTCAGGAGAGGTGTAAAGCATATGCACTGTCTGCCTGGTAGAGAAGCATTCATGCAATCCCGTTTTCTTTTCTCCCTCCATTTCCACTCTCTTTCTCCCCTCCTAAGTTACTTAGTGTAGATTCTTTCTTTTTTTAAAAAAATATATTTTTATTTATTTCAGCGGGGGGTGGGGGAAGAGAGAGAGAGAGAGAGAACATCAGTGATGACAGAGTAGATTCTTTATGTATAGATTTGTAAAATTCACAGTGTTGGTTTACATGTATATGTTTTTATTTACATCATTTTCACTTTGCTTTTAAGGCCCATTCATGCTGCTATGAGTATGTGTGGCCCATTACTTGCCACTGCACATTCTCCACAATGGGTATGTATCCCCCTCATTTACTTATCTACTCTCCCATGAAGGACACCCAGATTGCCTCTAACTCCCCCAACACAATGTTTCTGTAGCTATCCACGTCTCCTCTGTGTAGACCTATGTGAGAAGTTCTACGGGGTGTATTCCCAGGAGTAGAATTGCCGAGTCATAAGCTATCCATGTGTTTAATTTTGTCCCCCACATTGTCCCCAGCAAGGCTGCATCAGTCTACATCCCACATGGATGTAGTTCCTATACACACATACAGATTCCACAATTCTTACAATTTTCGCCAGTATAATGAAAATAAGTGAAGTTGTAGCCTTTTAAAGTTTTGCCTGACTCAGGTCAGCTTGAGAACATGTAAACATGGGCATTAATACAGCAGACTAAAGTGATGTACCAAACACCAAATTTCAGAGGCTTTACAAAACAAATGCTTATTTACCAGTTGCATGCCCGAGGCAAGGGGGCTGAGCAGTGTAGGTTAGCTGTGTGCCAAAGAGAAGACATGGAATTGGTGAAGAGTGAGATCATCTCTGTGAAGAATGTTTGCTAACTTTGGAGTTTCCTCTTCTGTTGGTTTTATCCACTGCAGACATTTCTCCCGCTCTGTCTGACTCAAGCAGGCATCTCACTTTTGCATGATCTGGTTAATCAATGTTTAGCCTACAGTTTTTGTTTTTAGAATGACATTTGTTATTTGTTTACCATCTTAACTTGGGATTCCTCTGAAATGAAACCATCACTACCTCCATTGTCAGTTTCCCCACCCATCTCCAATTGGAAGGGAAGTCCCTTAATAAGGCCCAAGGAAAAGGAAGGTCCCCAAAAGGCAAGTCCCACCGGAAACTGGTTTATCCGCCTCCAAGTCTCCCCTCCAGCATCCAACTTCCCCTAATCCTGTGAACCCTAGTCTGGAAAAACTCGATTCCCCAAATCTCCTATGCAAATGGGCCAAACTGTCCAGGAAGCTCTTCAAACTGCCCGGTGTGGTCAGAAAGAGCCAGATCATAGAGTGTGTGCCCATTAAAAGTTGCAACATTAAAGATATTGTTAGAACTTTATTAGATACAGGAACTTTTGATATCCCTCCCATGTTGCTTCTTTTAAAAAAAAAAAATTTTTTTTAATGATTTCAGAGAGTAAGGAAGAAGGAAATATAGAAACATCAATGATGAGAGAGAATCATTGATTGGCTGCCTCCTGCACGCCCCTCACTGGGGATCAAGCCTGTAACCTAGGTATGTGCCCTGACCACGAATCAAATTATGACTTTCTGGTTCACAGGTCCATGTTCGACTATCGAGCCACAGCAGCCAGGCTGCCATGTTGCTTCTTAACTTGGATCTCTTGCTCATAATATTAGGTCCCTCTCTCTGCCTGGCTAACCCCTTTTATCCTCAACTTAGTATTACTTCCAGGAAGCCCTCTCTGACCTCCCTCTACCCCAATGTAAGTCTAGGTTAACACACCTCCTCGGAGGTCCCCAGTGTCCTGCACATCTCTCACCCCTCCATTGCAGTTGGCCCTCTTGCCCCAGCTTCCTGGGCTCTGGGGAGATTTTCACTATAGAAGCCAGGCCCAGAGAAATTCCCCTCCAGGACCAGCCAGGGCCCCTCCCACTTGGCCTGTCTGTCATCCAGGCTACTTAATGGCGGTGAGTCTCCAGCTTGGCCCTGGAGCAGGCAGATCTGGGCTAGCTTTCCTGGGCCTGAGCTTCCCTGTGGAGGGGAGGGGACTGTGGCTGAATGGGGGCAGAGCAAACCAGGGCGCCCTGTACTGGCAGTGGCCTTCCTTTTCCTGACTCCCCCCCATTCAGATTTAAGGTTGACCCTGAAGGAAGGCCTCAGGCAAAGGAGCAGGAGGTAGACAAGCCAGGTTGAGAGAAGAGGCCTTCCCACACTGGCGCTGCATATTGCCAAAACCAAGGTTCTGCTGCCCCCTTGTGTCCAGAGAGTGAAGGATTAGGGAAACAATCCAAACTGGTCTCCACTAGTCTGGAGGGAGCCTTCCATGGACTGCATCCCTCCTCCTGAAGGGCATGCGCGCGCGCGTGCACACACACACACACACACACACACACACTCACATGCACATGCACGCACGCACACACACACCAAGATACCTGCCTTGTCCTCTGGGATGTGCCACCCATTCCACTCATGCAAAGTGTTTCCCCAGGTCTGAGTGCCTGGGGCCTCCTTTGGAAAGCAGAGGGGATGGCGGGAACATTGCCAAGGGCTTTCCCATGGGAGGCAGAATGCAAACAGGCAAGGAGCAGACCCTCTGTCTGCAGATTCTGCTCTAAGAGCCTCTCCAGGCCACTGTTGGGGAGCACGGCTACAGGAAGGGCGGCTGCTGGGCTTGGCCCCTGCCCAGCCCCTGCTCGTACATTGTCCCTAGTGCAGGTCTCGGTCTAGCCTACCCATCTAAGCATCTGCCAGAGCCTCTGCCTATGTTCTCTGCTCTACTCTCCATAGTATCACCCTGTTTATTTCCTTCTTTTATTAAAAGAATTTTTTTAAAAATTCTCACCCAAAGATATGTTTGTTTGTTTGTTTGTTTGTTTGTTTTGAGAGAGAGGGAGGGGGAGAGAGGGAGAGAGGGAGGGAAACATGAATGAGAGAAACATCGATCAGTTGACTCCTGTGTGTGCCTCAGCCAGGGATGGACCCCACAACCTAGGTATGTGCCCTGGCTGAAATCATCTGCAGCCGTTGGTATAGGGAACAATGCTCTAACCAACTGGGCCACCAGGCCGGGGCCTTATTTCCTCCATAAGACTCCTCAGGCTCCGACAGTGTCCCTAGCTTGTCTCCTCTTGCCTGCTTCCCTGCTCTTCCCAAGAGTAAAGAAGGCAGGGCCTTGCTGGATTCCTCAACTTCACCCTCAGATTACAGAAGAGGCCTGACACCATTCAGCAAACACAGCCTGTTATTTCCCCTATGGATCTCAGTACATGCTACTGGCAATTCTTGTCCTTCACTCCACCTGCTCCATTCCTCCACCAGGCTTACACTTGGTGCCCCTAAGAGCTCACTCAGTACGTATTTCCTGATAAAGGTCCCCCACAGTACCTGGTGTCCTCCACCTGGTGTGCACTCAACAGCTCAGCCCACCTCACTGTCTGCCAGGAGCCCGGCACTTAGTGTTGGTTTAAGGGCACTTGAAACATGGCCTCTTTGTGAGCCTTCCCCAGTCTCCCCACATCAGGCAAACCCTTCTGCCTGTCCTCACCTCCCAGAACACTGATGTCACCACTGCCTATGGGCTCAGCAAGGGCAGGGATTGAGTCACATGATTCTCATATTCCCAGTGCCTGGCAGGTGCTAAGTAAATATTTACTGATGAGCTTGGATTACCCCCAGAGACTCTCTGTGCCCAAGCCCCCCGTAGCTGCCTTCTATCCACACCCCTCCCTCCCTCAGAGGGAGCCCACCCTTCAGGCAAAGGAAGCATCTCTCCATTTACCCAGGTTTGCCCACGTTGTTTTTTGGCATTTTCCCCAGGGGCAGGCCTCTCCAGTCACCTCCTCCTTTTTAACACATCTTGGCTGCCACTTCCTCCAGGAACCTTCCCCTGTGATCTCCGTCATCCTTCCTCTCCCAGCACATCCTGCCTGGTAGTAGCATCCCCGGCCTGCTCAGTGTATGCTTAAAAAGTGTGTTGCTTATTACTTTAGCACCTTGTAAACCCTTTCTAGATGCTAGCCACGTCTTGCACACATTGATGTCTCCCTCCCAAACACAATGCCTACCTGTAGTCGACCCACAAAGTTATGTGGTAACTTGAATATCATGTAGAGAAGCCAATAGTTCCCTGGTGTGAATGCCTGTGTGACTATAATAGGACCCCCGAAGAACCTACTCCAGGCTGCACACCCACACTGCACATGGTGCAATGGATCTCTGGGCAGCCTAGCCCTGGGGGGAGAACCTGCCCTGGGCATCCTCCCCCTTGGCCCATCCACCTGCTTCTTTGCCTTATGTTTTCCCAGCCGGTTCCAGCTTCCTGGCCACACACTCCAGAGCCCTCCTTGGACGGGTGTTGACACACGGGATATACCTACTGCAGGCAGTTCCTGGTAGCTAACCCCTGATCTGATCCCAGCCTCTAGAGTCAACCTCATCTGTCACTCAAGTGGTGGGATTGCAGAGAGGGCTTGTCCGCCCTCTACTACCATCATGCACACACACGTGTGCACACACCCACATATACACACAAGAATATACACAGATGCACACATGGGGTAGAATGTGATCAAGGACAACTGTGTTTAGCGTGAGGGCCAGAAAGATTCTGACACTCAACCCAGTGCCCGCTTTTTTTTTAAATTAATTTTTATTAATTTTTTATACATATCTCCCCATTGCCCCCCCCCC
>JAAGEH010000005.1:38642946-38888444 GCA_011751065.1 Lasiurus cinereus | reverse complement strand
CCTCCCAGGCGTACCCCGACCCCCCAGTGTCTGTGATCATTGGTTATATTTATAAGCATGCATACAAGTCCTTTGATTGATCACTTATTTACCTCACCTAACTTTAATCTTTCTGCTATAATTTCACAGTCTGTTTGATCCTTTATGATTTTTGTCCTCCTGAGAATTATCAGTCTACTCCCTTTCTGTGCTCCTGATTCTATTATATTCACCAGTTTATTCTATTGATCAGATTTTTAATTCACTTAATTTTTAGATTCACTTGTTGATAGATGTGTATTTGTTGTTCATAATTTTTTGTCTTTTACCTTTTTCTTCTTCCTCTTCTAAAAGAGTACCTTTCAGCATTTAATATAATACTGGTTTGGAGTTGATGAACTCCTTTAGCTTTTTCTTCTCTGTGAAGGTCTTTATCTGCCCTTCAATTCTGAATGATAGCTTTGCTGGATAGATTATTCTTGGTTGTAGGTTCTTGTTGTTCATCACGTTGAATATTTCTTGCCACTCCCGTCTGGCCTGCATCGTTTCTGTTGAGAAATCAGCTGACAGTCGTATGGGTGCTCCCTTGTAGGTAATAAACTGTTTTTCTCTTGCTGCTTTTAATATTCTCTCTTTCTCTTTTGCTCTTGGCATTTTAATTATATGTGTCTTGGTGTAGTCCTCTTTGGATTCCTTTTCTTTGGGGTTCTGTGTGCTTCCTGGACTTGTAAGTCTATTTCTTTTACCAGATGTGGGAAGTTTTCAGTCATTATTTCTTTAAACAGGTTTTCAGTATCTTGCTCTCTCTCTTCTTCTGGCACCCCCACAATTCTGATGTTGGTACGCTTGAAGCTGTCCCAGAGGCTCCTTACATTATCTTCACATTTTTGGATTCTTCTCTCTTCTTGCTTTTCCAGTTGAATGTTTTCTGCTTCTTTATATTTCAAATTTTTGACTTGATCCTTGCCTTTCTCTAATCTGCTGTTAGTACTCTGTATAATAGTTTTTATTTCAGTCAGTGTATTTATCATCTCCTCTTGGGTCTCACTAAATTTATCCATCTTTTCTAGCATATTCTTGAAAAACCTTATAAGCGTGGTTTTGAACTCTATATCCAGTCGTTTTTTTTTCCTCCATTTCTTTTGCTTGTAATCCCTTCCCTTGTCTCGGCATTTTCATTGTGCCGGGGAAACTTCTGTGCTGGATTCAGCCGAAGAAGCCTCGGTTGAGCTTGGGAGGGGTGGAGTTTTAGGGCTTAAGGGACCGCCTTGCCTTCCAGTCGACCCCGCCCTCCACGGCCCCTGAGTCTCACGTGACCGGGTAATGGCTGGAGCAGTCCTTGTGCGTGCGCGAACCCGCAGTGCCTCTAACCGCTGCCTTTCCGGCTCCCCTGCGAACCAGGACCACACGAGTCTAGGTCTCCAGGGTTTCGCCCAAAACAGGGGCTTAGTGGACTCAGAAGTGGCGCAGTTCGGAGGGTCTGTCTCCCGCCCACTCGCGAAAGCCAGCGGCACAATCAGCAATCCGTCCTCCGCGTGGTGCCGTGCGCGACCAGACCTCCGATCCTTTGCAACTCCCCTAAATTTCCGTGCACTTCTCCCTTTTCACAGTCCAAACTCACCCTGTATGAGTTTTGGCTGGATCTGGGGTTTAGTGTCGCAGGACAAGGGGTTCAATGCCTTTGAGAGTCTCCGTCTCCCTCCCGCCATAGAAAACCAGCCAGGTACTTGGGCACCCGCTCTCTCCTCGAGCGCGTCTCCGTACCTCAGCTTTTTGCAGCTCCTCTGGGTCTCTGTGAGCCCCTCTCTTTCCCTCTAGTTGTAGAACTTCCACTCAGCCAGCTTTCCTGTGGTTCTGGATGATGTCCGTTCTGTCTTTTAGTTATAGTTTTGAAATTGTTGTGCGAGGCAGCAGTATAGGTGTATACCTATGCCACCATCTTGGATTTCCCCCCAGTGCCCGCTTTGCTCCGGCACTTAATAAATATTTGTTGAATGAATAAATTACTTGCTTTCCCATGTCCCATCATCATCACTGCTGGGGCACTCTCTGCCCACTTGGCACTCTGGCCCCTTTATTATGCCAAGTGACCAGTGTGTTAGCAATGCCCTCAAGAACAGGGGCTCAGCTTTTGTACCCAAGTGTCCTCAGTTTTGTTTTGTTTTGTTTTTAATCCTCACTCAAAAACATGATTTTTTTATTTTAGAGAGTAAGAGGGTGGAGGGTGATGTGGAGTGAGAGAGAAACATCTCTCAATTGCCTCCCATATATGCCCTGACAGGGGATCAAGCCAACTGCTCCAACCAACTGAAGCGCCCAGCTAGGGCTTCAGTTTTTCTGAAGTTCAGCAGACACAGCCTATTATTTCCCCTATGGGTCTCCGTACATGCTACTGGCAATTCTTGCCCTTCACCCCACCTGCTCCATTCCTCCACCAGACTTAGACTTGGTCCCTCTTAGAGCTCACTAATCTGCTGCTCCTTTTACCAGAAAATCTTTCCCAAGCTCTCCATCCATCCCAAACTGGGCTAGGAGGGATGCCCAATAAATAAATAAATAAACAAAAACAAAAACAAAGGAAAACAACTTCTCCACCTCTGTTTAGAATTGCTTGTCATATACATACAAGGTCAGCCCAGACTTATACACATAGTATTGCACATGTAGTTATTTACCAGTGCATTCACCAAACCTTGGGGAAAGGTGTTATTATTTCCATTTCAGAGTGGGGCCGTGAGACTCTGAGATATTAATGGCCCCCCTAAAGTTATAGGAGAAGCTAGGTCAGAGAGCTGAGGATTGGCAGAGGTGAAGGCAGAGGGATGCTGGGCAGCTCCAAACTGCCTAACATAAGGGATCATGGGGCTCCACTCCCTTCCCTCCATGCAGCCCTGAGAACCCTGCAAAACTAGGGGTGGCACAGCTCTATTTCTCTGGTCCAACTTTCTTCCCCAACCCTGAGCCATTCATGGAATCCTATATAATAAAAGCCTAATATGCTAAGTGTCTGGCTGGCCTTTCAACCAATCAAAGCTAATGATATGCTATGATGTGCACTGACCACCAGGGGGCAGAAGATCTGAACAGTAGTTTAGCTTGCTGCTATGGTCGACCAGTTGGGACTGAGATAGGCTGGACTGCCCTGGAGCCCTACCATGGTCCCTCCTCAGCTGACCAACCTCCTGTGTCCTTCCCTGGCCCCAATCGTGCACTGGTGGGGTCCTTCTGCCTAGCCTGCACCCTCTCACATTCTGGGCTGAGGGACCACCCCCAAGTGCACAAATTTCATGCACTGGGCCTCTACTATATTATAAACCCCTCTGTTTGAGGTAAACTTCCCTATTAACTTGGCAGTCTTCTACACTAATGAAAGAGAAAGATGCAAACTGACCTTACCTTCGTGATACCCACCAGCCAATCATGAGTGAATATGCAAATTAACCCAACAAAGTTGGCAGGTTAATTTGTATACAAAGGCACCTCCCCAGCCACTCTGGGAAGGTGGATAGGCAGCTCTGGTCCAGACTTAGCCCCTGTTTGGACTCAGCCAAGGCACCAAAGACATGAGAGGTGGGAGGGAAGCCCTCTCTGTGCAGCTATGCACATTACCGCCATAAGGTGGCAGCAGAGAGCCACACCACTTGGGCAGCAATAGAAACTGGGAAGCCAGCCCCACAGCCCTATGTACCTGAACAGGGGGAGTTGGGACCCCGTGAGGCAGGGCCTCCCTCAGTGGGTAGGAAATACTCTACACTGAGTATCTAGCCAAGCCACTCTTGTCAAATACTACATGTGTAGCAAAGTAAACGGCAATCGGACCCAGGCCTGAAGCTGACCCCATACAGGCAGTGACAGACTGGCTGAGCTGGATGATGGAGCCCAGACTCGGGGCCACTGGAGGCAGCAGGAAGGCACTGTCAGGATGGCGAGGTGCAGAAGGAAGCAGGCCGCTGCCTCCAGTACCCACATGTCCACTGGGAGGAGGAGATCTGACCTTGAGGCCAGCGGAAGCTGGTGGTTGGCTGCCATCACTGGCCCCCCTCCAGAATCTCCTCAGTAGGTGGGCAGAAACACCTGCTTCTCCTTGTGGCAGAGGGAAGCTGGCAGGTGGGGTAGGATCTGCGGTGGAGAGGTGAGCTCAGTGATGCTGAGGTGGTCACAAGTCACACTACAGGCATGAGCACCAGCCATCACACCACCAGATAGACTGCCCAGGTGCAGACTTGCTGCCCTGGCTGGTCCATGACCAGAGAGAGGGAAGAGCAGGGAGGTGGCCCACTGCACAGACTGCCCACCTGAACTCCTGGAACGCAGTGTCTCCCGGCCTGGCTCGCCCTGGGCACACCCGGTACAGCCCCTCACCCACAAAGTTTGTGTAAAACAGCATGAAGGTCATGAATGCCACCTGGATGCACAGTTCAGCTACAAAGAGTCGGTGCAGGGCATGCGGTACGTGGCAGCCGAGCTGGTGCAGCTGGGGAAATGGGGTGCTAGGTTCCGGAAAGCCAGGCGGGTGCCACACAGGCAGCAGAGGGTAGCCCCGTGGGTCTGACAGCCCCTCCGCTGGCTCGGCTGGGCCAGAGCTGTCTCCTCAGCCACAGACGGCACAGCTGCCACTACAGTGAGGAAGATGAGAGTGAGCAGGCCACAGAGACATCTTCCTGGGGCTTAAGTAGGGACCAGGGTGCTGGTGTCCCAATCGGTGGCAGGAAGGAGAGAGCCCAGGCAGCCCTGAGGCTGCTCATGAAAGCACAGGCGAGAAGGCCTGGCATCAGTGGTGAGGGTCCCGGAAGAGGTCAGAGAGCAGGGCCTCCAGAAAAGGGATGCACACGTGGCTGCAGGCGTCCAGCAGTCCCACAGCAGGATTAGCAGTGCCAACCCCAGGGGCCAGCTGTCCAGGCACAGCAGCCCTGCCAGCCCGCTGGCCCTCGGGATGAGACAGAGGCTCAGCAGGATGCCCAGGGACGGGGCCCAGACAAAGGGCCTCCAGCGACCATAGCGCCCACACTGAGCCTAGGAGTGGGACTGAGACCAGGCCCAGCCTGGACCAATGCCTGCAAGAAGGGCAAATAGTGTGAGCCTGAGGCTAGGGCCCTTACGGAGCAGAGGCAGGGGAACCTTGGGAAGGATGGAAATGACCATGATACTCTCCCAGGGAGGGCACTGTGCTGTATATTCAGGGACTCTTCATTGACTCCTCACAGTTGGGATCACTAACGCCCCTTTTTCAGATGGGGAAACTGAGGCATGGAGTGACTGATGAGTGACATTCATGTCAGGCATAGGGCTGGGGGGGGCAGCAGGCAGGGCTGCGACAGGCGGTCTGACCCAGAGCCTGTCATCCTGGCAGAGCCCCTCCTTCTGGCAGTCACCCGAGGCTGCCACTTGCTCTGTGGCTTTCTCAGAATTCATCTGCAGCCAAGAGCTCGGCCCTGACCCACAGGTAAGCAGGATTCCTGGTTGGAGAGCCTGAACCTGCTGCCCAGTAGCTAGTGTGCAGCTGCCTAGTTCAGCTGACTTACAGACCTCCGTTATCTCCTCTGTGGAGCAGGTGCCACCAAGGCTGCAAGCATTAGAGGTGATAGATAGAAATTAGACAGGGACAGCCAAAGGGGAAGGGCCATTCCTACACTGTCTCATAGAAGCCAGTCGGGATGCAGGGCCAGGGGTATAGTGGGAATCAGAGCATATCCCTGTACCCTTTTCCTCTTCTTAGGACCCACTCAGCCCAGGGTCACCCTGTTCCCAGTAGACAGCCACCCCTCCCTCCAAGCGGCTCTCTGGGCAGAGGCACTGCTGCCCTATGCCCAGGTGGCATGGATCTGGAACAGGAGGAGGTGAACTACCCAGCACATGGTCATGACCTTCTCTCCTACCTCCTCTTCATGTGCATCAGGGGTGGCACATAGGTGATCCTGTGGCCAGAAACACCTCCAGGCTGAAGGTCAGCAGATTTATCAGCAGGAGGCTTCCCACTGCTGCAGAATGTGGCTCCCCCACACTCTCTTGGCCATGGTGGGCCAGGCGGGTAGGACTCTGATCCAGTCACTCACTCCAGAACTGCCTCATCCCAGCCCCACTCCAGATGCCAGGCCTCTCAGACTGCTGAGGACTCAGCCAGGAGCCCATTCCTTCCAACCTGCCATGCAGGCCAGCTTCTCAGCCTAGGCTAAAGGCCTCCACTGGGGAGTGCCTGGGTGGGGCCATATCACTCAGATCCTGGCTGTGGCAAGTGGTTGTCACTGGGCAGATTTTAAATCCCCAGATTAAAAAAAATTAAATATATATTTTTTATCGATTTCAAGCAGAGAGAGAGAGAGAGAGAGAGATAGAAACATCAATGATGAGAATCATCTATCAGCTGCCTCCTACACGCCCCCTATTGGGAATTGAGCCCACAACTTGGGTATATGCCCTGACTGAAATTGAACTGCAACCTCCTGGTTCATAGCTGGATGCTGAACCACTGAACCACATTGGCCAGGCACTTAGTTGGCTTTTAATCTTCAGCGTTTCTGAACTACATCCCGCCCCCCGCCACCAACACATGACCCTAGAATCTGCCCTAAACAACTGGATGTTGACAATATGTACTAAAGTAGGGAAGACAAGAATGGGTTTTAGATGTGGGGTGAGGAAGATGAGAAGATGAAAAACTGGTTTTGAGCATGTTGGGAGGGAGGCTGAGAGATCTGACTCAGACACAAGTCTAGAACTCACAGGAGCTACAGAGCTGTGGCCGAGTGTGCAGGAAACACTTGTTCTCTAACCGAACTGAATTTCTGCTTTAAGTCCCATTCAAATGGGTGGGGACATCAAATCTCAACCACTTAGTCTCCCTTCACCAGGGTGGTGGGGCAGAACCAGCTGAAGGGTGGCCCACTTGGTGCCAGGCAGGGGGGCTGGCATTTGCCCCGGCTGCTGGCATCTCCTGAGATTACATTGTATAATCTGGTTAATTGTAAAATCACTGCCTAACAAGTGTTGGGACATCCCCTTTACTCAATCTCCATGCCTGTATCTCTCTCTCAACTCTTTTTCTACGCTTCACTGGAGAGCAAAGAAACCCCTCTCCTACCACTCAGGGTGCCCAGGCTGGAGAGGGCCACACTCGTGGTTCTGCTCCGGTGCTGCGCTGACAGGAAGAACAGGCTATGTCTCACACACCCTAGCCTGTTCTCAGGGAGCCTTAAAGGCTTCTTCTGTTTCATAGCAACCACTGAAGTTATTGGCGGTCCCAGTGCCTACATTGCATGCAGCAACACCCATACAAGGCTGTTTGCAACCAATCATGCAAGAAGGAATTCCCCAGGCAGGCGCCAGAGGAAAAGGAGGAAAAAACAGGCTTGTTTCTGGGCTAGAGGAGAGAAATAAAAACAAAACTTAATTCATGAGTCTCCCATGGGTGAGAGGGAAGGAACAGCAACAATTGTGGAAAACATATGAAGCAAGTTGCTTTCTCCATTCATTTTCTTCAGTAGGTTAATTTTTTAAAATATTCAAAGCATTTATTATGGTTTTTATGTTTTGAAAATGTACATTTCTAAGAGCGGGGAGAATGTTATCTTCTTTATGTCGGGCACACCTTGTTATTCAAAACCCTTGTTATCCAGAATGTCTCCAGCCCACACATTCATGGTGCAGAGCACACCTAAGTACCCACATGCACATACCCACACCCACACCTACACCACACACCTACATCCACACACCCACACCACACACCACACCACACACCTAAAGGCATACACCCACATGCATGCACCCACATACATGCACCACACCCACACACCTACATGCACACACCCACACCCACACCACACA
Organism: Lasiurus cinereus; assembly: GCA_011751065.1. Lineage (NCBI taxonomy): Eukaryota > Metazoa > Chordata > Mammalia > Chiroptera > Vespertilionidae > Lasiurus > Lasiurus cinereus. Next base: position 38,880,641 of record JAAGEH010000005.1, on the reverse strand, counting down.
CCTACATGCACACACCCACACCCACACCATACACCTACATGCACACATCCACATGCATGCACCATACCCACACACCTACATGCACATACCCCCACCCATACCACACACCTACATGCACACATCCACACCTGGCAGCATCCTTGATAGAAGGGGAGATGGTGCTGCACATGGCTTAGAGTTCCCCATAACAGGGTGGTTCAGGAATAGGAAGTGATGATTTGGGGGAGGGAGGGCAAGGAAACGGCAATAAGAAAAAATATACATTTGGAATTGTTACTTTTTTTTTGCCTTTCTATACAGTGTCACTAAATATCTGTGCACATTTGCATATCTCAGCCAGGGAAGCTCCAGGCCCCAAAATGCATACTTTCTCACCCACATGCACAGCCCCCACATCAGCACTGGTACACTAGCCTCTGCAAACATTTCTAGTCACACTCTTTGTTTTTAAACTTGAGTCAATATAAATCTTGTCCAAATGTTATGGAAAAAATACATATATATCTATAATAATAAAAGCGTCATATGCTAATTAGACCGGATATCCTTCTGGACAACCTTCCAAACAAAGCCAGGGATGTGAGGGAAGCCTGGGTCCCTGATGCCTGCCAGTGGCTGGAGGGAAACCTGAGTCTCAGGTGCCAGAGGGAAGCCAGTGTTGGCAGCCGGGGGAAGGAAGGCCAACTCTTGCACAAATTTCGTGCATCGGGCCTCTATTATATACATGTTTATTCAGCAGGTTGTGGCAGGACACTGGGGGAATGTTCTCCCTCTTTGGGTGGCCCCATATTTGTCTATCTCACATTGCTTCTTATGCTGACATTTGCCTAAATAAATAAAAATGGAAAAGGAATAAAAATGTAAATAATAATATAAATTTGGTTAATTTATATATTGAACTCTGTAATCAGAAAACAAAAACCAACCACAGGACACCTGTCATGGAGGAGGCAAGAGGGGAGGTGAAGGAGGGGAGGCAGGAGGGGAGACAGGAAGGTGAGCACAGGCTGGCTCTGCCCCCAGGTGCATGACAGAAGCCCAGCTCAGAGCAAACACTGGGAAGTCCGAAGGCATCACTGCCTTCAGACATGGTTGGATACAGGGGCCCAGATGGTACCTTGGCTTCACTTCCAGTTCAGCTCCTCTTGGAGGTAGGTTTCCTCTGGAGAAAGATGACTGCTAGCAGACCCAAGCCTCCTTCTTTTCAATACCTGTGGACACGACCAAAAGTAATGGTTTTTTAAATGCTATTCATAGGGCCCTAGCTGGTTTGGCCTCAGTTTCAGATGGGGAAACTGAAGCATGGAGTGACTGATGATTGAGATTGTCCTCCAAACTCTAACCCTAGACCCCCTCCAATGTGTGCATGTGTGTGTGTGATATGTGGTGTGGGTGTGGGTTCTGGATAACTAAAGAGTCAGAGGTTCGGTTCTGATCAAGGGTATGTACTTGATCCTGGGCCCCAGTAGGGAGGGAACCAATCGATATGTCTCTCTCACCTCAATTTTTCTCTCTGTGTCTCCTCCTCCCTTCTATGCTTTCTAAAAATCAAGGGGAAAATACCTTCAGGTGAGGATTAACAAAAAAAGACTAAGAAAAAAAAGCTATTCATGGGATATAAACAAATTGACTGTATATAAAACCACATAGAAATTATAAAATGCCCCCAAAGTAAAAATAATATAAAATAGCATACTTTGAACAGAAAGCATTAATTAATTAATAATATATATTAATTAAAAAAACAGATAACAAAAGACTGCTACTCAGAAATTTTAAATTATCTCTTAAACAATTTTATATCAATGAGGAAAACAAAACAAAATTTAAAAATCCATAGAAAAAAATCCCATAGTTAAGAATCTATAAGGTACAAATAAAGCAGAGAATTCATGATCTTAAGTGCTTATATTAATAAATAGAAAAAATATATTAAGCATCCAAATAAAGAAGTTAATAAAGAATAACAAACACATTTAAAGAAAGTATGAGGATGAAATTAGTGAAGCTAGAGCCACATTAGTGAGTGAGTGAAATAACGCATACAGAAGCCAGATTGGGTGATGGAGTGTGCTGCAGGTGAGGGAGAAGTGAAGATAGTGGATTGATGTGATGTGAGTGGAACAGAAGGTAAATGACCAACAAAGGTATAAGAGACAGTGTCTATTTCATTATTCAAAATGCATTCATTGAGCACCTATTATGTAAGGTAATATGTTAAAGTTTTAGGACCATAGATTCTCCAGCCAAACTGCCTACATTCGAAATATAGCTCCACCATTTACATTGTTCTTTTTTTTTTCTTTCTTTAAATACATTTTATTGATTTTTTACAGAGAGGAAGGGAGAGGGATAGAGAGTTAGAAACATCAATGAGAGAGAGACATCGATCAGCCACCTCCTGCACACCCACTACTGGGAATGTGCCCGCAAACCAAGATACATGCCCTTGACTGGAATCAAACCTAGAACCTTTCAGTCCACAGGCCAATGCTCTATCCACTGAGCCAAACCAGTTTCAGCCATTTATAGTTATATCTTTGGAAAAGTTATTTGTTTATAGCCTCCATTTTTTATGTGGGACTCATGTGGATAATAACCTGCCCTTACAGAATTATTGAGAGGATTACTTCAAAGAAAAATTTTAGAACAGAAATGTCATTTATGGCCATTGTGGAGTAAAAAAAACTGGGATTGCCTTTCACCATAAACAACTGTAAACCTGAACAAATAGTATGACACAACTGTTTCTAGGTATGGGACCACAGGCAGTGCACGGCAATCTCTGGGAGAAGGAAGCACATAAAGCAAGCCCAGCATTTACTCGTTGAAGATAGCTTCCTGATTACAGCATAAGTAGGTGGAGCCCAGGAAGAATCTAGCAATCCCACTGAGCTAAGAAAACAAAGACCAGAGTTTGGAGCTATGAAAGCAAATGGAACTCATAGGGTTGGCTGCAAGGAGGAGGGAGTCATACAGTGGGGACCCCAAAAGTCTATGTGGACTTATATTCCTTTTCTAGGCCTAATGTAGCAAAGTACCACAAACTGGGTGGCTTAAATAACAGAAGTATATTCTGTCACAGTTCTGGAGGCTGGAAGTCTGATATAAAAGTGTCAGCAGGGTTGGTTTGTTTTGAGAGCTGGGAGGGAGAATCTGTTCCACGCCTCTTCCTTGCATCTGGAAGTTTGCTGTCAATCTTCGATATTCCTTTGCTTGTAGATGTATCACCTTAATTTCTCCCTTCATCTTCACATGGCTTTTTCTCTGTGTACATGTCTTTGGGTCCAATTTTCCTTTTTGTAAGGATACAAGTTATACGGTTTAGGTTAGCTGAATGACCTAATTTTATTTTAAAAACCTAATTTCCAAATAAAGGTTACATTTTGAATTATTAGGGATTAAGACCTCAAAATATATTTAAGGGGGAACACAATTTAACCCATAACAGAAATTTCCTATTGGTCTTTGGTCAAGAACTGGATTGTATAGGTACAGTCTCAACCTTGTAAGATATTGGTTGCTAGCAGAATGGTTGCCCAATTCCAATAGTCCCTTCCAGCCAAAGCAGAGAAATCTTAATGGCATAGCACATATTATTTCAGCTGAGAAACCAGAAAAGTTAGGCTTTGGGAAGAAGGATCATGTCCTAGATAAAGACTACTTTAGACTCATCATAAGAAGCCTAAAACTGAGATTCCAAAATGATGGCTACACTATAAGTGGAAGCTACGCTGCCATGCTCCCAAAACCAAACTGGAAATACAACTAAAATAAAGAAGAACCACTATGAAAAATCAACTGAAGACTACCTGGAGAGAACCATGATAACCAAGGATGCAAAGTGGAGACCACATAGAGATTGGTAGGTAGTGCAGAGGCATGAGAGTGCTGGCTGGGCTCCCATACTCAGCAGATAAAGTTCTAGATGAATATCTCAGCCATGAGGTCTTCCCACTGAGAACTCTGGGGTCTTACTACACCCCAGCCCAGAGCACCTGAATTGAGAAAGGTGCACACATAACATCTGGTTGTAAAAAGGCTGTTGTTTACAAGCAAGAGGTGAATGGAAATACAAGTACCCTCTTAAAAGGCTAATTCACAAAATTTGATGTGTAGCCACTCACCTTGGCCTTTGGCAGAGGAAGAGCAGGTGGACTGGAACTGTATGAGCAGGAGCCATGATTGGAGCATCTGGGGTTAGAGTTTGGAGGGCAGCCACCCTGGTTTCCTGTGCTGAGCCACTCCCTCACTCTGTGGAGGAAATATTTCTCTGGTGACAAAACTTTGCTATCCAAATGGTTTTTGCCTGGGAGGAAGGCAGTTGTCCCACCCTATTGGAAGACCTCTCACCCCACCCTATGGTCAATAGCCTGAGGCTATTTAAATCTGAGTGTCAATGGGACTACAGGCAGAAGCAGGTCTCTGGAGGCTTTGAGTTCTTGCCTAATCCTGGGAACAGGGCTAGAAAAAGCAGAACCTAGTACACATCTTGGTCCTTTTTCTCAGTCCCAGCAGAGAGACCCACAAGCTGTGGATTGTTGATAGCTCCAAACAAGGCACTCAGGGCCAATAGCAAACAGCATCTGACATTGTGCTGCACTAGAGATTGAGAGTCAAAGGATATCTACCTAAAACACAGACACAAACTCAATCAGGCAGCCAAAATTGGGAGACAAAGAACAAACCCCAATGGAAAGAACAAGAGAATTATCCAGAAGGAGAGATAAATGAAATGAAGATAAGAAAACTTATCGGACATAGAGTTTAAAATAATGGCAAAGATGCTCAATAGCATGAGAGAAGATATAGTAATTATGAAGAATGAAATGGCATTAATAAAGAACACAGTGGAAGAAATATACCGAAGGTTAGTGGGAGCCAAAGATCGGATCAGTGAATTAGAAGACAGGGTATAAAAAAAAATCTCTCTATCAGAGAACACAAAGAAAAAACAGGAGGACAACTTAAAGGGGCTGTGGACAACATAAAAGTTATCAATATTGGCATAATAGGTATGCCAGAAGGGGAAGAAAGTGAGCAAGAGATAGAGAATGTGTTTAAAGAGATAGTGGCAAAAAACTCCCCTAACCTGGAAGAGGCACAGAGAATCCCAAGAAAGAAGAACCCAAACAGGTCCATTCCCAGACACATCATAATTTAAAAGATAAAAATTAAATATGAAGAATCTTAAAGGCAACTAGAGAAGAGCAATGTGTTACATAAAAAGGAACCCCCATAAGGCTCTCAGCTGATTTCTCATCAGAAACTCTACAGGCCGGAAGGGAATGGCATTAACTATTCAAGGTAATAAAAAGCAAGGATCTGAAACCAAGATTACTATATCCATCATTCAAAATAGATGTTGAAATAAAGAGCTTCCCAGACAAAACAGGCTAAAGGAGTTTATCAACACCAAATCAGCACTGCAAGAAAAGCTAAAGGGACTGCTGTAATGAGAAGAATAAAGAGAGAGAGAAACCTAGGCATACACAATTAAAATGGCAATAAATAAGTATTTATCAACAATAACCTTAAATGTAAATGGATTAAATGGCCAATAAAAATACAGGGCTAAATGGATAAGAAAACATGAGCCAACTATATGCTGTCTACAAGAGATCCACTTCATTATAAGAGACTCAAAGAGGATGAGAGTGAAGGGATGAAAAAAAATTGCAATGCAAATGGAAACAAAAATAAGCTGGGATACCAATATTCATATCTGACAAAATAAACTTCAAAGTGAAGGCCATTACAAGAGAAAATAAAGGTCACTACATAATACTAAAAAGATTAATCCTACAAGAGGCAATAACTCTGGTAAACATAAATGCACCTAAATGTATAGGAGCAGCTAAATGTGTGAGAAAACTTCTAGAGGACTTTAAGGGAAAAATCGACAGCAATACAGTCATAGTAGGGAACTTTAATACCCTGCTGATTTCACTGGATACATCATCCAGACAAAAAAATTAACAATGAAATAGAGACTCTAAATAACACACTAGACCAGATGGATTTAACTGACATTTATAGAACATTTTACCTCAACGCTGCAGAATATACATTCTTCTTAAGTGCACTTGGATCATTTTCAAAGATAGGCCACAAAACAAGTCTCTACAAATTCAAGAAAATTGAAATCATATCAAGCAATTTCTCAGATCACAATGGATTAAAATTATAAATCAACTGCTGCAATATCACTCAAAAACACTCAAACACATGGAGGCAAAATAGCATAATAATAAACAATGAATGGACAGGAGAATCCAAGATGGCGGCATAGGTAAACACCTACACTGCTGCCTCACACAACAATTTCAAAACTACAACTAAAAGACAGAACGGACATCATCCAGAACCACAGGAAAGCTGGCTGAGTGTAATTTCTACAGCTAGAAGGAAAGAGAGGGGCTCACAGAAACCCAGAGGAGCTGCAAAAAGCTGAGGTTCGGAGATGCGCATGCTGAGAGAGCGGGTGCCAGAGTACCGGGCTGGCTTTCTCTGGCGGGAGGGAAATGGAGACTCCCAATGGCATTGAACCCCTTATCTTATGACACTAAACCCCAGATCCAGCCGAAACTCATACGGGGGGAGTTTGGTCTGTGAAAAGGGAGAGGTGCACGGAAATTTAGGGGAGTCGCAAAAGATCAGAGGTCTGGTGCCGCGCACAGCACTGTGCAGAGGACAGACTGCTGATTGTGCCGCTGGCTTTTGCCAGTGGGCGGGAGACAGACCCTCCCAACTGTGCCACTTCTGACTCCACTAAGCCCCTGTTTGGGGCGAAACCCTGGGGACCTACACTTGTGTGGTCCTGATGCGCAGGGGAGCTGGAAAGACAGCAGTCTAGAGGCACTGCGGGAGCGGGCGCACAAGGACCGCTCCAACGATTACCCAGTCACGTGAGACTCAGGGGCTGTGGAGGGCGGGGCCGACTGGAAGGCAAGGCGATCCCTTAAGCCCTGAGACTCTACCCATCCCAAGCTCAACAGAGGCTTCTTTGATTTTGCAAGTCTGATATCATAAGGCTGAATTCAACACAGAAGTTCCCCCGGCATAGTGAAAATGCCGAGACAAGGGAAGGGATCACAAACAAAAGAAATGGAGGGGAAAAAATGACTGGATATAGAGTTCAAAACCACGCTTATAAGGTTTTTCAAGAATATGCTAGAAAAGATGGATAAATTTATCAAGTTCTAAGAGGAGATGCAAAAGGACCAATTAGAGATGCAAAAGATCCAACTAGAGATGATGGATAAATTTAGCGAGTCCCAAGAGGAGATGAAAAAGGACCAACTAGAGACACTGACTGAAATAAAAAATATTATACAGAGTCCTAACAGCAGACTAGAGGAAGGCAAGAATCAAGTCAAAAATTTGAAATATAAAGAAGCAGAAAACACTCAACTAGAAAAGCAAGAAGAGAAAAGAATCCAAAAACGTGAAGATAATGTAAGGAGCCTCTGGGACAGCTTCAAGCGTACCAACATCAGAATTGTGGGGGTGCCAGAAGAAGAGAGAGAGCAAGATACTGAAAACCTATTTCAAGAAATAATGACTGAAAACTTCCCACATCTGGTAAAAGAAATAGACTTACAAGTCCAGGAAGCACATAGAACCCTATTTAAAAGGTATCCAAAGAGGACTACACCAAGACACATCATAATTAAAATACCAAGAGCAAAAAGACAAAGAGAGAATATTAAAAGCAGCAAGAGGAAAACAGTTTATTACCTACAAGGGAGCACCCATACGACTGTCAGCTGATTTCTGAACACAAATGATGCAGGCCAGATGGGAGTGGCAAGAAATATTCAACGTGATGAATAGCAAGAACCTACAACCAAGAATACTCCACCCAGCAAAGTTGAAGGGCAGATAAAGAGCTTCACAGAGAAGAAAAAGCTAAAGGAGTTCATCAAATCCAAACCAGTATTATATGAAATGCTGAAAGGTACTCTTTTAGAAGAGGAAGAGAAAAAGGTAAAAGTCAAAAAATTATGAACAACAAATACATATCTATCAACAAGTGAATCTAAAAATTAAGTGAATTAATAATGTGATCAACAGAATAAACTGGTGAATATAATAGAATCGGGAGCACAGAAAGGGAGTGGACTGATAATTCTCAGGGGCAAAGGGGTGAGGGGTGTGCAGGGAGAGACTGGACAAAAATCATACACCTATGGATGAGGTCAATGGGAGGGAGATAAGGGTAGAGGGAATGGTGGGAGCTGGGTGGAGGGGTGCTATGGATGGGAAAAAAGAGGAACAAATGTAATAATCTGAATAATAAAGATTTAATTTAAAAAAGAAACTTAAAATAAACAATGAATGGGTTAGAAGATCAAAAAAGAAATAAAAAATTTTCTAGAAACAAATGAAAATGGACACACCACAACCCAAAATCTCTGGGACACAGCGAAAGCAGTCCCCAAAGGGAAGTTCATAGCACTATAATCCTATCTCAAGAAACAAGAAAGCCGAGACCGGTTTGGCTCAGTGGATAGAGCGTCAGCTTGCGGACTGACAGGTCCCAGGTTCGATTCCGGTTGGGGGCACATATCTTGCTTGGGGGCACATCCCCAGTAGGGGGTGTGCAGGAGGCAGCTGATCGATGTCTCTCTCTCTCATCGATGTTTCTGACTTTCTATCTCTCTCCCTTCCTCTCTGTAAAAAAGCAATAAAATATATTTTAAAAAAAGGAAACAAGAAAAATTAATAATAAACTATTTAACACTACAAATTAAATAGTTAAAAGGATAACAAGAGAAAAACCTAGATTAAGTAGAAGGAAGGAAATAATAAAGATTAGAAGAGAAATAAATTACAAAAGCTAAAAATAAAATCAATGTAATCAAGAGTGCGTTCTTTTGAAAAGATAAACAAGATTGATAAACTACTAGCCAGACTCATCAAGAAACAAAGAGAGAGGACACGAATAAATAAAATCAGAAAGAAAAGCTGCAAAGTAACAACTGGCACCATAGAAATACAAAGGATTGTAAGAAAATACTATGAACAACTATATGCCAACAAGCTGGACAATGTGGATGAAATGGAAAAATTCCTTAAAAAATACAATCTTTCAAAACTAAATCAGGAAGAATCAGAAAACCTGAATAGATCAATAACAACTGATGAAATAGAAGTAGCAATAAAAAACTGGCAAACAACAGTCCTGGTCCAGACAGATTCACAGTACAGTTTTACCAAACCTGAAAAGAATAACTAACACCTGTCTTCCTCAAATGATTCAAAAAAATCTAAGAGGAAGGAACACTTCCAAGCTCTTTTTATGAGGCCAGAATAATCCTAATTCCAAAACCAGATAAGAACACTACAAAGAAAGAGAAGTACAAGCCAATATCCCTGATGAACATAGATGCTAAAGTCTTCAAAAAAAATATTAGCAAATTGCATCCAGAAATATATTAAAAAGATCATATACCAAGTGGGATTTATTCCAGGGATACAAGGCTGGTACAATATTTACAAATCAATCAACATGACACATCACAGAAAAAAATTGAAATATGAAAATCACCTGATCATATCAATAGATGCAGAAAAAGCATTTGACAAAATACAACACCCATTTTTAATTTAAAAAATAAATCTCAGCAAAGTAGGAAAGAGGGATCATATCTCAACATAATAAAGGCCATATATGACAAAACTACAGGGTACATTATATTTAGTTTCTACGCACAGAAACTAAAAGCATTTCCTCTAAGAAAAGGAACAAGACAAGTATGTCCAATTTTACCATTCTTATTCAACATAGTACTGGAAGTCCTAGCCATAGTGATCAGACACAAAGAAGAAATACAAGGCATCCAATTTGGAAATGAGGAAGTAAAACTCTCATTATTTGCAGATGACATGATATTATATGTAGAAAATCCTAAAGACTCCATCAAAAACTACTAGATTTAATAAAGAAATTCGACAATGTAGCAGGATATAAAACTAATACTCAGAAATCAATGTTCTTTTTATAATCAACTAGAGGCCCAGTACATGAAAATTCATACTTGAAGCGGGGAGGGGGCCTGGCCTGCACCTTCTCACAGTCCAGGAGCCCTCAGGGCTGGGAGGCGACCTGGTGATCAGGGGAAGGTGATGCCCCCCTCACACCGCTGCTGCTGCCACTGCTGGCAGTGCAAGCCTCATCTGGCCCTGGTTACCTGAGAGTCAGATGGCCCTGAGTGTCTGGGCTGCCACCATTTGAGGCTTGCCAGCACCTTGGACTGGTCCTGGGCAGCTGGGGGGCAGAGGGGACTGGGGGACTCCAGAGGCAGGTGCGCAGAATGGCCAGGCCCACCTGTTGCCCCGGCAGGGCTAAGAGGACTGGGCACCACCATCTTGTGACTGTGGGCACTGCCATTTTTGAGGATGTGGCAGTCAATTAGCATATTCCCTCCTTATTGGCTGTGAGTGCCGCCATCTTTGCAACAGTGTGAGGGTTAATTAGCACATTTCCTCTTTTTTTTTTTTTTGAATGTTAAATGGTTTATTCCAGTGGTGATATTTTAACATGGGACACTTATTCACGTAAGATTTGGTATCATTTCTATAGAAGATGCCTATGGGTGAGATTATGAATAAGTAGACTATCACATTTGTATACCTTCCACCTATTTTCCATTTGATGTCCTTAATTCACGTAGTTTATCAATGAGAATGAAGGACTGCTCAGGTTCTCCTTAGGTCAGATGTACAAAAGCCTCTTGCAGATTCTTTCAGTCTGATTTTTTTCTGTGTCTGGCTTCTGCCTCCACATACCTCAACTTGATGACCTTGAAAAATCTTACTTGCTTCCTGACCTATTTAAAGCATATGAATCTATTAAAGTTGGGTCCTGGTGGGAAAATGCCTAAAGAAAAAAAATTCCTGTTTCACTCATTCTATATCAATGATAAGCATGGAGTCTAATGCCACACTGAAGGTCATTGTTCAAAAACAATAAAATATGATGTTAAATAAAATGTATTTTCAAGTGGCATTTGTGAAAATTCCTATGCGCAGTTTTAGTGGCAAGGCCATGTGAAGTGTGACTGTGGGCTCTCTACGTAGGATATTGAGGATGCTGGCTTTATGAAACAAACATCTCACATACTTAAGTCCTAGACCAGTAGTTGGACTTTACTTATTGGGTCTGTTTTAAAATTCAGTCAGAAATAATCTAATCTGGGACTAACTACTTTTATAGTCTAAGTTAGTGGTTTTCAATCTTTTTCATCTCCTGGCACACATAAACTAGATACTAAAATTCTGTGGCACACTGAAAAATATATTTTTTGGTCATCTGACAAAAATATAGGTATAATTTTTATTCATTTGCACTGTCTGCCTATAGTAGTGTTGGCTGTTGTCATTTTTTATTTGACAATCCCAGGGAAAAGAGATTGGTGCCCTGACTAAATAATCAGGTATTGCATGTTTTAAAAATTCTTGAGGCACATCAGTGTACCTTCCTGAGCACACTGGTTGAAAATCGCTGCTCTAAGTATAAGATTTCAGTACAATTCAATATGTCAATTGATTAGCATCTGGAAGGGGTTGATGACAAGGTAATCTTGTTTGCTTCAACCTTTTGAGTGTTAATTTAAACAGTTTTCCTAGCAAAGTGTCGTGTTTGTTGATATTTTCCAAATAAAGAAAATGTGTAATACTGTGAGTATATTTTATGTATTTTGCAGTGTTCAGATGTATAGTCACTTGTGGACAATCAATGTTACTAATGTTCTGTGAGAGAGAAATGTGGTTATCAGGCATATTGGAAAATAAAATTACCCTATTCAATTTATTAGATGCTTAACATTTTTTAAACAAAGGGGAGAAATTATCACTGAACTCATGAGTACTGCAAATAAACTTTCTAGAAACTATCTTTACTTGAAGTCATCATGGGATGCTATATAAATACAGAAATGAGAACTATGACTCAGCATAACAGACAATAGTCAGTCACTTTGTGTTGCAAGGTAAAATATTATTTCCCTGGTAACTTTGAGGAGTGATGTTACATTTCATAACTAGGAAAATAATTGTGTATTAAATAAGATAATGAATGCCCAGAAATAAAAGCTAAACAAACAATCCTATATACCATTGCAACAACAAAAAATTAAGATACTTAGGAATAAACTTAATCAAGGAGGTAAAAGTCTTAAACTCAGAAACTACAGAACATTGAAGAAAGAAACAGAGGAAGATATAAACAAGTGGAAGAATATACTGTGTTCACAGATTGGTAAAATTAACATCATTAAAATGTCCATGCTACCTACAGCAATCTACAAGTTCAATGCAATCCTTATTAAAATTCCAATAGCATATTTCACAGAACTAGAAAAGATATGCCAAAAAATTTATATGGAATCCAAAAAGACCCTGAATAGCCACAGCAACATTGAGAAAAAAGAACAAAGTTGGAGGGTTTACAACTTGAGATATCAAGTAATACTCCAAAGCCACTGTAAAAATAATTTAAAAAAAAACACAAAAAAAAACCTGGCATTGGCACAAGAACAGGCATGTAGACCAATGAAACAGAACAGAGAGCCCAGAAATCAACCCAAGCCATTACACTCAATTAATATTTGACCAAGGAGGCAAGAACATAAAATGAAGTCAAGACAGTCTCTTCAATAAAGAGTGTTGGGAAAATTGGAAAGATACATGCAAAAAATTAAACTAAACTACCAACTTACACCATACACAAGAATAAACTCAAAATGAATAAAAGCCTTAAATATAAGTTGTAAAACCATAACAATCCTAGAATAAACCATAAACAGCAAAATCTCAGACAACTCTTGTTTATGGATATATCTCCTAGGGCAAAGGAAACTAAGGAAAAAATAAATAAATAAACCGGACTACATCAAAATAAAAACTTCTACACAGCAAAAGAAATCAACAAAATGAAAAGTGAGCCCACTGTATTGGAGAATATATTTGACAATGACATAGCTGATAAGGGTTAATATCCAAAACATATAAGGAACTCATATAAATTAACAAAAGGAAGACAATCCAATTAAAAAATGGGTAAGGAACCTAAATAGACACTTCTCCAAAGCAAACATACAGAAAGCCAAGAGGCATATGAAAAAATGCTCAAAGTCATGATCATCAGAGAGATACAAATTAAAACAGCAATGAGATATCATCTGTCAGAATGGCTACCATCAACAACTCAACAAATGACAAGTGCTGGTGACAATGTGAGAAAAAGGAACCCTAATATCCTAAAGCTAGGAAAGTAGACTGGTGCAGCTAGTATGAAAAACAGTATGGAGTTTCCTCAAAAAATTAAATATGGAACTGCCATTTGACCTAGTGATCCCACTTCTAGGAATATATCCTAAGAAACCCAAAACATCAATCAGAAAGAATGTATGCACCCTTATGTTCATAGTAGCACAATTTACAATAGCTAAGATCTGGAAACAGTCCAAGTGCCCATCAGTAGAAGAGTGGATAAAAGATCTGTTGTACATTTATACCATGGAATACTACACAGCAGTAAAAAAGAAGAATCTGTTACCCTTTGAGACAGCGTGGAAGGACCAGGAGAGTATCATGCTAAATGAAATAAGCCACTTAGTATATGAAATAAGTGGATAGGTGGGATGACTTCAACCAAGGAACTTGTATGCATATATGCACAATGGGGTGGTGAAAGTCTGGGCTGGGGGACATGGCCAGAGTATGAGGGATCAATGGGAGAAAATAGGGGACATATATAATACTTTCAACAACAAAGATTTAACTTTTTAAAAAAAGAAGAAGCCTAAAACCAAGCCTTGACAGTGGCAAGGAAACCCTATGATAGATTAATTGACTGTCAAAACAAAATAAAACAGTCCTTAAAGGAAAACAACACGATCAAGACTCCTTTTGAATTGCCAATCATAATATCTAGCCTATAATAAAAAATTACTGAGCCCTAATCAGTTTGGCTCAGTGGATAGATTGTTGGCCTTCGGACTGAAAGGTCCCAGTTCAGTTCCAGTCAAGGGCATGTACCTTGGTTCTGGGCACATCTCCAGTAGGGAGTAGGCAGGAGGCAGCTGATTGATGTTTCTCTCTCATGAATGTTTCTAACTCTCTATCCCTCTCCCTTCATTTCTGTAAAAAAATCAATAAAATATATTCTTAAAAAAATTACTGAATATTCCAGGAAGCAGGAAAATGTTACCCATAAAAAAAATGTTATCAACAGAAACAGACCCTGAGCTCATCTAGATGTCAAAATTAGCAGACTAGGACCTTATTTATTTATTACCATTTTATTGTTCATATTATCTACACTAATAAAAGAGAAACATGCAAATTGACTATACATTTACGACACCCACCAGCCAATTAGTGAGTATGCAAATTAACCTAACAAAGATGGTGGATTAATTTGCATAAGCAGGCCACCGCGATGACACAGGCGTTCCGCACCACCCTAGCTGCTCCAGGCCTCTGGGAAGTGTGGGAAGGTGGAAAGGCTGCTCTGGCCGGAGCAAAGTAAGTGCTGGCAGCCAGGGGAAGGAAGGCCCATTCTTATAGGAATCTTCGTGCATCCAGCCTCTAATATATATATATGTGTGTATGTGTGTGTGTGTGTGTGTGTGTGTGTGTGTGTGTGTGTATACACACTAGAAGCCTGGTGCACAAAATCCATGCACTGCTGGACGGGGGTGTTCCTCAGCCCAGCCTGCACCCTCTCCAATCTGAGACCCCACAAGGGATGTCCAACTGCCCATGTAGGGGGCTGTCCCTCTCACAATCCAGGACTGCTGGCTCCCAACTGCTCACCTGCCTGCCTTCCTGATTGCCTCTAACCACTCTTCCTGCCAGCCTGATCACCCTCTAACCACTCCCCTACCAGTTTGATTGATGCCTAACTGCTTCCCCACCAGCCTTTTTGTCCCTAACTGCCCTCCCCTGCAGGCCTAGTCACCCCTAACTGTTCTCCCCTGCAGGCTTAGGTCCTCCCAACTGCCCTTCCCTGCAGGTCTGGTCGCCCCTAACTTCACTCCTCTGCCAGCCTAGTCACCCCTAACTGCCCTCTCCTGCAGGCTTGATTGCCCCCAACTGCCACCCCCTGCTGGCCATTTTGTGGCAGCCATCTTGTGTCCACATGGGGGCAGCCATATTTGACAACATAGGGACAGCCATCTTGTGTGTTGGAGTGATGATTAATTTGCATATCATTCTTTTATTAGATAGAATAGAAGCCTGGGGCATGGGTTGGGGCCAGCTGGTTTGCCCTGAAGGGTGTCCTGGATCAGGGTGGGTGTTCTCTGGGGGTGTGGGGTGGCCTGGATGAGAGGCTTGTGATGATTTGCAGGTTGGCCATGCCCCCAGTGATCCAAGTGGAGGCCCGGTATCTGAGATTTACTTATCTTCTATAATTGAAACTTTGTAGCCTTGAGTGGAGGCCAAGGCAGGCCAGGGCTGTGGAAGCTTGGCTTCCTCCATTGCCGGGGGCAACTCAAGCCTTCTGCTCTCTCCAGCTCTGTGGCTGCTGCCATTTTTGTTGGGATTTATTTATTTTCTATAATTGAAAGTTTGTAGCCTTGAGTGGAGGATGGGCCAGCTAGGGTGTGCAGAAAACTTGGCTTCCTCCATTGCTGGGGAAACCAAAGCCTCCTCCTCACTCTGTGGCAGCAGCCATCTTGGTTGGGTTAATTTGCATACTTGCTCCTGATTGGCTGGTGGGCATAGTGGAGTGATGGTTAATTTACATATTACTCTTTTATTAGATAAGGGGTGTGTGTGTGTGTGTGTGTGTGTGTGTGTTTGTGTTTGTGTATAAGTTAATCCTCACCTAAGGATGTTTTTCCCATTGGTTTTTAGAGAGTGGAAGGTATGGAGAGAGACACATCATTTGGTTTCCTCCCTCACACACACCATTCATATTTTTGAATAGAGCTTATTGTTAATAATTTTGATCTTTGTTTTTCCCCTCCTCCTCCTCCTCCTCCTTGTTCTCCTCCTCCCCCTCCCCCTCCTCCATCTCCTCCTCCTCCTCCCCCCTCTTCCTCTTTCTCTTCCTCTCCTTCTCCTTCTCCTCCTTCTCCTTCTCCTCCTTCTCCTTCTTCTTCCTCTTCCTCCTCCTCCTCCTCCCCTCCTCCTTCTCCTCCTCCTCCTCCTCCTCTTCCTTCTCCTCCTCCTCCTCCTCCTCCTCCTCCTCCTCCTCCTCCACTTCTTCTTCTTCTTCTTCTTCTTCTTCTTCTTCTTCTTCTTCTTCTTCTTCTTCTTCTTCTTCTTCTTCTTCTTCATCGTTGTCTTTTTCTTCTTCTTCTTCAAGAAGACCATTCAACATTTCATGTAATACTGGTTTGGTGATGATGAATTCCTTTAGCTTTTCTTATATGTGAAGCTCTTTATCTGACCTTCAATTCTAAATGATAGCTTTGCTGGGTAAAGTAATCTTGGTTGTAGATCCTTGTTTTTCATCACTGAATATTTATCTGGCCTGCAAAGTTTCTGTTGAGAAATCAGCTGACAATTGTATGGGCACTCCCTTGTAGGTAACTTCCTGATTTTCTCTTGATGCTTTTAATATTCTCTCTTTGATTTTATCCCTTGGCATTTTAATTATGATGTGTCTTGGTGTGGGCCTCTTTGGGTTCCAATTGTCTGGGATTCTCTGCACTTCCTAGACTTGCAAATCTATTTCTTACACCAGGTATGGAATAGATTTTCAGGTTCTTGCTCCTTCTCTTCTCCTTCTGGCAAACCTGAAGTTGTCCAGAGGCTCCTTACACTATCTTCATAGTTCTGGATTATTTTGTCTTTATGCTCTTCTAGTTGGATGTTTTTTGCTTCCTCATATTCCAAATCACTGATTTGATTCTCAGGATCCTCTACTCTACTATTGATTACCTGTAAATTATTCTTCATTTCAGTTTGTATATCCTGCATTTCTGACTGGTCCTTTTGCATGTCTTTGATGATCTTTCTGGTACTAAGTTCATTGAAATTCTAAGTTCCTTGAAGCTCTCATTAAATTCCTTAAGCAAACTTATAACCATTGTTTTAAACTTTGTATCTAATAGTTTGCTTGATTTCATTTCATTTAGTTCTTTTTCTGGACATTTCTTTTGTTTGTTCATTTGTGACATGTTTCTTTGTCTCTGCATTTTGGCTGTTCCCCTATTTGTTTCTATGTATTAGGTAGAGCTGCTATATCTTAGAATGGTAAAGTGGCCTTGTGTAGTAGGTGTTCTGTAAGGCCCTCCAGTCACCTGAGCTGGGTACCCCTGTATGAGCTGTATGTCCTGCCTGTTGTAGTGAGCCTTGATTGTTGTTGGCCTTACTGGGAGGAAATGACCTCCAGGAAAGTTGACTGTTGAGGACCAGCTGTGACTACAGTGGAAGAGTTGCTGTGCAGGAGCTGACCCAATGGAGCAGAATTTGCTTCAATGCTGCTTTGGTGCTCACTGAGTCTGCCCCTTGAGTGTGTTGCTCCGGATGTATAGAGTTGTAATCTGGCATGGTCTGAAACTGTCTTCCAGGTGCATTGGCTCTGGGGCCTTGGAAATATGCAAAGCCAGCCACTGCCTGTGCCTGCTTGGGGCCACCCAGTACCAACTACAGAGTGATCTGAAGATGGCTGCTACTTGTGTTGGACTTGGAGATGCCCAGAAGAGGCCAAGCTGTGAACCTTGGCAAAATGCTGCTAGTATTGGGCCTAGGGCCACTTATTGAGAGACATGGGGCATGCTGACACCAGTTGCTGCTTATTTGAGAGATTTTAGAAAAGTTTGAAGCTTGAGCCACGGTAGGCCATTCATATGGAAAAGCCATGACAAACAGCTTGGGTGGGCCTGTAAATTAGGTGGGGAAGCTCTCAGAGAATCACCAGGGTGGGGTGAACAGTGTAGATCTGGTTGATGAAGACTCAGATATGGCTGCCAGCCAGTTCTGAAGGGAGGTCCCAGCACTTTTATCTGGGAGAAAGCTGCCCCTTAATTCTTGCCCTGAAGTCAGACAACTTAGTTCCTCCTTGTATGTCCCTGGATACTTTCAAACTACTGCCTCAGTGGCGGAGCTCAGAAGTGAGTTCAAGTAAGTCTGAGTGCAGGCCCTTTAAGGGGAATTGCCTGGGACTCCATCAGCCTCTGTGTCACTCAGCTACAATCCCCACTGTTTTTTACAGCTCAAAGTTATGGAGACTTCTCTCCTTAGCACTGGAACCCTGGGCTGACAGTTCTGGAGTGGGGCTGGGATCCCTTGTTTCTCATAGGAGGCCTCCTCGGCAGACTAAGAGATATCTCTCCAGATTAAAAACACGACACACCTGGTGTCAGCCCAGTCCAAGCCCCCACCCCTCCTACTAGTCTCAGTGTGCTTTCTTCTTTACTTCTCTAGTTGTAGGACTTCCATTCAGCCAGATGTCAGGTGGTTCTGAATGATAGTCGTTCTGTATTTTAGTTGTAATTTTAATGTGGTTGTGGGATGATGTGAGTACCAGCATTTTATTATGCTGCCTCAGCAGACTAGGACTTTAAAGCCGTTATAATAAATATGTGTGAGTTAAAAAGAAAAATATATTAACAATTTTTTTATTGATTTGAGAGAGAGAAAGAGAGAGAGAAAGAGGAAGAGAAAAGGGGGATAGAGGGGAGGGAGGGAGAGAGAGAGAGAGAGAGAGAGAGAGAGAGAGAGAGAGAGGTAGAAATTTGTTGTTCTGCTTATGTATGCATTCATTGTTTGATTTTTCTATATGCCCTGACCCTCTGACCAGGTATTAAACCACAACCTTGGCTACCTGGCCTGGGCCAAGAAATATATATTATTTAATGAGCAACAAACAGAAAATTTTAACAGAAAAATGAAAACTATTTTTAAAAGGAAATTCTAGATTAAAAATACAATGTTTGAAGTGAAGAATTCACTGGATGGTTTGTACAACTGGTTGCAGATGGAAGAAATAAGGGTCCATGAATTGAATATTATCCAGTCTGAAGAACAGATAGAAAAAGGGTTGAAACAAAATAAACAGAACTTCAGTAACCTGTGGGAAAATATAAAGCTGTCTAACATATATGTAATTAGAATCTCTGAAGGAAAGAAGGGAGAGAATTGAGTAGAAAGAATTAAATTAAGATGAAATGGTCAAAACTTTCCCAAATTTGGTGAATCACATCAACCTACAGATCTGGGAAGCTTACAGGTCAGGGCACATACCCAGGTTTTGGGTTCAATTCCTGGTTGGGACTTGAACTTCCTCATGCAAAAAAAGTCACACCAAGGGACATCATAGTCAAACTTCTGAAAATTATGAAATCATCCAGAGTAAAATGACATATTACAGACATGAGAACAATGACACAAATAATGGCTATGCTCTCATCAGGAACATGGACGCCAGGAGATAAAGGATAACATTCCTAAGGTTCTGTACAAACAAAGTAACTGTCAACCCAAAATTCCATATCCAGCAAAAATACCCTTTGTTAATGTACCCTGATTGAGAATCAAACCAGCAACCTCTTAGTGCTGCGAACAACACCCAACCAAGTGAGCTACATTGGCCAGGATTCAAACATATTTTTAAAGAAGTAAAATAAAACTCCATGACTTGTGGTGCACAGCTGGTCTGGGAACTGTGGTAAGTGCAGTTTATGAGGATTAACCTTCTCCTTCTCCTAACAAGCTTCAGACGTAGCAAGAGAAAGAGGGAATTTAGTGAAGATGTGGGAGGGTTGAAAGATGTTCTGCCACCTGTGGGGGGGTTGGCAAGTGATTAAAACAAAAGAAACAATGAGCTGATTTAAGGGTACCTTTCAACTGTCATATCAGAGACCCTATGAGAGGGAGCAAGGTTCCTCCCCACTTCTCTTGTCACTCCTGTGCCTCAAAAAGTCAGTAATGTTGCCATCCTATTGCCTGAAACAGCATCAAATAAATTACTCTACTCAAGTGATCTCTTCAGACAGTTTCCTCCTTTTACCCCCATTTCCCAGTCCCATTTTAGGCCCTCATAATAATCCTAATAATCACCCCTTCCTTCAACAAGTCAACAGCTTGGAGAAGGAGACTTAAGAGAAATAACAGATGCAGTGTATGGCTTGGCCTGGCTTCTAATTCAAACAAATCAACCAGGAAAATCTGAGTATGGTTGTGATGACATTAAGGGGCCATTGCTTATTCTGAAAGGTGTATGAGTGCCTTGAAATTATAGAAACATTGATTTAAAATGCACATATTAAAGTATGGATGGCATGAGGCCTAGGATTTCTTTAAAATATTTCAACAAAAACAAAGGTAAGAGAAATGAAAGAGAAATGAAAGAAAAAGGAGAAAGAAAAGAAAGAATAGATGAAACAAGTGTGGCAAAATCTTGATAATGTTGAATCTGGGTGATAGATTGATTTTATGTGGAGTTTATCATATTCTTTTTTTTTTCAAGAAAAATGATTTTAAATAGAATAATGTTACATGCAATAAACATTAATATTTCAAGTATCATATTCTACTTTTTTGTATCTTTGAAATTTCTTATTTCAAAAACTTTCCAACAAAGAATTAAAGTTATGCCGGGTACATGGCATTATACAAGTATTGGCACATTGTCATAATGACGGTGTAGCAAGTAGCTGCCACCAAAGGACTATGCTCACAGACCAAAGGACTGTGTTCACAAAAGTTCCATGCATGGGGAATGGGACACAGGCCACCACAGGTACAAATAAAGAAGACAGAATCAGGTGGCATTTAATGCTATGACAAAATAAACGAGATGGAACGTCTTAGGGAGGCCATGTTTAAGTGTAGACTGAATTACACTGAGTGGCCAGATTATTATGATCTCTGAATGCATAATAATCTAGCCACTTAGTGTATATCCTATATAATAAAAGGCTAATATGCAAATTGTCCCCTTGACCAGGAGTTCGACCAGCAGGCAGGCTGGCCAACCACCCTTGTTCCCTCCCCCTGGCCAGACCCCACCCATTGCATGAATTCATGCACTGGGCCAGAGTATTATGCATTCAGAGATCATAATAATCTGGCCACTCAGTGTATATGTGAAGGGGGATCCAAGCAAAGGTTTAGGTCAGAGAGCTATTGTCAGAGAGGCCAGCACCTGCAAGGCCTGTCCTGTCTGGGAGCAGGTGGAAGGCTGAGGCTGGTACAGAGGCAGAAGTGGGTGCAAGGAGGTGGGTCAGAGAAGTAGGCAGTGGCCACATTACTTAGGACATTTGCTGGCATCAAGGAGTGCTTGGCTAGAAAAATGGAGTCCCTGGGTAGGCAGGAATAACACATTTAGGAAAATGCTTCCAATACCTTGAAAGGCAGACCAGGTATCCACTGGGCTCTATGAGAAACCAGAAAAGAACCAGAATGTTAGTGTATGTTGTTTGTTCTCCAGTGTCTGTAGGAAGATATTATTAGTAAGAGATGAATCCTGGCTGGGTGGCTTAGTTGGTTGGAGTGTCACCCCGTACACCAAAAGGTCGCAGGTTCCATTTCGGGTAAGGGCACATACTCAGGTTTTGGGTTCAATTCCTATTGGGACACGCATGGGAGGCAACCAACCGAAGTTTCTCTCTCTCTCTCTCTCTCTCTCTCTCTCTCTCTCTCTCTCTCTCTCTCCTCTCTCTCTCTCTCTCTCTCTTTCTTTCTTTCTCCCACTCTTTCTCTCCTTTCTTCTAAAATACATTTTTTAAAAAATCTTTTTTAAAGAGATAAGTTCAGAGGGGAAACGACAAGTTTCCAAGAAGTGAAAGAAAATAGGGGGAAACTAGACATTTGTGTTTTTGTAGATATAGGAAAGCTGACTGCTTCTATGCCCTAAATTACAGGAAGTAAGACTGAAAAGGCTTCAGACAATATCCACAAAGGGATTCAGTCCTGTAGCAAACATCCAATTAAGAGAGTTGCCTTTCCTACTTAAGCTTCTTCAGATGGCCCCAAGGTAACCAACAGGAAGATGACAAGGATGCTTGGATCTGAGGAAGAAAAAATAACAAAAATAACAATAATAAAAGTAGGTCTGACAACTGTGTCCAGGAAGGAACTTTAGCTTTGGT
Organism: Lasiurus cinereus; assembly: GCA_011751065.1. NCBI lineage: Eukaryota > Metazoa > Chordata > Mammalia > Chiroptera > Vespertilionidae > Lasiurus > Lasiurus cinereus. The sequence continues at coordinate 38,858,583 of JAAGEH010000005.1, read as the reverse complement.
TACGAGAATGAGGAACGGATTGGAAACAAATAGATCGGAAGGCTGTTTTAGAAGAATGGAATTGCCAAAAGACCCATGCACATGGCCGGATAACGCCTTGGGCTGTTGGAGCCTAAAGGCACACGCAGTACCCCAATTTTCCCAAGTAGAAATCAGGCTAACTGTGGAAGCTGTGCAGTCCCAAGGAAGGCCCCAGCCCCAGGATGTGGCCAGGATAGATGACAAGCAAGAAACTATTTCCTAGGGACTGGAGCTGGGGACTGGAGAAGACAATAAATAAGAAATTCCTCCAAGACAGAGAGTCTAATTAAATTACTTTCTCCACTACCATGCACAGGTCCTCACAAATACCTGAGAACCATCATGTAGACTAGGGGCTCTTACATGTGCCCCATTCATCCCATTGCCAGAGGGGAGTTTTATTGTAAAGGAAGCTTTAGTATATTGGATAGTGTCTCCCAAAAATTCATGTCAGCTGTAACCTCAGAATATGACCTTACTGGAAATGGGGCCTTTGCAGGTGTGATTTAGGTAAGGACTAAGATGAGAGCATGCTGGACTGTGGTAGGCCCTTTATGAATGAGTGTCCTTAAAAGATACAGAAAACAACATACACAGGCATGCAGGGAAGGCCAAGTAAAGGCAGAGACAGATGCTGTCACAGCAGGAAAGCCAGGAGCGACCAGGAGCTGGAAGAGACAAGAAAAAATCCTTACCGAGTCTCCAAAGGGAATGTGGTACTACCTTGGTTTGGGATTTCTGGTTTCCACAACTGGAAAAGAATCAATTTCTGCTTCAAGCCATCAACTAGTGGAAATTTGCCATGGCAGCCTTAAGAAACGATGCTGCCTCTTAATGTCTCTGCCCACCAATGATACATATGAGCCCTGCTCATGTGTGATTGTTAGAGACAGTCCCTGGCCACTCTTAACTGCAAGGAAAAGAATCTTAATTTGTCCCAAAGGAGAAGAGGAAATCACTGCAGAAAGACGTTTTGTGAAATGGTTCACCATTGCATAGCATGGGGCGTCAATCATTTCAGCCATTTCCCAGTGGATGGGGAGAGGGTGCAGATAACTTACTCTTAGTTCACAGAGCTGATGGGGAACTGTACATCACCGGATAGCCTACATTTTGGAATGGATGCAATGACAGGGTAGAATTTGGGTTGGTTCTTTTTGGGAGTAGGTGTGTTCTGTGTATCAGAAGAAGTGTTAATAAGTAACTGGTGACTAGGATGACAGGTTTTGGTAGAAACTGCTAGCTCTTTGACCAAAAGTCAATTATCTTCATCCTCTAAACATAGCTGGAATACATTTCCCAGCTTCCCTTGCAGTTAGGCAATGCCACATGACTAAGTACAGTCCAATGAAATGAAAGCAAGAAAGATAATGTTATTACTGGCCCCTGGTTTTTAAAAAGCAGGCAAGCCCCCTTCAAACTTTCTCTCCCCTTCTTCTGGAGAGATGAGGACAATGATGACAAAGCCTCCAGGGTTGGCAGAACCACGGGATGCAGAGAAGAGCCACCTGCCAGCCATTACATTTGAGCCGCTGCCTATTTCGAATCTGTTTGTTCTAGCAGTTGGCATTATCCTTTGTGCCCAGTTGAAGTGATAGGCATGGATATGTGTGGACAAGGCTTCTGATAAAGGCATGTTTATTTGAAAATGCCTGTTAGACATTAAAATATATATGTCAACTAAGCAGCTGAGTCAGGAACTCAGTGGAAAACTCAAGACTGGAGTAAAACATTGTGAGTCATCAGCACATAGTGAAAGCCACAGAAATAGATGGGACACCAAAGCGGGGAGCAGGTAGACAGGGAAAGAGGGTCACAGACATGTTCAGAGATCATCAAAATAATATCTGAAGTTCTAGCTGAGGAAGACGAAGGAGCCATCCAGGGACACTGGGCAGTGGCACGTAGCTAGGAGACGCCAGGAGAGTAAACATCTCCACAGGAGCCAGTTATGTGGAAGCTGCTGGGAGATCAGGGGATACAGCAAAGCAGCCAGTGTTCTGGAGGACAGAGCCATGCCGAGCTTGACAAGACAGTTTCAATCGGGTAAAAGAGATAAAACTTGGGCCAGAAACTGCTGTAAGGAACATGAAGAAGATGGTGCGGGTACACAGCTCTGCCTGGAATTTTGCTGTTCCAAAGAGAAGGGTTTGGATGGTAACTAAAGGGGGATGTGGGGACAGGGAAAAGTTTGTAAAATATATGTGTGTATGCTGATGGGCATAATCAGATTAAGAGGGGAAAATGGATGCAGCAGAGAGAAAAGTGCAGGAGTGAAGAGCTAATACACAGAGGGTGAGACTCAGAGTCCAAGAGACCTTCAGGAGGAGGAAGGCCACAGAATTCATTAGACACATCCCCGTGGGTCTCACTTCCTGGGCTTCGTGCTGGTTGGGATGACAGATGGCCTGTTTCCGGAAGGCAGGCAGAGACTGGCTGCTGTTGTTCTTGCTGCTTATTTTCATTTGTCGTCCTTGATACCAGAGAAAGTGACTTCCAGTGTCCCAGCCTTCTTTCAGCTGTGCTCTGGGGAATTAGGGAAAGGTCAAGGACCGGTGCTTAGGCTGGGAGAGTGGTCGGCAAACTATGGCTCACGAGCCACATGCAGCTTGTGAGCCGCGGTTTTGACTGAGTTTGCCGACCACTGACCTAGACTCTCGACTCCAATAATTACAGTCTGTTGTTCCTTGTGATTAAGCCCCTATCCCAGTGGTTGGCAAACTCATTAGTCAACAGAGTGGCAAACCGCAGCCCGTAGTTTGCCGACCACTGGGCTAGGATGTTAAGGAGGAATGCTAATTGGCGAGAGACATCTGAGAATAAGGTGAATATCAGTCAAGTCAAATTTGTGAAGTCCAGCCCCTCCCACCCCCTACTCTGCTCCAGTCACCTCCTGACTTCCTCCCTTCCCAAATGGGGGTTTATCAGGGAAGGCCCTTTCCTTCCTCTGCCCATCAGATCAACCTTCATTCATGCATTCCCTTTTCTCAACACCGGGTGTCATCAGAAGCCCACTCTAAGCAGCAGACCATGCTGCTTCAGGAGGGACAGTCAGCGACTGCTTTTTAAAGAGGCGCTAGCAGGTGATATGGAGTCAGAGGTACCCCTTCGCTCTGAGCATCTTTACAGTTGGCAAGAGTCAGAATCTTAGACGTTCATTGTTTTGAAGGGTCTTTCAAACCATCGAGCTGCATCCATTTGAAATGGCTGGAGGTGCCAAGGGGCAAAGAGAAAGACAAAATGATCTTTCCTAAGACCATTTCCAACCAAACAGCCCTTAAACCCACTGCCCATGGATGGGGAGTCCACTGTCTCTCAGAGAACTCACATTTTAGCTTGAGCATCCCGTGTGAGCAGCCAAAGTGGGGACTGGGGAAGGCACGAGGCTCACTCCCTACATTAGAAGGGTAGTTCTATTTCAGAGGCAGGAGCTGGCTTTAGCAACTGTCCACTGTGGCTGTCCCAGGCTCTCAGACATTTCTCAGGAGGAAAGAGATGCTCCATGGCCTCTGGTTACTAGGGTCACCTCTCAGGCCCCCATGAGCCAGACTGGGGTGCTCTGTGTGACCCTTTCCCCATGGGCCTGCTTCTCTCCCAGTGGCAACACTTTTGAGGGGCTGGGTTCCATTTGAGGTTGGTCTTCTCTTAGGAAGATGAGGCCCAGGGATCCCTGGCATGCGGCCTGGCTGACAGCAACCTCCAACCCAGCCTTGGGGGACCAGAGAAGCTACATTTGACCAGGCCAGTTAGCCCGTGGGGGGGAAGGCAGGAGAAAAGGGTCAGAATAGAAATAATAACTCACTCAGAAGATCTTCTAGGAAGTCCAACTGAACTTCCTGCTATGTAGTTTAAGGCATTTCTTCTCCGGCATCAATCTGGACAACCTTTTCCTCTTACCCCACCTGGTGCAGCAAGGACCCGAAAGGAAGTGTGCTTGCTCACTTCCAGACCCAGCTGAGTAGCAGAAGCACCCGCAGCCAGTGCCCACCAGGTGGCAGCAGAATCTCGGCGATGCCAGCAGAGGCCCATCCATGCCAGACCCCAGACCAAGGTCATCTGAATTCTGAACCCCAGGTTTTCTCTGCCAGACCCCACTGCCCCTTTTCCTTAGGAGTCACTCATACTATTTCAAATACAGCAGAGCCTGGGTGCTTGATCCCAGGGATCCATCTGTCGCATACTTGATGGGGCCCATCTGGTCTTTGGAATGCTACCACACCCTCAGTGTTGAAACGAAGGCAGTGCCTGGTGCAGGCATGCATGCCCCTTGAATAAGAGTATAGGTAGGACCCTATCGCCAGGAAGAGGGAGGTGGGGGCGTGGCTAAGGCTGGACTTGGGTCTGCCCTGGGAAAGGCTGGTGAGCATGAAGGAAAGGCTCCAATACCTGAATTTCCAGCAACATCTGGCAAGCATGTAAGCAAGGCAGACAAAGCCGGGAGATAGAGGTCTTGCTTCAACACAGGACCTCTTCCTGGCACAGAGCAGAAGCTATGAGAACATACAACTAGAAGGCAGTTGGCTGACCTGGCTGGGTGGGACCAGGAGAGGGGAGACAGCTCCTGGGCAGGCATCCTGCAGGGAGGACAGGACAAGGTGTTGAAATTCAGTCTTGGCTGCAAGTCTCACCATCTACACGAACAGCCTGGCCCCAGCCTCCCAGTCTGTAAGAGGTGTGGGGTGCGTACCCCTCACACAAGCCGAAGGGTGTTGTGGAGTATGCGCAGTGAGATCATCCTGGCGGGCAGACGGGCGGGTGAGCTAGGAGAGAAGGAGCCCCCTCCCTCTGGTCTGGAGTTCGTGTGGACAAAGGCAATGATTTTCTCGTTGTTCTCAGGCCCCAGGGACTCTGGGAGGGTGGCATATTCGGGGGCTCTGTGCCAGGCTGCATCTCTGCACCCCATCTTCCTAGGGAGATGCAGAAGAATGGGTACAGCCAGCCTGCACACAGTCGGGAGCAGCTGAAAGCAGCGGCTTTGCTATTAATGTAGTCGGTAAATAAGTAAAAGAGGGCTTAAGCTTCGTGCATTGCAGTCAGCTTAGAACCACAGGGCAATTAGCGCAGCAGGGCTACGGGCTGCCAGGCAGGTTGAAATGAGTGAGTTCACTTTCACTGAGGCACCCCGGAGTGCAGAAAACACAGCCCAGAAGAGTCTATCCTCCTGCAGCTAGGAGGGCCACAGCCTGGAAGTGGGGATGGTGGGCTCAGAACTGCTGAGACCATCGTGGCAAGGAACCACACACACACACACACACACACACACACAGAGAGAGAGAGAGAGAGAGAGAGAGAGATATGCCCAGGGAGCACCCTGCCTGCAATGAGCAGTGTCCTGTGCTGGCTGCTCCTCCCTTTACATATGTCAAATGCCGTTCAGATGTCTCTGTGCACTGACATAATACATGTGAGGGAAGCAGGAGTGCCTCTGATGTGGCCTCTGCAGCCGGGGACATGCATGCACAAGGCCTGGGCGGGCCCATCATGCACATGGAGTAACCGGTTTCACCACCGTGGCAACTGCAACCTCAGCCCTGGATGCGCATTGCCTCTCTCCTTCCCCCTCTCTCTACCCCTTTCTCTCATTTGTTTATTCAACAAAGGGTCATCGGGTGTGTGTCATGCATCAGACAGCGTTAGGCTCTGAGCACAGGAAGACGTGCAAGACACAATGCTTGCCTGCAGGAAGCTTCAAGCCAGGCAGCGACAAGAGCTAAGAAAGCAGGTGATTGCGTGCACAATGGCAGGTGCAGCCTGGAGGCACCGTCCAGCTCAGGCCCGCAGTTTCCCGAGAGAGAGGGGCAAGCTGCGACCTGAGTAATGAGACGTTGAGGTGGCCAGTCAGAAGGGAGGTGAGTGTGTATGTTGGCGCCATTCACCCCAGAGGACACAGCATGTGCCAGGTCCACGGCGGGGCGGTGTCTTCAGAACCATCTGTGGTCCAGCTGTCCAGAGCAGAGTAGGGGGTGGCCAGGGGCCATGTGGGTGATTCCGAGGAGGGGCGGCGAGCCAGGGCCCTATCACTAAGGGTCTCGACGGCCTCGTGAGGAGTTCAGATTCCATCCTGAGTGATGAGGAGCCACCCGCGGCCTTTAGCCCAATGACTGACACATTTTTGGAGGATCCCTCTGGCTACTCAGAGGAAGCAGAGGCTGGGACAGGGGCAGGCAGAGCAGTGCGGTCAGTGCTCCCATCTGTTCTCCTCCTGGTAGGGGTCCGGGGAGCCTGGCAATGTTGAGCTGGATGGAGAAGGCCACACCGTGCTCAGGCCTTCAGCAGGTCTCTGCTGGCTCCCGGCTTTTGGCAGAGGGGAGCCCATCAGAACAGCTGGAAGGAGAGCTGTCAAGGCTCACAGGATGCGACCCTAGGACCCACCTGAATCCAATCAGCCTTAGCCAGAGGGACACTGTGCGGAGGGGGCTCCCACTTAATATCCTTGGAGACACATTCAGGAGGAATGTGCCCCTCCCCCAGCTGCCTGACCCCTCCTCTGACCCCAGCAGAGTGCCCTTCTGGCAAGTCCTGTCCAGGAGAAGGCTGCCCAGGGCTTGGAGCTGGGGCAGAGGGCAGCGGGGCCAGGGCGCTGGGGGAGGGAGAAGGATGGAGCGGCCCACGGAGTGTTCTCAGGCTGGCCCCACCAGGGCCCCTTTCTCTCCATGAGATCATATCTGGGTCAAAGAGCATGTAAAGCAGGCAGACCCTGGCAGACACACAAAGCCCATTCAGCCAGGGCCTATTCACGCACCTCCTCTCCCCCAGAGCCTGCATCACAGCGACCCCAGCGCAGTGCCTAAGCCCCAGCTTTGATGTCCAAGAACAGAAAACGGCGATTAAATGTTGTTTTAAAGAGGCAGTGCTCCCTCCCTCCCATCTGTCAGGAGAAAGCTGAGGCCTAAGTAGGGAGGAGTGTGGGGGAGGGACAGGAGCCTCTTAGAGAAGGGAGACCCCAGGAGGGGTGAGGCCTGGGGAGTGGCCAGAACCAGAGAAGAAAGGGATGGATGGATGGCTTGGAGGGGTGGAGATAGGGGCTCAAAATCAAACCCAATATATTTTTGGCAAAGAATTGTTTCCAAGATGAGAAATATGGGGAGAGGGAATGAATGTGAGACAGAGACACAAAAGCAAAAACAAAAAAACAACAACAAAAACACAGACACAAGAGAAAGGAGGAGTGGAGACGGAGAAGAAAGATTAAGTGAAAGGAAAAAAAAGAGAGATGAAGGGAAAGGAAGATGAAAGACAGCAGAGAGAAAAGAGAAGGAAGTGGACAGACAGATAAGCCACGGGCTGGAGGGCTGGAGAGAGCCCTGCTGTGTTGTTCCTGGGAAGGGCATCCAGCCAGTGTGTTCTCAATTCAGTTCCCTCGGCCCCTCAGGGACAAACCCATGTCCAAGCAGGCAGGTGAGGCAAAGAACAGGGCTGTGGTGCCTGAGGGTGCAGGGCAATGGCTCCCAGTGACCCCCAGTAATGCAAGTCAGGTGGGTCCCGAGCACTGGTTCCCTGCATCCCTCCCCCTTCCCCCGGCCCTCCCCGCCCCCTCCGCCTCCACCAAGGCCTGCAGCCATCACCAGGTCAGGTGGGCCCTGAGCACTGGTTCCCCACTGGAAAGTGCTGTGTCCTGGGTTGTAGTGAGGAGATGGGTTACTTTGGTTGGAGCAGGGCAGGCAGAGGCTTTGGGTGGAGGCAGAACCAGCAGGTCTAGGACCGGGCAGAACTGGTTTCCTAGACCCACAACCAGGGCAAAACTCCCAGCCCCAGGGAGGGGAAAGGAAGGCCTCGAGAAGACGCCTCTCTCTTTCTCAGAGACAGGGAGAGGAGGCGGGAGGGTCCCCCCACCCCCCCCGAGTTTTGCGGGAATGCTTTATTTATTCTGCTGGTGGTGATACTGGGCTTGCACCCCACCTCCTACCTGTGCCGTTCCCTCTGGTCTAATCTCCTTTCTCCATGGTGCTTGCCTGCCACGGACCCAGGGGCCTTAAAAATTGGGTGGCAGCTTCTTGCTGAGAAACTTCTGACACTTGCTGAAGCTAAGAAGTAAAAATGTCTCTATTCATAACAGCCCTGCCTCTGGAGTCCCAGAGAGACAAACCTAATTTGGTACGGAGATGCGGAAGCAAATTCTGACTCTGCTACTCATCAGCTGTGTGATCCAGAGCAAGCTGTGCCAACACAAGCCCAGGGAGCCTCGGCGGCCCACCAGGCCAGCTCCCCGAGGGCAGGCGCACTGGCACTGCCAGTGCTGCTCCCGCCTCCCACAGCCACCGGGCCAGGCGGCCAGGACTGCCCAGCGGAAGGAAGGATATGCCCCTGCCTGCTTTACACGCTGCACCACGGGTCGTGATAGCACCGTCGTGCCCAGTTTTCTTTACAAGTATCAGAAAAATACATCATGGGATGGGTCTGTGCCTGGTAAAGAGGACATCAAACTGACACACGAATACGGCTGAATGTGGAGTCCAGAGCTTTCTCTTCTCTCCGCAAGATGGAAATCTCATTCCTCAATGTCCCCACCCAAGAAAAGGCAGAAGACAAACCAATTTTTACAAATAGGGACACTTCAAGCCAGAGACAACTGAATTAACTTTATTCTCTTCTAACTGCAGATTCAAGGTATACAACTGAACATTGCTATTTTTCTTATGAGACTTATAAATAAAAATACAAAAAAATGTTCACTACAAAAAAATCTACTGTTAGTAGGATGTAAAAAATATTCTCTTTGCTATAGAAGGCACAACTTCACTTAGTGACACATGGAGAGAGAAACCTGCAGCAGTAAATTCATTTTTTCCTTTAAATGTTGTCAGAACACTGGAATTACAAAGAAACGCATCCATCTACACAAAACGAAGGCAGAGGCGCAGAGCTCACCCAGGACCACACGACTGGGAGGGGACGGCTTTGGGGCTGGGCAGATGGAGACTGGCAAGCAAACCTGGGGTCACCAGGCTGGGGCAGGGGCAGGAGTGGGGGGGAGTGAAACAAACCAACAGAAATGAAAGGGGGTGGAGGGAAGAGGGACAGAGCAGCAGAAGGGAGAGAGAAGGAGAAAGAGAGGGATTTGTACAAAAAGTAACCAGTATAATTGAAGAAACAAAATTGGGCAACCTCCTAAAATTAGGCTAAGAGGAGGCGCTGAGGTAGACATGAACTAGAACAGCAATTAATTCAAACACTATCTGTAACACAGAGCGGTCGGACTGGCACTTGTGCTGTCACGACAAAAGACGAGCCACAAAAACAAACAAACAACGAAACAAAACATAACACCCAAACCGAAGGCTGGGCTTTGCTTGGTCCAGCAGGGCCGCGGGGCCCCCAGTGCTTTACTTTACATACATATATGTATATATTTATATATATTTATCTTTATATAGATGGGTCGGATGTCACGGTGCACCACCAGGTGCCGTCACCTTACACAGATCATGCATAACGCTAAGTGAACAAGTTCTAGGACACACGCCAGGGATCAGGTACCCTGTCTGCAAAGCGGGCACCCAGGACTGAGGGAGCAGGGCTGCTGGCTAACAGGCCAGTGGGGCCTGCACCCCTCTCCTCAGCCTATCTCTGGCTGGCTCTGCCTCCCGCCCTCCCCACCCCCATCTATTTCCATGAAGTGTTAGTCTGACTGTTGACCTCCCGCTGAAATGTCCAGGCAGGTACTGCCATGAAGCTCCCCAGAGGAAACAAGATGGGAGGGGAGAGCAACATACCACAGGCCTAGAAAAACGAACAGAGGGCCTCTTTTTCTGCTTCTGTCTTACATCCTGTGCTTTCACTCCTGCTGGGCTAGCAGGGACCGGGCCACAGATCCGCCCCTTGCCACTCACTCCCCAAAGGCCCTCTCCCTCCCGGGCCTCCACCTACAGCTGCCACACCAGCAGCACCCGAAGGGTGCCACGCACCTTGTGAACAACTGCAGCAGATGTTTTTCGTTTTCTTTTTTTCTAAAACTGTTCAGGCACAAATATTAAACAAGCCCACATTGCATCCCTGGATTGTACTGAATCACCGGGTCCCCCAGCCTCCCTACCCACCCCCGCGCCCCAGATCCACCTCTCTCACATCCGTGGCCTCCTCTAGAGCAGCAGTGATATTTACTATTTATATCTCTCTTGCTATATCTCTCTCTATATATATCTGTCTATCCTATACACGTAGGATCTTAATGCTTCGAGCGAGTAAAGGAGTGACTGGGGAAAGAGCACGTGTGAGGGCAATGTCACTGGAAGCATTGGGGACACGCCTGTAGGAGTGAGCCCAGGGAAGGGACTGGGACCAACCTGGACTCTGCAGACTGGAGAGCATGAGACGCTGGACAGGCAGCAGCGAGTAGGGTGTCTGCAGTCCAAGCCAAAGGCAGCAGGTGGCCAAGGGCCAGATGGCAGAGAGAAGAGGGGAGTAAAGCCACTCAGACCTCACCTGGGTGGGGGTGGGTGAGCAGCCTCATCCTTCTATCCAGACAGCAAAATCTCAAATGATTCCTGGCCTTTGGCAAGATCAGAATTCTCATCTTCGTGAGCAGGAACTGAAAGGGAAGCACGCCGGCCTCTGGGCCTCTGTCCAGGGTGTCTGAGGCTTTGTGGAGGCCGAGGAGGAATAAAGCAAACTACAGGTCTCCCACCCAGCACCCTTCAGAAACTGCAGTCTGGGGCCCTCTCCCTGCCTCCCTACTAGGGTTCTCTGGGGCCCGAGGGGGCACAGGTCCAACTTAGTACCGTCCAGTGCTGCGCCAACAGATGCCACACTGCCTGACCTCATACCACACACAAGGAGTGTGTATGTGCGCACGCACACACACACACACAAAGGGACATTTTGATAGTGGTGTGTGTTTTTTTGTCTTTTTTTTTTTCCTATGCACATTACAAAAGGAAAGGGCAAGGACCTGTAGAACTGACGAAGGAACTAACAAACATTACAAAAATATTACAATTTGTAAGGTTAACTCCACCCTCTCAGCTTTTACGCAAAGGGGCGGAGACCCCGGCTGCTGGATGGTGGGGCCAGTGAGATTCAGCCAGGTCTGTGGGACAGTTTGATTTCTTTTTCTTCCCCACCACAGTTCAATGACTTCTTACTGTTAAAACATTGTCTCCTGGGACTAATAGATCTCCGGGGCCAGCCAGTCCCCCTTTCTTCCATAGTGCACAATGAATTCCTACAGATTGCTCCTCCCCAAAGATTTCCCTCTTCACAGTATAAACACAACTGCTCTAGTCACGGATTTCAAGTGTAGCTTTTTCCTTTCCCAAGCACTAACTCATTATTATAATTGCAAAGTAGCATCCTCCCTATTCATCATCCCCAATCAACAACATGCCCCCGCCCCCAATACTATACCCCCAACAGTTTTTAAGGCCTTCAAATTGGGTGGGCAAGACTAGAAGGATGGGGCCAAGGGACAGGGGGTGGTCACAGCAGCACCCATCCCTCCGACTTCCCTATACTCCTCACAATGCTTCTCCCCCAACTGCTTCCCTAAACCACTTTTTAAAACCTAAGATAAAAACGCAGCCACAACTTTCTCCAGGAGAGAAAGGAAAGAAAGTAAGTTTTACAAATAAAGCATGAGATGAAACAGAGGGCCCATCCCACAGTGAACACAAACATGGCAAATGTGCTTTCCTAAGCTCGGGTCAGAGGCTAGGGAGAGCGGGCAGCAAGCCACAGACCGGCAGGAGGGGACAAAGGAACGGGACGAACATAAGAGGTAGCTTTCAGAAAACAACACCCCACCCAGCGCAGCAGAACCACGACTGGCGCATCCCTCGCAGCCAGGAAACAGACCGATTTTGGCAATGATAATGCACACAGAGGCGGGTCGTGCATAGAGGTGGGGTCACACTCAGAGATAGGGTCGCACACAGAGGCAGGGTTGCACAGATGCAAGGATCTGAATAACACAAACCCTCAGATCCAGCAAACTGTTAAGAAAGAGAGGATTGTGTCCAGAGTGTTTTAGGCTGAACCGATTCGAGGCATGATGATTTCATGCTCTGGGCAGAGCCAACAGTGACTCCAAAGGCTCCCAATACTCCTCCCCCTCCACCCACCTTCTGGGACCCAGCCCTTACAGCCAGGTGTCCAGGAAGCGATCCTTCTGTGCAGCTGCTTCCAGCTGGAAGATGGTTGCTCAGGGATGGGGGCCTTGGGCAGCTATCAGGTACTAAGCCAACTACTAATTTACACAAGCAACAGAAAAGGACTTCCTCCCCATTCTCTCAACTCCCAGCCACAAAGAGAGATGCAAGGGTTACAAAAGCTCACGAGGTCACAAAAAACTGAGGTAATTCAAGCACAATGTGCTAACAGGGGAACCTGGACACACAAAAGAAGTAACACAAGGCCGAAGCGCGTTCAACAACTCCTCCTCTTCCTGTGGCCTGGCGGCGGCTGGGGGAAGGAAGAGGGATGTTGTGAGCCAGGAATTCTGTGCCCTCTCTGGACCTGGGTTCTCACTGTGCTCACCAGGTCTGGGGTGTTCAAAAGGTCCCCAGAATGACTCAACAGCATCCCCCTTGGCCAGCACCCTGACTCCCGGCAGGTGTCCCCTTCTCCGGGGGAGGGCATACCTGGAGGACATCCACAGCCTTCCCTGGGACAGCAGCCCTCTCACAGATTCCTTCCCCCAGGGACTGAGGAGGATGGCAGAGAACCCTGTCCAGGTGTTGGGGGACCCATGTATTTGTATGTATTTAGCTGTTTTTCCATCTGGGAGGCAAATCTCTCAGGACAGGGTGGGTCTTCCATCTGCTTTGTGTTCTCAGAGGCTAAGGGTGGGAGTGGGGCTCTGGGTTGGACACAGATTCTCCACTAAAAAGCTGGGGCGGGGGGTAGAAGGCTGGGCACTCCCTGAACTGGAGGACAGGAGGCAGGAGAAGGCGGGGACCAGGTTTGGGGGAAGGGCAAGAGCCTTGAGGCTCCTGAAAACCATGAGGGACATGCAGATCTGCAGAGCAGAGGGAAGCGATAAGTGAAATGAGTGATGGGAGGGGAAGAGGCACCCTTCCTCACCCCAATCTGCCCCCAGCAAACCAGCTGTCACTCTGAGTGTCAGCCAGCAACCCTGTCCAGCCCTGCCATCTGTGGGATCCCTGTCCCCCTAGAGCCTCCATCTTCGGAGAAAGCTGAGGATGGCAGGCAGAGACTGGCTCTGACCTGAACACCCCTCACCTTCTTCCCAGACTCCATTTCTGGACATACAAAAGGGTCTGAGCAGAACAAAACCCCCTCCACCCCCTCCCAAGAAATTAGGCCAACCTCCAGCCAGGAGAGAACGGATGGAGGCCCAGGAAGGGGCCATGGCCCGGCATCCTGGTCACCTAGAGCCCCAGAGAGACTCCAAGGCTAGATAGCTATCAGGTTTCCTTTTTCCTCCTTTTCCCCTTAAATATAGACATGTATTTTTTGCACAATCCTTCCTCGACTCCATCCTGCTCTAACTCCTCCGCCCCCTTCCGGCCTGGCTTCACACGTAGCACAGGTACAGGTACGTCTTCTCTATCCTCCAGTCGGGCGGGATCTCCTCGGGCTTGTGGCCCTTCATGTGCTTCTGCATGGAAGACAGGCTGGGGCAGTACTCGGTGCAGATGGTGCACTGGTAGGGGGAGGCACCGTTGTGCGTCCTCAGGTGCTTGATCATGGCCGAGTAGTCCCGGGAGCGCTGGTGGCACAGCTTGCACTCGAAGGGCTTCTCACCTGTGAAAGGAGGGCAGAGGGAGAGCTATGAGCACCTCCCCTGGGGTGCGCTGGGCCCTCACCCACCCTGGTCACACTTCCCAGCACGGTGGATGCACCTAGCATGGTAGCTGTAGTCACACATGGCAGCTGAGTGCTTGAAATATGCCAGTGTGACTGGGGCCCAGTCTTCATGGTATTTCCTGTCACTAATTGAAGAGACGCATGCAGCCAGCAACGGCGGTATGCAGCACAGCCCTAGTCCCTGGCCTTCCTCTTCTTCACTCTCCCACAGGAGAGACAGGGGGTCTGGAAAGGAGGCAGGGAGGCCCGGAACTTCCTTGAGGATGGCCCTTCAGCAGTTCCTTCCAGGGGAGCAAAACTACTGGAGTGGGGAGTAGGGGTGCAATGAGATGATGGACCTTGTCCTTCAAACATCTGCATCGGGGCTTGCATATCATCATAGGTTCTCAGAACCGCACGGGCCCCCGCCTTCCCTCTGGGGCTGGAATGGAGGACAGAATGGCTAGAGGCCTCCTGTTAGAGTCCTCTGGAGCTGAGCTGAGGAGTGAGGGAACCTTGTTCCGATACAGTAATTAACTGGCCAGCCATCTCACTATCGATACTCTTCCATGCAGAGGGCCCAGCAGATAATGAAGTAATGAACAGCCAAAGTGATCTAACTATCGACCTGCTATTTACAATAGTCACTGCCAATGCATTTAATGATCCACCTGCCAGGCCACATCCCCGACAAGGGCTAAGAAAGCCCAGTCCTCTGGGGAATTCTAGGTCACTCTAGTAGCCAGCAACGAGCACCCCATATTCGCCTGTGGCCAATGCAAGAAAGCAGAGCGATGGCGACACAAGTCCTTTGCTTACTGTCCCTTCTGCCCTCCGCTGAACAGGGCAGCTACTTCCCCTTGTCACAAGAGGCTTCCCAGGTGGCGAGACTACCTTCCCCTGCATCTTATTCTCAGAGGAAGTCCTTCTGAGGAGCTACCTTCCCCCAACCGGTGGTGGGCTGGTGAAGGAATCTGCAACAAGCAGTTCCCTGCAAGCATGGATGTGTAGCACTTGCCATGGCCACACTGTGACTATTCCCAACCATGGCCAATGCTAAGCAACCAAGGTGACACCACCGAACTTGCAATTGGGAAGAGATGTGCAAGACGGGCTCCCACCAGCAGGAGCCCCAGCACTCAGTGCCCCCAGCTGGCAGTCCTGGGCACCGGGATGTTTCTGCTGCTCCACTGGCGGACCCCAGGGAAAAGTATAGCTCATGTTTCTATTATGTTAAAAGGAACATGAAGTCCTTTTGAAATGGCAAAACATTCTACAGTTGGGTTTTTTAAACATATCTGCTCCTCCAATCTCAGAACCTAACTCTAACTTATGACTTCTTAACCCGCATCGTAATCTAACTCAATGTTCTCTAATTACTACTCTGTCACATAAAAAACTACCCTAACCTTCTTCACTTTCAGCTACTTGGGGAAACCTAATTCGGGATTCACAGACAGAAGTCATTCTGCGTGATCTGGGAGCCACTGGTTTAGGGCTGCCTGGAGGGCAGGTCTGGGCTCCTGAGAAGGGCTGGGGCTGATTAGCAATGCCTGCCTCGGTCTTGCAAGGGCCAGTGACACGCAGGTCCACACTCAAATCTTAGCAGAACCTGCCCTGCTCTTTCATTCAGTCCTGGCTTCTCTGGGAGCCATCTGCCCGCCACCCCTTGTAGGTTCCAGAACCAGCTCAGGGCTGCTTTGGCCCTCGGTACCTGTGTGCACCCTGTAGTGCGTCTCCAGCTGGTGCTTGAGGCTGAACTTCTTGCCACAGCCATTGCACTCGTAGGGCTTCTCGCCCGTGTGGATGCGTTTGTGGCTTTTGAGTGTGCTCTCATCCCGGAAGCAGCTACCACAGAACTCACACTCGTACGGGTGGTCACCTGTGGGGACAAGGGGCTGGTTCAGGGGACAGCAGGAGGATGAGTGCCTGCATTCACCACCTGCAAACACCACTGAAGGTCAGACCCCAACCTCTGCCAGTCCCCAGGGCATCAACAGGGAGCCCTGTTCACACACGTCAGTACCTTACAGTGGCCCAATGGTCACACATGGGCCACAGCCAGTACCAGGAAAAAAGAACCCATTTGATTGAGATAAACAGCAGTCCCCAGAGAGCAGGACCCCTTGAGGCTAGAGCAGACGTGGGGGCTCTGAGACCTGGCCTTTCAGTTTCTCATGCTCCCTTCCCTTCCTTTCCTCTAGGTCAGAAATCCCTCCAACTTGGGAACAATGAGAACATTCTTCCAAAATGCCTTCTGCCCCTTTCCTCCTCCACAGTTTTACACAACCGTTCTCTCCACTTGCTTTTCTCTTCTCTCTCCAGCAAACTCCTAGTCACCCTTCAAAGCCTACCTCAAAAATCATCTGTTTGAAAGCTTTTCTTTAGTCCCTCCTCCCCCCTCTCCCAGGAAAACGAGGTTACACTTTTTTCTCTGTCCCCAAAGAGAAAAAAAAGTCCAGCATTTTGTTCTTTTAGTAGCAGTGGTATAATTTTTATGGCACTTTCTGATGAAAATGGCCCACATTTTTGAGTGCTCGCTACTATATGAAAAACTTCACATGGCTCATATCATGTAATCACTGCAAGAACATTACAAGAAAGGTATTACTCTTATTCTCTTTCTATGGATGAGAAAACTGAGATGCTTACAGATGCTTAAACATGGTCCTCAAGGTGAAAGAGCTAGTAAGAAGCTGAGTCAGGGGTCAGATTCTGGTCTGTTTTAGTCTGGACATGGGACTATTTCAGATTGTACACTGACAGGCTGTACTGACTCCAGCGTCACACCCACCAGGCTTCTAAATGGAAGTGCATCAAAGTAAAGGGGAGCTCTGTTCCCCCTGGAGCCTCAGGATGCCTCTGAGGACAGAGTGGGCCCTCGGAAACAATGAACACATGCACCTCGGGGAGAACTGCTTCTCCTCGCCTGGAATCCATGCCCATCAGCTTCCTTTCTGTGCATCCCAGTGTCCCCTGGAAGGTGAGTGGTTGGGTGGGGTTGTGGGGATTAACGACTTTTCGTTTTGTACCTAAAGTGGGGGCTTTGGGGCTGCAAGGTGAAGACTTCAGCTACTTATTTATTACAGGAGCGAAGGCACAGACAATAAAGATAGATTGATCACCCCAGACTTTGTTCATGAATATTTAAATATCGCTGATTCGTCTTGTCACTGTAATTACAATTTCTCTGGGCTGCATCTCCAACAACCACAGTTTATGGTAAAGAATGGCCCACTGTATTTCACTTGTCCCCCTGCAGATGTGCGGGGCTGCCAACCGTGTAATGTCCTCTGCATTTCATACATTTTCTTCAGCTGCTGAAGGTTTAAGTCATCCACAATGACCTACGTTTTTTCATTATCCCCATGTCAAACTGTGTGCGTGCCTGGGCATAAATTGTTCCTCTCGTTATAGACTTGCATGCCTGTGCCTTCACTTCCTCTTTAAAATTATATTTTACTCTCTTCCCTCTCTCAGCTCCTCAGGCCACTACCCCAAGCTCCCCCTTCTTGAACGCAGGCCCCTGTACCCACATAAATTCTCGTCAATTCTGATCACTCTGAAGGGTTTTTTTTTTTAAGGCTCTATGGGGAATGGATGTAGGGGTCTGCCCACTGGTGGGCTCTCTCATGAGTGAAAGATTTGCAAGAAGCCCTCAGGGCATAGAGGGGTGGGGGAAGCAACTCCACCGAGGAGTCGAATTGGAAAAGCTCAGGGAGCACAGCCGGCATATGGGGCACGAGCGATCGGCCAGTCCAGTGAGGCTCTTACATGCAGACCTGGGGGGGTTCTCAGTACCTGCCCGTCGTCAGCCACATATGACCCAAGGGGAGAGCACGCCCACCCAAACCCTGGTCCTCCTTAGCTGTGTGAGGTCAGTCAATGCCCATGCCCGTGTGCCACTTTCTGTGCAGACGCTGCACACATAGCCTGTCTGACATCCAACTGCCCCTCCTTACCGAATCAGCAATGATTATGACTTTAATCAAGGATTCAGAATCCTCATCAAGATATAAATAAATAAATAAAGCCAGGGCCATGTGAGACTTCAGCCAGAACTGGTAATTAAAATGTACAGCACAGCCCCCCCGGCTGGGAAGCCAGTGTCTGCACCTTCCCCTGCAGAGGGGGCCCTAGCATTTAAAAACACAGGGTGAAGACAGAGAGGCTTGTTTGATCAGATTTTTATGAATTTAATTATGAACTGGGTTACATGTTAAATAAGTTTAAATAGGAAATCTCCAGAGGCAGCCAGAGAAAAGAATAAGAAAAACTTAGAAGACACACACACACACACACACACACACACACACACACCCCTTTGGAAACATGGCAAGGACCTGGTCCAAAATCCTTACCCTGAGAGTTAATTGTGTCAGTGTTGCTGTAATGTACACAAAACTGGCTGGCTGCACAACTCCAAATCCAATTTGTGGTATATGTTGATGAACTCTGTAGCCTCTTTAATGAGCTTGACATTAAGTACAGGACAAATGAGACTAATTAGGGCCTCCTCCAGCCTGCCCAGTGCACCTGTGACCCCAGCAGCCTGTCCTCACCTGCGGTTTCCCCGGCACTGGCAGGCCCGGCGTCATCCTCCCCATCCCAGCCCCAGCCCATCAGCTCCTCCGGCCCTTCCAGCACGCAGCACAGCTGAGAGCTTATTATATGACGAGCCGCGTGAATCAAGGATCCATCAATGCCAAGAGCACGGCTGGACTAACTTACCAAACACAGCTGCGGATGCTAAACACCAGGCCCCAGCAGCAAATGGGCCAAGAACAACGGAATATTAATGAGGCATTGTGCGGGGCGTGCTCCGCCTGTGTGTGGCGGTGTGTACAGGGCCTCGCTGGTGGCCATCACTAAATCTGCGTGTGCACAGGAGGGGCTCATGTGCCATGCTTCTGAGATTAAGCAAGTGCTTCTCCCAAACGATGCCTCTTCCCCACAGGTCTGAGCCCCCAAGGACACAAAAGCCTGGGACAGATGACAGCCGAGCTCTCTGAAGGGGCCTGAGCAAAGCAGGGGATAACTTGGGTAGACTTAGTGGGGCTGGATCATTCAGTCCCAGGAGGCTCGTGGCTGAAGGTGACTGGCCATCTTGGAGAAGGCTGAACGTGGGACCACAGTGGGGATGGTGTTGACGGGAAGGTGCATGGGCCTGCGAGGGATACTTACGAGGCACTGCGGAGACAGTCCTGCTGGCATTCCTTCTGCCTGAGCCCTTCTCGCCAGGCTCCGCTCTCTGGGGCCTCCCCTATCCTGTGCCAGCAATTCTAAAGAGTTCTCAGAAAATGTGATGCTCAGGCCACATGCTCCCCTGAACACAGGGGCATCTAGAAGCGAGAGCCCAGGCAGGCTCTTTGGTGATCATGCCCACGGCTGGCAAGACAGGCTACTCAGTCCACAATAAAGAAAGCCCCTCCCTTGCTCCGCTGAGCCTGTCACCCGTGGAAGGCTTGGGCTGCACATTAGTGCTGGAGCTGTGACAAGACTCGGGGGTGAGGAGAGAAAGTGCCCAACCACCTGTCTGTACACAGTTTTTGTGCCCTGTCCAAAAGACAGGAACATACACCCTGTCACAAACCAGATAGAGAGCCTTCCTGCCTGTCTCCCTGGCCCCGCCCTCTCACCCCAAACCCAGCGTAGAACACACACAGCAGAGACATGGACAGTCCTTTACCCAGGACAGTCAGCAGGGACCCGATTTTGTCTTAGAGAAAGGAGAGGATTTAAGTCATCCATTCCCTTACGATGGGATCTGGGCCTGCTGCAAGGAAGCAGACACTCTTAGCCCTCAGGGACCAAGTGTGCCACCCCCAAATCTACAATGTGGTAGCACCTGGTCTAGCCTCACTGGCGCACAGACCCTCTCCTCCCTGGTGTCTGGAACTGGCTAAGCAGAGACAAGTCATGGCTCATTGTTTACTCCCCTAAACAAGGTGAAGGCCCAGGATAGAAATGGCTTCTATTATTGTGGAGCAATTGGGACCACTTCTGCAACATTCCCCTCGGAGCCCAAGGCTGACTTGGGAAACATGTGTCCATGGGGTGGGAGCCAGAGAGAGCGAAGGGGTGTGTGGTAGAGAGAACCAGAGACCAAGCAGTAGGTTTTTCTCTAAATTTGTTCTGGGTTCACCTGCCTCAGAATCCCTTGGGAATATTTATCACCGTTGAAGTCTTGCATCGCAGCCCATATGCAACAAATCAGTTTCTGAGAGGGGGAACCAGGAATGCATCTCTAATGAGCATTCCCCATCCCTGTTGAGCAAAGAGAGATGGAGAACTTTAGTTCCCCAAGGTGGATAGGAGAACCATCAACATTTACCTGCACCGCCCAATCCTCAAGCCAAGAGCTGAGGGCTAATTCTGCCCAGCAACCCCACTTTATGTGTTTGGAGGTAAATACAGACACTGGTTCCCAGAGACCCTGACCCACTCATCACGTGCTGGCCTACCTGTGTGTGAGCGAAGGTGGCGCTTGAGGGCGGTGTGGCTAGGGAAGGTGCGATTGCACTCGCTGCAGATGTAGCTGCGCACGCCTGCGTGGACCTCCATGTGCTGCTGGAGGGCGCTTTGTGCCTGGAAACGCTTCCCGCATAGCAGACAGAAGACAGCCATATCTGTGCCTGTGGGAGACAGAGCCGGGAGAACCTCAGGAAGCTGGAATGCAAGACCGTTCTTTACCCATTCAGGCTAGCGCAAGGGTCTACACATCAGGACTGGTGCCCTCAAGCCCTTACTCTCAGGAGCAAAACCAGAGGTGGCCCAGGACAAGCAATGTTGAGGGAGCACCCAGTATATGATCCAGTGGGACCATGGTACCTCTCGGTAGCACGAAACCCATGGTCTAATGGAGAAAGGGAAGCATTGATAAAACACATCACAGTAGCAAACGGGAGTCGACAGTTGTACGGAGTGCTGTTGAAGGCACGGCACTAAAACCACATCTATCACAGGGCCTTTGCAGACGCTGGGGCAGGAGATGGGATGCCAGGGTGGCCTCTGTGAGGATAACAACAATGGAGATAACATCTGCCAGCCATTGTTCAGCTGTAACTACTTAAAATCACATCACCAAACCATAGGTGCCCCATCCTCACCCTTCAGATAAGGAAAGTGAGAATGAAGCGCTCGCCCAAGTTCCATGGAGTTCCTGAGCAGCAGAGCCAGTGCACGGTTGCCAGGAGCGGGTCCCCTTCCGATGCTGCTTCTATCAGACCTGACACTCCAGTCATTAAAGCATGCATCTTAAGGGTCCATTCGCTCAACAAAGACTATGTCAGTGCCATCTGCAAGCAGGACCCTCTTTTTAGCACTGGGGCTGTTGCCGTGGAAAAGGATAAAAGCCCCTACTCTCATCACAGATGCTACCTGCACACAGGGAGGGCGGAGACCATTCCCAGAGGATGGAACAGTAGCTGTGAACACTCCAGTTTGGAGAGGAGCACACAGGCCAGAGGACCAGACAGAGGAACGGGGCAGCTAGGAGGCAGGCAGAGGGGAGGGAGCCAGAGCAGCAGGCAGGGCCAGGCCGTGTGCGGTCTTGAAAACCGTATTAAGAGCTTTAGGCTTCATCCCAAGACCAAAGGGCAATTTTCAAAGGATTTAAGCTAATGAGGAACATGAGATGTTCATTTAACTCAGTCCAGCCATCCTGTGCCGACCCGAGGCACAGCTAGGTAGGCACCCACGGTGCCCTCCAAGACTGGCCACCACTTCCTGTGTTTGAGCCCCTGCCCAGTGCTGCTTCGAGGAAGCTACGACCCCCGTCTGGGTTCTAACTGGTGGCTCGTTGCCCACCATTTTGGATTCTGTTTCCATAAGCACATGAGCTCCCCCAGCAAGCCCATCTGCTCACCTCCCTCTGCTGACATCTGGGCAATATCACCCGTGCTCAGCCCCGTGTGAGGGACAGAGCAGGAAAAGTGGGCAGGCCTGGCATCTGTCTACCCAGTTCCAGGGGAGGAAGGGGCAGAGCTTTGGCTGCCCGGGGCTGTGGCCTGCTCAGTGTGGAATCGGGGCTCCTGGTGGAAAGTGGGGTGGGGAAGGGTCGCATAAAGAGCCTGGCTGCCTCTCTGGTCCACCAATGGGGATGGGCAAGCAGGAGTCTGTTCTCCTGCCTCAATCCCCTTCGTGACTGGTTTGGGGATGGATTAGTGGGAAGGCAAGGCCTCTCACTCCCCATAGTCCTCCACCCCTCACAGCCACCTGTGTAGACACTCAAGAGACGAGGCACCTGCAGCCATGCTCAACTCATGCTGCCTGCACCCAGGACCAGTCCAGGCTGAGCAGGGAGACAGCACAAGCAAGGGCAGGGACTTGCTCCTGGCCTCAATGAGCAGAGGGCAGGGACCTGATCGAGCACTGTGCAAGGCGCTTTATCAGTGTTGTCATCTCATTAACATGCGCTGCTCTCCAGGGCAGGCATTCACATCCCTTTTTACAAATGGGAAAACAGAGATGAAATAACTTGCCTAAAGCTACACAGTGAGAAAGAAGTAGAGCTGAGGCTTAGAAATGCCGAGTCTATCCCATGTAAGAAACCACAGGGCTGGGCCCATGTCTACCTCGGGGGCTGCCTCCTGTCTGCCTAAGCTTCTCTGGGAAGACAAAGCAACACAGCAGCAGTCAGCGCCAGCCGTGGGTCCAGGAGCTCCATGTGCCCAGCGCTCGCCCAGCAATGCTCAGGACCTGCTGGAGGGGTGGCTGGGACCAAACCCTGGCAGTAGCCAGATCTGAGAGGCAGGGGCACTAGGCTTCCTGATGGAGGGGGCACACAGGGGGAGTGGGCTGTCCATGCAGAAGCAGACCAGCGTGGAGTCCCCAGGGTCAGTGCACCCAGGGAGTGGAGTCCATCCACAAGTCCTGTGACACAGCAGCCTTGGCTGCTTCATCCCAAGGCCCCAACACCAGCAACCCCTCTCTGCCCCCAACGTCACCCCACAGAGAACCTGATTAAGCCAGATGTCAAACAACTGCTTCCAGTCAGTTAAGATGGCGTAGGCCTGCAGGGTGAGCCATGCTCAGGTTTTTCCTCAGGCAGCCCCTGGAATCACCAGGTTGGAGGAGCCTGGGTCAGAGCCTGGAACACGAAAGACATTCCCGGGGGATCACCCTGAGCCTAAAAAGCCAGGCCCAGAGGAGCTTCGAGGGCAGATACCACCTGGCACCCAGTACTTTCTCCCTTCGGCCTTCCCGTAGCCTGGGAAGCAGCCCCAGGATGCCCCCTCCTTCTCAGGAGGTCTGAAACCGCCTGGGGTCCACCAATCTGACAGTGACTGCTCCCAGGCATAAACACTGTGACCAGGGAGATGCTGAGATCAACTAGAAAAGGAGGTTCCCAGTTAACAACCACCTGAGGACAGGGCAAGGTGGCTTCAAGTGGCTTTGAGACAATCTGAGAGACTCAATGGCTCTGAACAATGAAGAGTACTGAGAAGTGAGGACTAGGAGGTGGGGCACTGATCTTGGGCTAAGGAAATACCACAAGCAAATTTCAGAGCAGGCAGGGACAAGAGGACAGGCCCAGGGAGAGAGAAAAGCAGGGAAAGTTCCTGGGGGCCCAATGGCACAGAGCCTTAATGGGGGTAGAACAGATCAGACTTCACTCTGAGGTGACACAGTGCTGCGAAGGATGGGGGTGCTGGCATGATCCTTCTAGTATGTGAGGGCAATTACCCCAGGGGGCAGCCTGGGGGCCAACAGCAGAGGCAGGTGGCTGGAGGCAGGGAGAGAGCTAATGTCTTTTAGCTAGAGAAGGGTGGGAACCAGATCAGGGCAAGGGTGGAAGAATGACAGCCAGGAGGTGGCATGGCAGGAGCTGGGGCCCAAGCTCAAGTTAGGAAGCACCGTGGTCAGAGGTTTAACAGTACACAGTCACCTCTCAGGAAGATAATGCAGCGGAGTCTCTCCCAGGGCCTCCCCCTCCTCCCTTCCTGGGACATCCAGCAAGGTGCAGGGCTCTCTCTGGCCACTACACATTGCTCTAGGGCCAGAGACACAGACCCGGGGACTCTCAGGCCCCCGCATCCACTCTCCCCAGCCTTGTATCTGGACACCAATAGCTGAGAGAATGAAAAAAAAAATTTCAAAAAAGGAAAAGGCAGGGGCAATGTGGAGGAGACACCAGGAAAGCTGTCGGTGCAGCAAGTTAAAAATCGTGACCAGATCCGAGTTATTAACTAATTTGCTATAGTTTCTGCCTAGCTGATTGTCTGCATGTATGATGAGTTAGGGCAGATTCTATTACACTGGGAGATTAAGCAAATAAATGCTGGCTTTTGGAAACACAGTGAGATGTGGGACTATGAAAATAAAATTATCTAGAAAATTATATTAGCAATTCATTAGCTGTAGTGAGATGTACGGCAGGGGCAGTGTCAGAATACGGCTCCAGTCCATGCGGGAGACAAAGGGAGCACGGGCCTCCTGGCTTTGTCACATCCTTGCCCTGTACCCTCAGCAAGACACTGTACTCCTCTGGGCCAGAGTGAGCCCATCCCTTGCCCTACTGCTTGTGGTTGTTGAGAGCATCCAATGAGATGCCCATGTGAAAAAGCTTTACAGCTATAAAGTGGTGCAGACTGGTGCCAGCCCAGATGACGCCTCTGTCTGAATTAAAAAATTGTGTCTCTTGCTCTGGGCAGACACGGATCCTCGCTCACCTGGGCGTACAGCTCCGGGAGCAAAGCGGGCTGGATTCCAGCCCGGCGTCCTCAGGCCGCAGACCACCTGGCCATGGCTCACAGCAGCCTGCACAACACACAAGCCCAAGTGTTTTATCGACTCCGGGCCGCTACTTCCGGAAGAAGAAGGCATCTTGGCTGAGTGGCACCATTTAGTACTCAATGCCCAGAACATCTTCCTCTTGAGCCCTGGTGCTTACAGCACCTAAAAACCCTGAGTTACATTTATTTTTGACATGATGCTCTGCCTGCTCGCTTGTAAGCCCTCTGAAGCATGAACTATTTTCTTTATCTTTACAGAGCACAGGGCCTAGCAGAAAGTGGGCACTCACTGTGTGCCAGGGGCATTAAAGAGTGAGAAGGTGTGGGGCGATCACAAAGGGCAGAGGAACCGGGCGGGAAGCATGGCACAGAGGCAGCCTGCTAGAGCTGGGGAAAGTGCAAACATGCTGCCGAGAGCTTCCAAGCAGATCCTCCTTGAAATGAGTAATGCAAAGTGACCCACAGATGCTGACCGCTGTGGGCCCCTCATGTCTGTGTGGGTAGGACATCCTAGTTCTAGTTTCCCCGTCTGACTCTACTGCTCAGACCACAGAAGGATGGGTTTTACATATCACACACAGTAAGGCAGTGAGAAGCCCCTGGTGCCAGTCCAGGGGCGGCCCGCCCTGTTTCTGGGCAGCTGCTGCTGGGTCTCTCATCCTGGTTGAGGAAACAGTGTTCATAACTCTCCTGCCCTTTCTAGCACCGTGCTGTGATGAGGCAACTGACTGGCACTTTTGAGCCCGCCAATCCTAGAAATATATTGTTTCCCATCATTCTGTAAGTTTCCATGTAAATCAGATACTTAAGTTAGCCTTGGCCCAAGGAAACCATTTACCAAGTCAAACCATAGCACTTCCTGCGGGTACTCTAAGACTATCTGCCAGGAGGGAAGTAGGACGAGGAAGAGGGAATGGGTGTGACAGGCTGAATCAGGGGGGCTCTCAGGGAGATGGGCAGGGTCCTGCCAACGCCCGTCCCATTTGCTTCAGTTCCAGCTCTGGAGAGGGTGGTCACCACACCCGCTCCACCTCCACAGGCAGCAAGCACAGCCAGCACTGGCTGCACGGCATATACAGCTCACAGACTCGCAATTTAAAATGAGTTTAATTTTAGCAAAAATAGGAGAAAGCCAAGGCCAGGGTGGAACAGGAGGCAGGAGGGGTGATATAGACCCAGCGTGCTTATTTCACCCAGGTGACGACTGGGTCTGAAATTGTGAGACTCAAACACCCTCGTGTTTATACACCTGTACAATTTCCATACCAATTAGCTCTCTCACAGGAAGGAAGGAGAGGGAGCAGAGGCACACAGCTGGGAAGAGGTTCAGGTGCCTCACCTTGCAGCAAGGCTCTTATTATCTCCAGCTATAAGCAGTTTCTTAATCAAAAGAGCAGAGGGATCTAAATATACTCTGGCTTTTTTTGGTAAGCCCGCAGTGACAGCGGCATGTGTCCATGCACATGGACCACGATGGGCTTCCACGTCCAACCCCTCGACCCCCCACCAAAGGAAGAGCTGCTTCCCCGCCACCCCGGAGCTTCTTCTCCCAGAGGAAGAAAGTATCAAGTTTAGGGGTGTGTGAAAGCCTCGATTCACATTGCCCTCACCTTCCTGCACTATTATTAAAGATGAAGTCAAGACGCAGGCATCGTCCACTGTGCAGGCGGGAGGGGGGAGGCAGACAGATACAGACAAGCAGCCTGGGGCTGACTCACACTGAAGGCAGGGAGGCTCTGTCTGCATCTTAAGATGATGGGAGGACCAGTGGTGTGTGTGTGGGGGGGCGGGGGGGGAAAACAGGGAGGAGACAAAGGGAACCAAATACCCAGCCCATGATTCGGGCAGAGGCACCTGCTGCTTTTGGCTCCCCCTGTGCCATCACCTAGGGACCACTGGAGAAAGGGCCCAGAACGCCTCCTCTGGTTTTCCTCTTGGGCATAAACTGCAGGACCATTTGGGACACACTCCTGCGCGTCCTCAGCAAGCTAGCTGCGTGCAGTGAGGGCCCAAACTGTCCGGCCCAAGAAGGAGTCCTCCCACTGACCCCTGGAGTGACGGCTGCTAGAGTTCAAGCCAATCCTGCTGTCTCCTTTACTGCCTACTGCCTCCCTCCCGGGAGGGGTAGAGGCAGAGCAAACACCTTGGGAGCTTGCCTCAAACCAGCTTAGCTGTAAGCCTGTGGGTGGCTGCATGTCTCCTGTATAGAGTCACTTACTGCTGGGCACACACCTGCAATATGGTTGTGCCCCTGACTGGGAATGGAACCCAAGACCTTTTGGTGTACAGGATGACATCAACCAACAGAGCCACACTGGCCAGGGCTGCGGGAATGTTTAACCCCGTGCTGAGTTACATCTTTCCAAACCGAGCCAAGAGCTAAAAATCTGAACATTTATCCTTCTTGACTATTTCAGCCTTATTGATGCCAGTCTCTTTACCCAACCCTCCCTACCCCTTTTTCCTTCTTATCTGCTTAGAATCTTGTAAGGCACCCTATACACGTATATAACCTCCTATTTCCTCAAGGGAGAGGGGGTGGGAATGTTATGGTTTCCTAAGCAGAGAACTCTTAATGAATAGCCCCAAAGGGGAGGAGTTGGAGCAGTTGATTAAAATTTGTTTTAATACTAAGCCATGGATGGGTGTGTGATTACATCTCAAAGCACACACGTAGGCATGTAAGCAGGCGTGCGCACGCGCGCGCGCACACACACACACACACACACACACATACACATCCCTCAGTCTCTAGGGAACTTGGGCTCATCCTCTGGCAGCAGCTAGTGACTAGCTCCCAGAAACTGCGTTTGTTTAGCGGTGAGCTGCAGGCACCAGCACTTTCATTACTGGGCACCTCCAGCTACAGTAAACAAATCTGTCAGCTAGCCAGCTCATTAGGGTGCACCCAGACACTCGGGATTTATTGAGACCTGCACAATAAAATAACATGAATGGATTTGCTAATTTTGTCAATCACTCCAACAAGTCAGCCAGGAGGGAGAGAAATTGGGGGAGGGGACAAGGAATGCAGTGGGAGTAAAGGAAAGGAAGTAAAAGGAGGGAAAGTGGAGTTTGGTTAAAAAAGCGAGAATAAACGGTTAAGATGGAGCCAGGTCTAGGCTTTGCTGCCTGGTTACAAGACTATCTCCACCTACTTCCAGCCAGGACACCTTTTTTAGGGTGCAGACACCGCTGGCCGCAAAGGGGCCAAGGGCAAATTCAATTGGGAGATGCCACTCCCTGGCTTGGCTCCCGGCAGGCCTCACTTATGGGACAAATTCGTTGTTCCTCCAGCTCTGCCTGGGGTGAGGACTAAGGAATAGAGGGTGGGAACCCCCTCCCTTCCCCCTGAGGGAAGCAGCAGGTCCTCCACATAAGGAGGACTAGCCCCTCTTGGTATCTCCCACAGTCCCTTCTGGACACATTCCAGAATGAATCCAAATTTCTAGCACAAGAGCAATGAAGGAAAGGGAGTGAGTGCATATGTGTGTGTGTGTGTGTGTGTGTGTGTGTGTGTGTGTGCTCGCACGCACGCGCATGTGTTGGAGGGGCTGGGGTGGGAAGTAAATCCAGAGAGGTATGCAGGCCTATGGTCTGTAACTTTCAAAATGACAGCAGGACTGGGGCAAAGGTCATGAGGTCCCAGGCCTTAAGCACCTCCGCCAGCTGTGGCGGTGAGGCCAGGAGCCCGCAGGACGCCCGCCTGGATAAATCAGCAGCACGCAGCACCCGCTGGGGATGAAGACAATGGGCTCACTGGGGTTGGAAGGTAGGACAATGGGGCCCAGCCAGTGTGCAGGCCCGGAACAAATGTGCCCTGGCACCACGGGGCCCCCATTTGTGAAACTAATTGGCCCACGACTGAAAAATTGGACCAACTTCAGCAGGTCCGGGAGCAGAGGGTGCCCGCAGTCACCTAACCTGGCCCGTTCTGGGGGACCTGCAACAGCTGCTGCTCTCAGGTAACTCCCTGTGCAGAGGGGTGGGTGCCTTTAGCTGAGGCCAGTCTGAGAGAAGACGTCTGGAGGATGGGCATCCTGCTATATTGGGGGACCCACTTCTCCTCCAAAGATGGAGAAAAGAACTACTTCCTCAGGGTCTCTATGCTGCTTGCTCTGCAGAAATCAAGTTTAGAGCAGATAGGCCTGTCTACTCTCTGGGGTCCCAGGCCAATGGGCTCTGCTTCCCTCATTTGGGGGAGGTGGGTGGAGAGGAGCAGACAGAGCTATAGTGGGTTCCTCCTCAGTGCTCCTCTCTGGTGTGTGTCCAGCTCCGCCTGCGGAGGATGGAGGCCTACAGCCGGACTGTTAGGAACTGGAGTCCCTCAGTCTCAGACTCATCTGGCTTCCAGGCTTCTGAGCAGAGAACTCTGAGCGTAAGGTGGGCAGTCCATTGGCAGGTGGAAGGACCAGCGAGGAAAGTCATCCCACGGCCGTCCTCTTCCCCGTCCTTCCCCATGACCTTGCACTGCAGGCTCCGGCTGAAGGGGGCGAGAAGCATGGAAAGCACTGGAGTCTTCAGCTAGAGGCCTGCCTTCCAGTCCTGGCTCAGGGACTAGTGTGCTTCACATTCTTGGGCAGGTTACTAAACCTCTCTGAGCCTGCATGTCCTCACTGGAAAAATAAAGGTGAAGTAAGTGATTCTTAAAGGGCTTCCCCCAGACACACTCCAGCAGTGAGTGGTTCTCGGCCTACTGGAGAGGGTGCTGAAGATGGAAAGGTCTCTTTCTCCCTCTGAGAAGTCTGCCTCAACGGCCTGACTCTAGCAGTGGTTCTCAACCTTCCGAATGCCACGACCCTCTAGTACAGTTCCTCAAGTTGTGGTGAATCCCAACCACAAAATTATTTTCATTGCTACTTCACAACTGTAATTTTGCTACTGTTAATGAACTGTAATGTAAATATCTGTGTTTTTCGATGGTCTTAGGCTCTACCTGTGGGTTGAGAACCGCTGCTGTAGAACCTAAGACCATCGAAAAACACAGATATTTACATTACAGTTCATTAACAGTAGCAAAATTACAGTTATGAAGTAGCAATGAAAGTAATTTTGTGGTTGGGGTTTACCACAACATGAGGAGCTGTACTAGAGGGTCGTGGCATTCGGAAGGTTGAGAACACTGCAGTTTAAAGAGACTCTGAAGGCTTCAGTGGGAGCCACCGTCAGGCTTCCAGAGGAACCATCACAGGCAAGGCAAAGAAGATGGAACTTCACTGAGCATCTGCTGGGGGACAGTGGGGCTTCTCACTCTGACCCTTCTTGGCAGCCCTGAGAGATGGGTTTGGGGAAGATGGAAAAAGCAAGACTGACAGAATCTGCCATGCCCTCTCTCTCAAGGAACTACCTGTTATGGGCTAGTACCTCCAAGAACTGGCCATACACCCAGAAGGACAATCCTTGAGTCTCAGGGTCTGAGGGTGCTTGCTAACCTCTCTGCAGGGGCAGGGCCAGGCCTGGCTGCTGGGGTGGGGATGGGGAGCAGGAGCTTTCTCTCTCACAGCCCCAACACCAGGGTGACAGACAGGACACCCAATGATCTGGCTTAGAGAGTTAGCCGAGAACCAGCTCCTCTGAATTCTGTGTCAGGTCTTTAGCACAGTGCCTAGTCCTTAGTAGGCACTTGCATTCTGAGTGGTGGGAGGGCACAGAGGGTCCCCCTGAAGGTGAGCTTCAATTTCCCTGTTTGCACACTAAGTACCAGCAGGTCGCTTTCATCTCTGGTTCTGTGCATAGGGCGTTTTCTACAGACACTCACTGTCTCCGGTTCCAGGCACCCACTGTCAGCCTGAGGCCCCTAGGGAAGAACTGGGACCCAGAAGAGGAGTCTTTTGGAGAAAAAATGAGCCTGTGGTCTTATTTAAGATTTCTTGTAACCCCCGGGACTGTGAGGTGAAGGCAGAGGGGAGCACAAAGAAGAGAAGGGACAGATGAGGACAGACAGAGGCAAGACAAAGACCCTGAGACAGAATAGGGTGGGGAGGGGGTGAGGTTGGGAAGATGGAAATTCAAAATAAAATGGAATACTGATTTCAGCGCCATGTAAAGATCTGACAAACATTGGGCAATGAAAAGAAAATCTGCCCCCTATAAACATAACACAACCAAACCAAAAAACAGAGAAGGGCATATTCATTTTACTGACATTTTAATGGTTCCTCTCCTTGCCCCCCAGAAGATGATTACAAATTAAACAGCATTTAAACGCTTTTTACTGTCAACAATTAAAAGCAGGGCGGTGAGCCTGAGAGTGTGGTGGCCATTCATTCCCACGGTAACCAGGCTCTCAGAAGCACCGCCAGACCTTCCTGTACTGTACCGCACACAATGGCCAAATGGGGAAAGTGCGCACTGTGCTAATTTTGCAGGACCTTCAGAGCAAATTAAAATATGAAAAGCTCCCGCACAAAGGTTGATACCAAGAGTGAGGGCAAGGCAAGTCAAACCTGCAGAGTTCAAGTCTTGGAAGTATTTAAGCACAACCTGACCACACCTGTGAATGGAAAGAGAGAGAAAGAGGGAGAGAGAAGGAGAGAAAGGGAGAGGGAGAGGGGAGGTGGAAGGGGAAAGGGAGGAGGAAGGGGAGGAGGAGGGAGAGAAGGAGGGAGAGGGGGAGGGAGAGGGAAAGGAAGAGGGGGAGGGAGAAAGAGAGGGAGAGGGAAAGAGGAAAGAGAGAGCTCTAGGCCTGACCCCTGAAACTCAAAACTGGCCAAGGAGTGGGGAGGAGGATAGACACACTAGCAGCCCCATCCTGGGCTTCACTTGTGGGCACCAGTCCAGCAACACCCACCCAAGTCCACCCTGCCAGTAGCTATTTCACAGCCTTCCTGCTGGTGATTTTAATGTCACTCTGCTCAGAGGAAAGGATTTCATTGTGGGGTGGACCAAAGGAACAAATTTAATTTTTCAGAAATCAACTGATTTTTCACTGTCTACACTATCACTACCAATTCAAGCCCAACCCTGCCCAATAGCACCAATCCTCATGTCTTCCTGAAAAGAAAGATGTAACAGCACCCAGCCCTGTTACATCTCAGTACATTTTATTGCTAGAACTTTCTGTTAGCCAGCTCAATATGGATTCTAAGGACCCAAATCATCGCAGGTACCTTTTAGAAAAATAGAATCATGAAATCTCACCCCCTGATTGGGGGGGGGGGCGCGGAGGATTGAAAAGGAAAAGGAGTGGAGAGGGTGCTTATGGGATGTAGCTACCAGTTTCTTTTCCAGTTCTTCAGAGGGGAAGGTGGAAAGCGATAGAAGCCAGCAGGCTACCAGGTAGAGAGGGAGAGGCTGGGCTTAGAAGCAGCGGGTGCATTCTGTGCCATAAAGTTTAATATGCAGGAGGGACGACAGAAGAATAAAAGAGACACGTCCCCTTTAAAAGGAAATATAATTTACAGTGTGCAGCCAGGCGGCCCATAGTTTCAATCTCGTTTACTATAGAGAAAACTCTGCTAGCTGTTCTCTATCCCACAAATCCGATTTAATCAGACAAGCCAGCCAGCGTGGCTTGGAGTAAAAACGGATAATTAGTAAACAGAGAGCTACTCCAGTGCTTCATTGGCATTCGAGTTGGGCTACTGTGTCGCATTTAAAATGCAGTCTGATGAAGTTTACAAAATCAAACCATTTGTTACTCCTATTGAAGAGGCTTCAGGCCACTTGCAATTAAATTGGAATTAGTGCTCAGAATGAGACACAGCAAATTCATACTAAAAAGGGGTCTGACTTTGAGACATTCGACTTCAACAGTTTTCTGTGAGCGTGTGGGTGGGTGTTCCTAAAAGACTCCTTGCTCATTCTGACTGGGCAGGGCTCCCCTACTTGGTGAGCTTGGCCCCCACAACCTTCCACTCTCTGGGCTAGCTGTGGGGGAGGAGGCAGTGGGGAGGGGAGGCCAGCTGACTGGGGAGCCAGGCCTGCATCTCCCCGGGAAGAGACTGTACCCGGGAGAATGTGTTTTACAAAGGACCATATGGCTTCCTTCTGCATGGAGCCTTTGGACAAGGGGGTGGGAGGGGAGCGGGAAGCTGCCAGAAGGCACCCTTCCAGGGGGCACTGGCCCTGCCCCCCTCAGACAGTAGGCTGTCCGCTAGAGAACAGGGCACCTTCCCCCTGTCGGGGGCGGTGGGGGGGGGAGTTCCTGCGAAGCTCCTGCCTCCCCTCCCTCCACAGCCTGTGCACAGGGAGAGTTTGTGTTACCGAGTCCTACTCTCCAGGGCACTCCTGGCCCTGCACGCTGTCCTCCCAGCAGAAAGGGTGGGCAGGCTCTGTCCTGGGGCTTGTTAGCCCAGAGTCGACAAACTTCCCGCCTGCCCAGGGTTAGGATCCAGAATGGCAGTGAACTGGAAGGAGAAATTATCACATATTCATTCCCACCCACCTCTAACAGAGATTTAGCAGTTTCTTCAATGGGGAATGCAAGCAACATACCAGTCAGATAGCCTGTACTTGTGACTTGGTCATCGATATTTTCATACTGCATTGGCAATGTTGCAAATTACCTCAAGATATTTATGCACACCACAGACATCTGAGGAGCTATTAACAGGATCACATATATTCATTACACATGAAAAGATATGCTGGTACCTTTAGTTAAGCTCTCCATTGCTGATCACATGCCACTAACCCTGGTCTCCATGGGTCAGGGGTTCTTGTTTAATGAGTTCAAAGTTTGGGAAGATAAAAAATGTTCTGTGGATGGGCGGTGGTGATAGTGATGTGATTGTACTTAATACTAATGAAATATGGTAAAACTGTAAATTATATGATACATATATTTTACCAAATTAAAAAAAAAAAGGCTCCTTAGTCTGGTCAAAAGTTACTTGTTCTTCTCCCACCCCTCTGCTACCCACAAGTGTGTAGACTGAAATCCTGGGGACAGCACTCAAGGCTGGGGCTCCCAAAAGCCAGTGGGGACTATCCTGCGTGTGTCCTGCGGCAGGAGGCTGGGGAAGTCCAGACTTGCCTCAGATCTGAACCACCAGCCTCGGGAGGGAGGGAGAGTCGCTCACTTGGAGGTCAGCGGTTATGGTCTCCTCCTCCTTCAACATGAAAGCCACCTGAGAGCAGGGTCCGCATTTCTTTCCTAAACCCCGTATCTCATGGATCCGACAGGTGTTTGGTGAGTATTTGTCGGATGAAGAAGCTCAAATGGGCAGATGAAGGACTAAATAAATGATTTTCTCTCTTTAGACACCAATCTCATCTGTAACATAAAGAGGGGAGGCTCTGTGATCCTTTAAAACTCTCTCAGCCCTCAGACACTCACCATGCTCTGCCACTGCCACCCCTGTCCCTCAGAACTAGACAGTGGGTGGGTGTACACAGGTGGGGGACAGACTGACTGAGCAATCCTGAGGGTGGGGCCATGTTCCTTAGCCAGGACTTGCCTGTGGACCTCATCCCTGCCATGGCGGAGGGTAAGCTGGGGGTGGTATGGCGACGGGGACAGTGAACGTAGATGCACTGAGTGCACAAGCAAAAAAGAGGCGTCCACGTGACGTTTTCACGTGGCATCAGGCAGCAAGCAGTGACCTTTTCCACCTGAAGAGAAACCTGCTCTTCAGCAGAGAGGATAGAGGGAGGAATCTGAGGCAGATTAAAACCAAAGGATACTCTGTCTACCAGTCCTTCCTATTTCCCTCAAATCTGAACCTTCCCAAGGAAAGTAGGTAGGGCATCTGACAGGCTTGCCACAAGGCCATGCAGGTGGGTGTGTGCCCTGACCACTTACGGGTACTGGCCCTCCCTTCCATGCCTCACATGCACACATGTGCACACACACACACACCCTCTACATTCTCTAAGAAAGCATGAGAGAAGTCCCAGCCTCAGGTTCTAAAACTAAAATAAGCTAAATGTCACTTAGTGGTTTGGGTTCTTCTTTCCTCCCATGTAGGTTTGGGTTCCTCTCAGTTCCTCCTCTGGAGTGTCTGGGCTACAGTCAAGGTTGGCCCCAGAGCAGATGGGAAACCTTATGGTTCACTCTCTCATGCCACATCCAGGCACCCCGTACCCTGGCCATAGACAGTAGCCAAAGGACATATCTCTGTTCTCTCTCCCCAAAACTAGCATCACTCGATTGCAGAACCTTCCTGTTCCGTTCTTCCCCTTCCACTGACCTCCATCCCTCTCTCTGGGGGGCAGTACTTTTACTTCCCTTGGGAGATAGCACGGGAATTGCTTGTAGCATCACTCCTCACTCACTCATTCATTTATGAACCTATCATTTCTTGAGTTCCAATTCTGCGCAGGTATCAAATGCCTTAAGAAGACACTTCCTCCCCCAAGAAGATTATAGTTTAAAAAATATAGAGCAAAAAACCAAGATTTCGAAACCAGACAAAACTAGGTTCAGATCCTGGCTCTGCCATTTATTTGCTAGCTATAGAACCAGATGCAAAATTTCCTACTATTAGTCATAATATCCACTAGGCAAGGTTGCTGGGAAGATTATAGGTAACATATGAAAAGTGTCTAACAGTGCGAGATGACAGGGAATCGAGAAATGGCAGCCATTTTTAACTTTTTTCATCTGTGGACACACATAAACTAATTACTAAAATTCTGCGGCACACCAAAAATTTTCTTTTTTGCTGATCTGATAAAAAAAAAAGGTATAATTTTGACTTATTCACTACAGATGGCTATTGTAGCAGTGGCTTGTTATTTCTTTAAATCTGACAGTCTAAGGGAAAAGAAGTTAGTGCCTCTGACTAACCAGGGATTGCATGTTGTGAAGATTCTTGCAGCACAATGGCTGAAAATCGCTGATTCAGTGGAGGGATTAGCCGTGGAGTCAGGTATGTAAGTAAGGGATTGTGGTACTTGATTGCAGGTGCCATGAACTAAACAGCCCCCTCCAAGAGGTGCTTCTAGAGAACACTCAGGCCTTTCACCACCAGTAAGGGGAGCTCCTCTTCAGCATTAAATTTAAACCTCCTCGCCACTCTTCAAGTCCTCCCAACCAGTTACTCTCACCAGAACCATTCCTATATTTCCTAACATCCCTCGAAGGCCCTTCCTTCCCTTATTCAGTACACAGTTCAAGGCCCATGTTTCAACTGCCAGCTGCCGCCTTGTGGATTCCTGAACCTTCTTGCCCATTATCCTTCCAATGCTCCCATCCATCCTGCCAAACCCTAGCTTCCCACACATGTAGCCTCTGCTTCCCAAGCACATATGCACTCCTCTGTCTTCCATGACTTCATTCCTGCTTCCATCATTTCTCCAAGACCACAACTGCTTGCTCCGATAGCCAGTGATGCCCAAGTCACCAAAACCAATGAACATCGTCTAGTGTCCCTCTTGGAAGACTTCATAAAGTATTAAGACTTTTTCCTTTAGAAACCTCTTCCTTTAGCTTCCATGACCCCATGGTCCTCTCTTTCCTCCAGGGACCCCTTCTTCTCCGCTGTGGGTTGTGATTGTTCTGAGGGTGTGGGAATGGGCAGAATATGTTGGGGTTCCTCTGAACTCTGTTTTAAGCTCTCTTCTCTCGCTATACCCTCTTGTTTTGCAAACTCACCCACTTCCAGGGCTCCAAGGATCATTGATAAGCTGATGATTCTGAAACAAATATATCCAGCGAGTGTCTTCTGAATCCTAGACATAATGCACATCCACATGCCTCCTGACTCACCCCTCACCGATGCACACACACCTCATTATGGCCATAGCAGGAATGCTCCTTATCTTACCAGTGACAGTAAGAAAGTTCTGCCTCTCTTGTTCCCACTCCAGGAAAGAGTACCTCTGTCACCCAAATACCCAGGCAAGCGAAGGGGCCATCAGCTTGAGTCCTTTCTCCCTCACCCCCTCAGAACAGATCACCAGATTTCTTCAGCTCATAAATGTCTTGAATTCCTTCCACTTCTTCCCCATTCCCACGCAACTACCATCACTTCCTACCTAGATTATGGCAATATTATTCTAACTCATCTCCCTGCCTTCAGTTTAAATCCCTCCAGTCCATTTACAACCAAATAGTAAATGTTATTTTTCTAAGATATGATCTGATGCCACTCCCCTAAGACTGTGCATGGCTCCCACTGCCCTCAGGAAAAATAACTACTACCAGTAGCTGCCGGGCCTTTCATAGCAAGGCCGCTTCCCTCTCCAGTCCCAGGTCTTGGCCCACTCCCCTACTCCCGTTTTCAGTGCCATGACCTTGCCCTAACCTCTCCCAGCTCAGTGTTCACCCATGCTGACCTCAGCCGGCACACTTCCTTTTTTCCCCCATGACCCCACAGTCTGCTCTTAGCAATTTTTTCTCATCCTTCAGATGTCAACTTAGATGATACCACCTCCAGGAAGGCCTTTCGTTCCCCATCCATGGCAGAGGCCTCCTGTGGGCTCTTGTCACATCCGACACCTCCAATACTTATTCTGTGTGTGACTTTTCTACTTATGTGTGTGTCTCCCTATAAGGCATAAGCTGCATGAGGACAGGGGTTCTGATTTGCTCACCACTGTATTCCCAGAGCCTAATATACTACTAGGAACATAATGGGTATTCAACAAGTATTTCCTGAATGGATAAGTAAATACTTAAAAATTTAACCCATTAATACCTTTGGCAAGTTCTGGCCCCAGCCTAGTTTCCCTGTGAGCTGCAGGCATCTGGGCCCCCAGGTTCCTGTACCCTTACCACGTGTGACTATGAGGTGTGCACCCGTATCCACACGCTCTAGAACCAGGGCATGGCTCACCTGAGCTCCGTTTCTCCTCCCAATCTGGAATTGCTGGTTCATGTGTGCAGAGCCACCCAGACATGTCTTCGTGATGGGGAGTCATCCACACCAACTGGAAGGCTTCAGAGTGCAGTCATCAAATATCACTCGTGGCCACACCGTGAGCCAGCAATCAGCAAGCACCTACAGTCTGGTGCCCAAAGTCAAACCTGGCCCCCTCCTGGCCACCAGCAGAACAGGGCCAGACTGCAGGTGCCTCTGTGGCACATGTCTGACCCCATTCTCCTCCAAGACCACAGCAGGCCCTCAGCTCTTCCTGCGGTGCCTCTGAGCTGCCACCAAGCACACAGGTTGGCCCAGCACCAGAGCCCTCTATGCCTGGGAAACGGCTCCAGAAAAAAAAAAATCACACTCTTGGTGGGCTTTCACCCCTTTTCAGGTAGTGATTATGTATAACAGATTATTCGAAGATTCAGTATCTACAGCAGATGAAAACAGAGCTACTTCTGGAAATGCCCAAAGCCACATCACTAACATGCATGTAAATTGTGTCCTCCATCCATCCTGCTAGGAAAATAAAGATTGCTTTTTTAAAAAATTTTTATTAATTTTTATTAATTTTTTATACATATCTCCCCATTGCCCCCCCTCCCTCCCAGGCATACCCCGACCCCCCAGTGTCTGTGATCATTGGTTATCCTTATATGCATGCATACAAGTCCTTTGATTGATCACTTATCTACCTCACCTAACTTTAATCTTTCTGCTGTAATTTCACAGTCTGTTTGATGCTTTATGATTTTTGTCCTCCTTAGAATTATCAGTCTACTCCCTTTCTGTGCTCCTGATTCTATTATATTCACCAGTTTATTCTGTTGATCACATTTTTAATTCACTTAATTTTTTAGATTCACTTGTTGATAGATAAGGTATTTGTTGTTCATAATTTTTTGTCTTTTACCTTTTTCTTCTTCCTCTTCTAAAAGAGTACCTTTCAGCATTTCATATAATACTGGTTTGGAGTTGATCAACTCCTTTAGCTTTTTCTTCTTTGTGAAGCTCTTTATCTGCCCTTCAATTCTGAATGATAGCTTTGCTGGATAGATTATTCTTGGTTGTAGGTTCTTGCTGTTCATCACGTTGAATATTTCTTGCCACTCCCGTCTGGCCTGCATCGTTTCTATTGAGAAATCAGCCGACAGTCGTATGGGTACTCCCTTGTAGGTAATGAACTGTTTTTCTCTTGCTGCTTTTAATATTCTCTCTTTGTCTTTTGCTCTTGGTATTTTAATTATGATGTGTCTTGGTGTGGTCCTCTTTGGATTCCTTTTATTTGGGGTTCTGTGTGCTTCCTGGACTTGTAAGTCTATTTCTTTTACCAGATGTGGGAAGTTTTCAGTCATTATTTCTTGAAATAGGTTTTCAGTATCTTGCTCTCTCTCTTCTTCTGGCACCCCCACAATTCTGATGTTGGTACGCTTGAAGCTGTCCCAGAGGCTCCTTACATTATCTTCACATTTTTGGATTCTTTTCTCTTCTTGCTTTTCCAGTTGAATGTTTTCTGCTTCTTTATATTTCAAATTTTTGACTTGATCCTTGCCTTTCTCTAGTCTGCTGTTAGGACTCTGTATAATAGTTTTTATTTCAGTCAGTGTATGTTTAATTTCTCGTTGGTCTTTTTTTTATCTTTAGTTGGATCTTTTCCATCTCCTCTTGGGTCTCACTAAATTTATCCATCTTTCTAGCATATTCTTGAAAAACCTTATAAGCGTGGTTTTGAATTCTATATCCAGTCATTTTTTTTCCTCCATTTCTTTTGTTTGTAATCCCTTCCCTTGTCTCGGCATTTTCACTATGCCGGGGGGAAAACTTCTGTGTTGAATTCAGCTTTATGATACCAGATGCAAAGCCGCAGAAACCTCTGTTGAACTTGGGAGGGGTGGAGTCTCAGGGCTTAAGGGACCGCCTTGCCTTCCAGTCGGCCCCGCCCTCCACGGCCCCTGAGTCTCACGTGACTGTGTAATGGCTGGAGCGGTCCTTGTGCACGCACCCCCAGTGCCTCTAACCGCTGCCTTTCCGGCTCCCCTGTGCACCAGGACCACACGAGACTAGGTCCCCAGGGTTTCACCCGAAACAGGGGCTTAGTGGAGTCAGACGTGGCACAGTTGGGAGGGTCTTTCTCCCGCCCACTCGCGAAAGCCAGCGGCACAATCAGCAGTCTGTCCTGCGTGCAGTGCCGTAGGCGCCACCAGGCCTTTGATCTTTTGCGGCTCCCCTAAATTTCCGTGCACTTCTCCCTTTTCACAGTCCAATCTCCCCCCATATGAGTTTCGGCTGGATCTGGGGTTTAGTGTCGTAGGATAAGGGGTTTAATGCCTTTGAGAGTCTCCGTTCCCCTCCCACCAGGGAAAGCCAGCCAGATACTCCGGCACCCGCTCTCTCCTCGCTCGTGTCTCTGTACCTCAGCTTTTTGCAGCTCCTCTGGGTTTCTGTGAGCCCCTCTCTTTCCCTCTAGTTGTAGAACTTCCACTCCGCCAGCTTTCCTGTGGCTCTGGATGATGTCCATTCTGTCTTTTAGTTGTAGTTTTGAAATTGTTGTGTGAGGCAGCAGTGTAGGTGTTTACCTATGCCGCCATCTTGGATTCCCCAAAGATTGCTTTTTCTTAAGGAGTTGAACAGGCTTTTGTAAAATTTGGGTCCAATGTTGTTCTCAGCCCTGGCCAAAGACTCTACCCAGTTCTCACAGGTTTAGGGATGAATTGTCAGGGGTGAATGCAGTGCAAATGTGACAGGACAGGCAGCCCCAGACATACTACCCCCATGCAAAGGCGTCCCAACCCTGCCCATGTCCATTTAGGTCCCTTCCTTTGTCCAAACACCAGGCTCACACCTACTTCTTGATTTTCCATGTCCCAAATCAAACAACCTTTGAAAATGAGAAAGGTAAGCAGTATCTTCTCAATCATCTTTATGCCTCTTTCCTAGCTTACTTTTTGGAGGCGAGGGAGCCGTGATTTTTGTTTAGACTAGTACAATGGTACTTTCTGTTCATTCTGGCTGGAGTAATTGGGTATTTTGTAGTGATTGAGGGATTTTGAAAAAAGTCAAGAAAGAAGTAGGAAATCTTCAAAATGTCCCTGTTTGAGCCCAGATGGAAGAAGCACTGTGGAGTTTTTGAAGCCTATGAAATCAGTATGAAACAAAGGGAAGCAAGAAGGACCCTATCCTTGAGAAGACATCTCTCTCAGCACGGCTGCCACCACCCATCCCCACACTGGGATGTTGCCTGAGTGTTTTCCATGCAGGGAGCATCAGCTACAATCTGCATACACAGCCTGTGGTCATGGCCACTTTTCATTACTTGAGTCGGCCCTTGGCACCAGTTCCTATTCTCCTCAGCTCCTCCATCCTCCAAGCACTCCCCAGGCCACAATTCACCTCTCCCCTTGCCCCTCTCCCTCTTCCCCCTGGTGTCACCCACTGACGTTGTTTTTCTGAAACAATAGCTGTCCCGAGAAGATTGATTTCCTCCTAATCCCAGCGTGGTCAGAGAACGCTAGGCCACCTATCTCTTCACTGGAGGGGCTTGGAGGACAGAGTACAAGGAAAGGCCATGAGGACAGAACAATCCCCACGTGTCCCCACTGGGATGCTCAAGCCTGGGTCTTGTGAAACACAGGGAGAACAGCAGAGTCTTTTGTTCAGTAAACACTTAATTTTAGAAAAATCAACTTACTATTATTATTTTAGCTTCACCCAGGGACATTTTCTCCCATTGTTTTTTAGAGAGTAGAAAGGGAGGTGGGGAGGAAAACAGGTGTGAAAGAAACATACCAATTGCTGTTGTCTCCTGCACATAGAATCGAATCTATGACCCTTCAGTGTATGGGCAGGTGCTCTAACCACCGAGAACCACTGGTCAGAGCAAAATCAACTTATTTACTCTGAACGACAGGGTCTGACTTGATTTCCCTAAAGAAGCTCATGGTCCCAAGGATCAAGACCCAACAAGGAATTGGCAGCCTCATACAGTCTGTGCAGAAAGGACAGGGCGTTCATATTAACATCTCCACAGAAAGTAAACTGTCTCCAGGGAAGATCTGTGTGCTTACTCTTATTTACTCAGTGAGCCTAAGTGGCTTCTGTGAAGCAAAAGGAAACCATGCAGCACTGGGCAGAGGCTTCAGAGCGAAGAGAGATGCCTCAGCCGCCCGCTGCTTGGGCCACCCTGCACAAAGGCTGCCCAGGCACTGTGACCATCACACATCTGCGGTCCTAGGTGTACCGCAACCTGCACCCAGGGGAAGGGGCTACACCTGCCAGGGAATGCTGGAGAGAAAGCCCTGCACCACCCCAACTTTCTAAGAGGTTGTGGTGGGGGTCCCTACCTCATCTCATTCAATCCTCCTAACTGTCCCCAGATGGGAACCCTCTGAGGAAAACCTGAACTCTTAGTTGATTTTCTTATGTACTAATTAATTATTAGTTTAATGAATGAATGGAAGGTTACCACGTGGCAATAAAAAATTAAAATGTTACTAGAGCTTTCCTCAATGTTTACTAAATAAGCACATTCAGGAACCGGCTGCTGAGCGGCATAGGGACTGGGGGTACACGGGTGACCCAGATAGGCACAGGCCCTGCCCTCAGAGCTTCCCACCTTTCAGAGGAGACAGACTTAAACAAGCGACTGCCTGTAAGAATCTCCAGCTCGAAGCTAAAGTAGAGAAGGGATGAGGCCTAAGCTTCCCCTCACAGCCTAAACCCTCATACACTCTTCTGGAAGAATCAGAGGCTATAAAATGACATGTTTACACGCGCGCACACGCCATTCCCAGTTCCAATCCACACAGGAGAGCAATGAAGGGCTGCCATCCGGGCTATGTCCCTATAGAACGAACAGTGGACAAGCAGTGGCTCCAACCTCTTCATCCTGGAAGTCTTCTGCTGCCCGAGCTGATTTATTCCGAGGACCATCTGGGCACGGAGAACAATGTGCTCTCCTATCTGAATGACCGGCCGTATTAGTCATACCCTCTTAGCGCGACCCCTCCGTCTCCTAATCTTCACACTTTCCTTCATTCCCTTTGACGGAGGCCACGATTGGCTTTCTCGCCACTCCCTGGGCTGGAGAAGTTCACCCGGGACAAAGAGCTCTGCCCCATGCCTGTGGGTCCAGCAGTCAAACTGGGACAGGCGGCATGAAAGAGACTTG
Organism: Lasiurus cinereus; assembly: GCA_011751065.1. NCBI lineage: Eukaryota > Metazoa > Chordata > Mammalia > Chiroptera > Vespertilionidae > Lasiurus > Lasiurus cinereus. Next base: position 38,816,164 of record JAAGEH010000005.1, on the reverse strand, counting down.
CGGCCCTGACTGCCCTGGTTTTACATGGGGATAAATTCCCCTGACATGCTCACCCCAGCTTCCAGGCCCCAAGCCGGTAGACTCGAGAATTAGCTTAAGATAGTTCACATCCCAAAAGCTCTCCCTGAACTGGCGACACTCCTCACAAATAACCCCACCCTCACTAGCACTTCTGTGGGTGGCTTATACACCATACTCCTATTCACATCCGCCTTCCACTGTCTTCCAGCTGTTTAACAACAGGGAGCCTCATATCTGTTTCATCTTCAAGCTACAGTTGCTCCAGAGCAGGGAAGAAAAATGAACTTCCACTTTTATCTCCTGCATGGCCTAGCATGTAGCTGGGCCCAGTGTCCCACTTGATTTTTGCAGAAGGAATTAATGACCCAGGACAGAAACCTGGGATCTCTGGCTGCACTACAGACTAGGATCCCGCTGCACCCACCCCCAGCACTCTCCCAAAAGGCCGGGCTTTCTTGGGGGTGGGGAGGAGCAGCACCTGCTCAGACCCCTCGTTCAGCATCATGCACCTGCTCTGGAAGTTCCTTTGTAGAATTTTACTTGGACGCTATAAGTGGCCGCTTATGTTGATGACCCAGGCGTTTTGTTGTTGCTTTGTTTTTAATGCTAAACTACAAAGAGTGAAGAAAAGAGAATTCTGATTCATGGGGATGGACCAGTCTTCAACCCTTCCTTTCCTACGCAGGTTCCCAAGAGATGCACCCCCTGTTGTCTCCATCATTCCAATGAGGTGGGTCTCAGTGCATTTGCCACTCTGCCCCAACCTACTGCACGTGTACACACACACACACACACACACACAGCTTTCACTTTATGCCTCGTCTCGTGCCAAGACAGAATTGATGGTGATGAGCGAAAGAGATGGGAAAAAATTCAAGCAGACGATTAGCTGTTAGGTTTATGGCAATAGGCAGCAAACATTCATTTCATGTTTTGCAGAATATAAAAGCGCTAAAACATTTTAATTTTAAATTCTTATCATTGAATTTACTGCTTTTCTCTCGCCATGATTTGTGTTGCTTTTTAATTTTTACAGTCTCCACAGAAGCCAGATGCGACTGCCTAAGGACAAAATAATAAAAGCCTACTGCAGCCATGAGTTACAAAACAAAAAGAAGCAGGCAGTTGACAGAAGTTAATATCTCAATTTAACAGCGCTGCTTTGCTAATGATCCTTTGATATGTGTTTATTTAGAAAGGTCTGATCTTGACCTTGAAGGCAAACTCAACCACAAAGTCTTTATGAGAAAAGAAAAAGACTTTATTTATAGATTGGCTTTATGTCAATCATTCTGGCAGCTGGTCCCAAAATGCCAGGCCCCTGGAAGAGGTGTAGAGGAGGGGCACGAGTCTCGGATGAAGTGCTGGCGTGGGATCAGTGTGGGAGAGGGAGAGTGGAAGAAGGGCTTTTAGGAAAAGGGGTGTCTAACTAAGGGTGGCCTCTGGACCCTGCCCTCTCTTCCTTTGGAGGAGATGGTGTACTTACATCCCCATCAGAAAGTAAGGCAGAACCGGTATGCTTACCGGCAGGAAGGAGACACACATGCAAAGGGCTGGTGTTTGAGGCCACGTGGCCCGTAAGAAGTCACCTAGGCGTGTCTTTCAGGAAGGTCCTTCTCTAAGAACTTTCCAGAACTGCATGGACGACTGAACATCCAGTCCCCTAGAAGCAGGAGGGTCGACTGGTAAGCCCTGAAGATCCCAGCAGTCCTGAGGTTGTTCCTTCACCGCCAGCTTCTTTCTTCCTACCCCAGGTTTGCCCTGGCCTAGGGAGGTCCCTGAGGTTTGGGGCTGCCCAGAGCTGGGCCATCAGAGCACCTCTGGCCCTGCAGAGCCCCCACCTGTCTGAGGACATCCCTGCAGCAGGCCATGCCTTCAGGTTTTTCTGGAAAAGCCCTCTGCACCAGAGGCCAGTGCTTCTGTCTGTGAAACTGGAGGGCCTAATAGACTGAGGCCCATCTCTGCTGAACAGGGTCCCATGCCCCCACAATGTCCTGCCCTCTCCACTCCCCCCATCTGTCCTGGGTGACCTCTATTCTCAGGGTCTTAGTGACATTCCAAGGCTAACACCACACCTGCAGCCCAGACTGCTCTTTTGAGCCCCAAATCCATAAGCCCATGTGTCCCTGGATATTCCACAGGCACCTTAAGCTCATTGTGTCCAAACCCAAAACCACATCTTCTGCTCCCAAACCTGCTCCCCTTCCTGGATCTTTGTCTGTTATTAGTACCCACATCCACTCTATCGCCCAAGCCAGATGCCTGTGTCACCCCAGAGGCCCACCTCCCCCTCCTCCTATTTAAATCCAGCTCATCTTTTATTACCTAAGTTCTTCCCCTTTCTCCTCATTCCAGAAAGGTGCTGCCATGTCCAAGCCAACAGCATCCTCGCTGGGATTCCTATGAGAGGCTTCCAGACACAGCCCAGCGCCTCAGGTGACCCACACACAACCACCAGGGTGGCCGGTCAAAAACTAACCTGACCTCGTAACTGCCTTCCAAAGGTTTCTCAAGACTCCCTATCACTAAGAACGAAATCTAGGGGCCTTCCGATGGCCAACCAGACTCTGTGGTCTGAGCCTGCCCACCCCTCCACCCTCATCCTCCCCATCTGCCTCGGATGTGATGTGTACGCCATCACCACCGCTTCGAGCACACGGTTTCTGTTTCTGCTGCTGAGGTCTCCCTTCATTTGGCTAGTTTCTGTTCTTTAAAAACCTCATGTTGTCTTCTTCTCCAGGAGGCTCAGTGTTCCCAAGGTGTCTGCTATGTACCCCCTTCCTTTGGGTCCCCACATACCCTGTGGACAAATCTCACCACCACTGCACTCAGTGTTGTACATCATAATCCCTGCCTATGTGTGTGTCTTCCCAACTCTGAGTTCCCTGAATCAAGACACCAGGATTCATTCATCTTTGTATGCCTGGCATTTAAGCACCTTGTAGGCATGCAATGAATGTTGAATGAATGGCCAGTTATCTTGGTTCTTCTGAAAAGAACAAGAGTGGGGGTCATTAGTGACATGCCAGCTCAGTGAGATTCGGATTTGGGGGGTTACGTGGGAGGGAAGGAGGCTTCTTCTTCCCCTCCATCTCCATCCTTTCGTAAGCCTAGAAAATGTGTGTGCTCCAGGCTGCCTTCAGTATAGATATTTTGAGGCTGAGGGCACCAAGTTTTGTCAGGTTTTTCTGGGGCCCAAGTACCTTTTCCCAAACCAGTTGAGTCCATCAGTCTCCAAATGCCAGGCTATAACAGTAGTCATTCTCCCTGTCCTTGTCACCCAGCTACCTCTGACTAAGATAGTGTTCAAGTCAGAGCCCCTATCGACTAACACCAATTCATTAGCCTGTGAGGGTGGAACAAGGGAGAGGAAGGCCTGCCAGACAGCCCAGCACAAGGCCAGCTGGGACAAGATGCACATCAGGGCAACAAGAGTCCCAGCCCACCCTTAGCTCTGCTATGAAGTGATGGCACCCACTCAGGGACACATCTGCACTACCCCCACGACCCTTCTACCAACGCTGCCTTTACAGGAGCAGGTGTGTTTGAGGGAGGAAGGGGCCTGGGAAGGGAGTGAATGGGGTGACCACATCTTCTTCTCTCAGCTCAGCAGCCCCATGCAAAGGTTCAGGCAGGGCTGCAGAGCCTGTTCTTAGCCGAGATAAATAGGGGGAGGGATGACAAGTGTATACACAGCCTCATCCTGGCTTTCTTCGCTGACACCCCCACATACACCTGCTGCTCTGTTCAAGGACTTCCTTCTGCCAAAGCCCTTCTACTCCCAGGTTGCTACATGGGTGAGGGACTGGCCCCTGCCTCTGACTCCCAGGTGGGAGGAGCTAGCCTTTCTTAACCTGTATTCATGGATGATGCTTACATTTTGTGTCCATCTATTACTTTTAAGATCTGCAATCACAGTCATTCAAATTCCACTTTAAAAAAATAAAATTCGATGAAAATCTGTAAAGCAAAGGGTGCATGGATGTTTACATGCTCAACAGCAGCTGCTCCAGAGCTGAAGGCTGCTGTCTCAGGGATAGCTTTGTATCAGCAATTCTCAGCAACATCTAACCTGAGCTGCTCTCTCAATCTCTTGTTCGTGCCGACCCCCGGCTGGGCGCGCTCTACCCCCCCTCTCTCTCTTTAGCTCACTCACTGCCTCTTGTTGTGGGGCACAGATAAAACGAGGTCCTTCTCACATCCCTGCACATCTTTCTCTGCATTCCTATTCTCTTCCCAGCACAGCCAACCACGTGGAGGTGAGATCAGCCCCACCCCCACCCCCCCACAGAGAGACTGAAATGAGCCCCTTGTCCTCCTCCCCCTTCTGGGGAGAGCTGGTATGAGAGGTGAGTTCTTGGCATCCTGGGTGGGCAGGCCCAGTGGCCCTCCCTTTAACCCCCAGAGGAGGACAGCACCTCCCTCTACCAGAGGAAACAGGCGAGGGGAAGCACTACACCCAGGCTGCTCCTGAGGAACAAGACGACAGCTTTAAAACAAGTCTTCACAGCGGGCAGCCAGCTGCGGGCCGGACTGAGTTACGAGTTCTTTGTGTTGACCTACTACTAGTTATCAGGTAAGTCATAAAGATCATTCATAAAACTAGATTCGCCACTTGTTTTTATAGCACTCATTAAGGGACATAAAAGACTGTTCTTTCCAGCATTTGGGTGCTGAATTATCAATTCAATGAACTGGACACGGTTAACATAGACCCAGAAATCCTTATATAAAGAGGCAGCTCCCAACCACAAGCAGAAAACCAAGGACACTTGGCCCTAGCCCTCCAGGTCACTGGCCCACAGCCTGCAGCCTAGTTCACTCCTACGTTCCTGTTCCTCCCTTTCACCTGGGCCTTCTCCTCTGCTTTGGGAAAGAAAGTAGGGTTTGAAACCAGGAAAAAATAAAAGGCTTTGGAAACGTAGGCATAAAACAGAGCCTCCCCTTTTACTCTGGGGGAATAATAGCCATGGGACTGTAGCAAGAGCTAAACACAGTCTAAGGTATACACCTACCAGTAAGCACAAAATGAAGGGAGAGAGTTTCAACATCATTTTCCTCAAACTTACATTCAGTTCAACCCCATCTTCCCCACTGAACCTCCCAGTAGTTAGACCAGCATTACAAGGACATCTCCTGTGGAGAGAGGAAGGAGGACCCATGTCCTTACTGCGGCTTCCAGATGTGAGACTCTACTCTGTCCTCATGAGCTGTCCCCTCCTTTGGATGCCTCCCCATGCGCCACCTCGGCTGCCACCTGATTACACAGTGACCTTCTGCTGGCCGCCAGCTGATTTATACGTGTCTTTGTATGGCCCCAGCACACTGATGTGAGGATAGTGAGAGAAGACCACAATATGAGTGCTGGCATCACAAAGCCTTGGGTCCCAGCCCAGCTCTGAAACCTCGAGGCAGAGTGCAACACAGTTAAAGTGTGAACTGTACAACTGTTCACTGTGGCTCATATCCAGCTGGGCCAATTGCTACTGCTATGTGACCTCAGGCAAGTAACTCCTCTGTGCCGGTTTCATCCTCTGTAAAACCATGACAATAACAGTACCTATCTCATTGGGGTTTTATGTGGTTTCAAAGAGATTAACACTGCCTATCATAAGGAAATGTTCAGTACATATTTGCTATAATTGGTTACGCACATTCCTTCTTTACCTGGAACTAGAATGTTCACCTTGCAAAGCTGGTATACGGACTAAAATGATTTCAGTGAAGCATATGCACAGTGCCTAGCACTCAGCGATTCTGTAAGAACTCAGCACACATGGGGCTCCTCACTCATGAGCAAGAACCAGCTCTCACACAACTTCAGCATCTTCCTCACAGCAGTGTCCCATCAGTCCAATGAGCACTCACTAGCTTAATGTGAAGGGAACGGAGGGGACAGAACGGACTTAGGATTTCTAAACATATCTTTCAGGAGAGGGTTCTTTGTTGTTGTTGTTTAAATTTTTTTTTTTTTTAGTGGGAAAGTTGGGGAGGCCAAAATCAGGAATACAGGAAGCATGAGTTCCACGAGACTCCAGCAAATAAGTCTGTCTAGGCAACTCATTTCTCCTCCTGGTTTCCACCCGTTTGATGAGCTGAGCACCAGGGCAGAGTCCCCTATACAGGTCTTGCTTTGCTATACTGGGAGGAGGAGCCTCGGTGGCGTTTTCAAGGATAAACACTCTCCGGTGGCAATGGGGGCGGTAGGGAGCAGCACTGAAGAATGAAGTGTCCTGGCCTATCCCAGTTCTGCATTGTCCCCTACCGATGGACCAGAGAGAGGGGTCCCACTCAGCCACAACTGAGCCGCAGGAAGTAACTGAGTTAACTGTTCAGGACATCCAAAGTGACGGGATTTGGGCATGGGGTGCTGGTATTTCCTACAAGCAGAGGGCTCAAGCCCCCACTCTCTGTGGATGGGGACACAGAGCAAGTCCCCTGGGACCCATGAGCTAGGAGGGCCTGCTTGGGCAGGGGGGTGAGATAGGTGGTCCCTCAGGAGTGGTTCCCAAGTCTCCAATACCTAGGGCCTAAAATCATGTTTATCTTCACTTGGCGTCCTAGCCTTGGAACACAACTCAGTGTGCACGGCGGAGCAGAAGGCAGTGGAGGACTGATTCCGGCCCCGACTTGGCCACCAACTGGACGCCTGACTCTGGGACAGTCTCTTTGCCTGGTAGGGGCACATTTCTTCATCTACAATAAGCAAGAGTTGGACCAGAGGGACCAAGGTCCTTTTCTGAATGTTATGTCTACACCACCATGAAGGACAGTCTCTTTCCTCCTGATCCCCCAAGCAGGGCCACACTGCTCCCCCGAGCCGGGGCCACACTTCAGGGAGCTTTGAAGATGTCTGGGGAGGAGGAGCAACTCAACAAAACCTTTACACTCTTTTTCTGAAAGTCACTCCCAGCTTCTTGGGACACAAAAGTATTTGTTAAGGTAAGTTAAACCTTCTCAAGATGAATTTTCCTTCTACTTTTAATTAAAAGTTCTTTAGAATTAAAAGAAAAGGTTGAAAAAAAACTTCATTGACACGCCCCCCACCCCTCCCTCTTTTCCCGAGGCAAAGAAAAAGCTGTTTTGTGCACAGCTCACCCGTCCACACTGTACAAAAGGAGGTGGACTAGCGGCAAGACACATGAGATGACCCTTTGACCCTGAACCGCTGACAAGTCCTCAATGGCATAAATACCAGATAATCAATCACATGCCAGGAGGGCGCGTCCCCCTGCCCTGGCCAGGGCGGGTTTATGAGAGATACACTGTAAATAGACACTGGCTTCTTAAGAGGCCCCCAGCATTCCAGAACCGCCATAATCCTGGGGTTGGCCAGCCGGATCCTTGACCATCTCGCTTTACAGCTTTCATCACGAGCTTATAAAGCATTTCCCTCCCAGTCCCCACTGCAAGTTGGGTTCCTGGTACGAAATGAAGCCAGCGTTCCTCCCCCTCCCACATCCACGAGAAAACTCCAAGAACGACTGCAAGAGAAGCTGGGAAGGAAGGGACAGGCAATGGGACAGGCCACAAACAAAGGCCCATGGGGTGGGGTCTCATAGAATGAATGCACAAGGCAGGAGCCAGCACAGAACTGGAGGGCGAGGAGAAATCCATGATGATGATACTGATGGCCACGAAAACAATGACAAGAGTAGCTAACAGGTGCTAAACATGGAGGGAGTGCCAAGTGCCCTTCTAAGCGCTTCATGTATATCCTGATACCAATCCTCGGAGAGCACTCTAAGAGGTGGGCACCATTATTATTAGGCCCATCTTATGGATGTGGAAGCTGCAGCTCAGATTTCCAATGATCTGCCCAAGGACAAAAGGAGATGACAGGAAGGATGGGATTTAAACCCAGAGAAATGACCCACGTCCGGATACACCTTGACTCCCAACCTACAGATTCCTGCAGAGCAAACAGTCCTTTTGGGCCGTGCAGCAGCAGGGTGGAAGGAGGCATTAAAGAAAGTTCTGATGAATAAATATCACTACAGCCTCTGAATAGACTCCAGTTTCCAACACAGCCAAGAAGAGTGTTTCAAAATGCAGTCCATAAATTCCAGCCCCACTGCAGGGCCAGGTTCTGCTTCTGCCCCTGCCCACCTTGGACCATCCCAAAGTCTCTGTGCTTCTGGACCCAGACTCTTCCTCAGAAGAAGTTCACCAAGATGCTAAACCAGGCCCAGCCAACAGGGACATGGGGTGTGGGAGAGGAAGACAGAGCCTCTAGGTGACTAATTTTGATAATGCTTTTGTGTTGGGGTCAAAGGTTAAATATGGCCACACTAATCTGCTTCTTCCAGAATTGAAACATCAGGTAGACTTTCTGTAGCTTAGCAAGAGGGCTTTTGCATCTTGCTGGGGAAATGATACTGACCAGGTCCATGACCCGGGGATTCCTGGCTGTGGAGGCACACACTCGGTTCATCTGGACTGAACATCCCAGCTCCAGGCCGTGCAGTTTGAGTTATTTATTATTAGGGATAAGGCAAAAGGAATGCCAAGTGGCACCTTAAAAATGTAGGAGCCCCTCCGTCACCTCTCACCCTCTTTTGAATAATGCTTCCTGAAACACCTTAGGAAAAGGAAGGGAGAAGAGAATGTTTGGCAAGCCCACACTCAGAAACAGTGGGCTCACACACAAGACACAGCCTCAGTTCTGGGAGAAACAAGTAACACGTGTGCACCACTGTGTAAAGGGCTGGCGTTCACAGCCATTCAGAGTTTACTGAGGTCCCATGAGGTCAGTGTAGGTTTTTAACCCCATTCTGCCAAAGGAGACTGAATGTCTCACAGGGCAAGTGGCCTGCCCGAAGTCTTGCCCCTAATAAGTAGCAGCGCCAGGATTGGCGATCATCTCTGATTCTGTGGCTGCAGGAGAGAAGAGACAGGCATCTTCCCAGGAGACACATGGGCTCACAGGAGAACATGAGACCCTCCCCAAGCTGGGAGGAACTCCAGGCCAGAAATGTGCCCCTGAACTCATCTTCCCAAAGCTGACCCCTGGGGAGGGCGCACTTCTGAGCTGACAGGTGACAGGAGTGAACTGTGGGGAACACTGGGGAAGCTGCCTGGGAGGCCGAGACTGAGGAGCCCCCTCCTGGCCTCCCACTCTGGCCCAGAGCTAATTTCCCTCCTCCCTCATCACCACCCCCCCACCCCCCTGGCTGGGAGAACAGTCACCACCCCAAGGCAGAGAGGGAGGCAGTTGCCTTGCAAGAAATGATTGTCCAAGTGTCAACAACCTGCTGCTTCCCAGAGCCCCAGGGTCAAAGGCCAGGATGGCATACAATGGCCTTCAGGAGCTGAAGGGTGCAGGGAGAGGGGGCCCCTGGGGGGGTCTCTGGAATGTGGAGGCTCTGAGTCCAAGCACCAGAGTCTCCTGGTTGCCCTTTTATATCCTCCCTCCTGCACAAAGCCAGGCACTAGTCCAGAAACAGGAACCCAAGAAAGGAAGGGGGATTAGTAACACACAAAAGTTCCTTCTACAATATGTAGGGAGAAAGCATTCACCAACCCCACAAAATAAGTGCACCCCAAAGTAGGAGAGACGAAGGTGAGAAGAAAGTTCTGTTTGAGCTCCCCTTCGGCCTCCAAGCCTCCCTGACCATTGGCTCCCATCAGGGCTGGGTACCTGACTCCCTTGCATGCTACCAGAGCACCCCTCTATCACAGCCCTCTTCCCAGCCTGGGGGCGGGAGGGGCGGAGGGAGGCAGGGATGGGGGCGGGTTGGGGGCAGGATATTTTGGATGCTGGCACCCACTGATGCCCTCGGTGGGTACTCTAATCCTCACTGATGAATGAGGAAAGAGTTATCATCTAGGGAATCTCTTCGTTCTGAAATCTTCTCCACACTAGAGGTTATGGAGGTGGAATGGCCTATGGGTGGAGTCTGTCTCACTGTCCTCCAACCACATTTAGTCAACCTAGAATATTGCTCCTCCAAACTTCTGCCCCTCAGATGACTGAATAGTTAACTACCGAATGGACCACCCTGCTTCCTTGTTTATTTTCTCTGTAATTAAAAATACGCTGTAATGCTTTCATACAGCATTCCTTGTATATGCAGGAGAGCACAGCAGGTGCAACAAGGGAAGCAAGCCAGAGAAGGGGAGGGCCTGCGAGGGAAGGGATGGGAGGTGGTGCAGAGGGCACAGACTGGGGGCACTGGCATAGTAGGGCATCCTGAAGCCACAGCCCTGAGGGTAGCAAGAGACATCACAATTATAACAACACCTTGAGTGTGAATTGTACTTTACACCTTGCAAAGATGTTACTTCTGTCCAAGATCATTTTGGCCTCACACCCATCTTTGGGGTCTATAGATAAAGTGTGGTGCTCTAATGCTTCAGACAAGGAATGTGAACCTTGCAAATGTTGAGCAAGTTGTCCAAGACCACACAGCTGGCTAGTAAAAAGCAAAACTTGGAATTCAGACGAGAACAGGTTCCATTTTCTGGTTTCCAACCAGGAAGCTCCCTTTACTGCTTTTGGTTAAACACAACAGGTACTTACTGAGTGACTACTTATTCTAACACAGCACAAGGACTCCGGACCAATGCTCTATACCCCATGTCATGGAGCAGTAAGATGGCCCCGTGCAGGAGACCAAAGGAGAAAACCCTTTCGTTGCTTGGTTGGGGGAAAGAGTGTGACAGAGAAGGACACGGTCTTGCTCTGCTCCAGCTGCTGTAACAAACACCATGGTGGTGGCTTAAACAACAGGCCTTTCTCTCTCCCAGTTCTGGGGGCTGGAAGTCTGAGATTCAGGGGCCAGCATGGTGGGGTTCTCGGTGAGGCTCTCCTGGTTTGCAGACAACCACGTTCCAGCTGTGGTTGGATGGCAGAGAGACAGTGCTTTAGGCTCTTCCTCTTCAATAAGGGCACTAATCCACTGAGGGGGCTCCCCAGCCATGACCTCATCTCCATCTGTCTAAAGGCCCCACCCTTGCAAATCCATCCCATTGGAGATTAAGATTCAACATAAATTGAGGGGAGGGGATGCAAACATCAGTCTGTCATGGAAACATCTGAGCTACAAATAGGGCAGGCAGACCAGACACATGAGAGTGTGGGGTAGGGAAGACATGGAAGAGATAACAATAGAAGAGAATGGGAAATTATATGAGGCTTTTTATGAACACACTGTAGGGGACGACAGAGGTAAGGCCTAACTCTCATTGTGACACACTTTCAGGGCCACACAGTGGCCTCTGATCTCCCCCATCTGGAAGTTCTCAGCTTGGCCAGATGCCCTGGGATCTCCCGGGAGCTGTGAAACATCACCTCTTACCTGGGGCCATATTCTGACTTAACCTGTTTGGAGTGGGAGCCCTGGGTTATTTTTTCAAAGCTTCCCCAAATGATTTCAATGTGCAGCTAGGGTAAGACAATGAGGGTATTTTGAAGGATACGCATAGGAGAGGCATCACTGGGTGGGCACATAAGATGCCAACAACATGTGTACTTAGAATCTAGGGCACAGTGTGCCTCTCAAATGTGCCGTGGGACTCTGGAAAAGTCCCTGGACTTCACTGAGGCTCGGGGTCACCCTCCCTGTGCCCTCTGCTCTAGCTGTGAAGTCTAGGAGCCTCCCTATGTTAGAAGCCTAGCCCTAGACCAGTGGTCGGCAAACTCATTAGTCAACAGAGCCAAATATCAACAGTACAAGGATTGAAATTTCTTTTGAGAGCCAAATTTTTTAAGCCACTTCAAAATAGACTTGCCCAGGCCATAGTATTTTGTGGAAGAGCCACACTCAAGGGGCCAAAGAGCCACATGTGGCTCGTGATCCACAGTTTGCCGACCATTGCCCTAGACCATGAGTTAGTCTTTCCCAACCTCGGCCTGGTATATGGACATGATTTTTCCAGGATCTACTTTTGGAAGGTGGATGAGTCAAGTCTTCTGAGTAGCACCAGGCCCCCTCCTGGCATGCAGGAGCATAAAATGAGAGCCCAGAAGTATTTCAGAACAAGAATGCAAGCTAGGGGGCCTAGACCCCGCCTTCTGGAGCCACCTCTCTGGAGCCATTTCAAACTAGAAAAACACTCTGCACTCATTCATTTGTCAAAAACCTCAAGTGTGCTTCCCAAAGGAGAGACACCCCAGCGACTCCAGGGCCCAGGGGGCAGCTTTCAGATGCAAAGTCCCCCCCCCCTTTTCAATTCCTGTAACTAAAATGAATATGGAAAAGATAATTACATTTAAAACATACTTAATACTCCAACACATTATCTCTACCTGCAGAAAAAGAATGTTATCTGATGGGATCTTCCCCATAAGCTTAATCAAATTGCTATCTTAAAACTCTCTGGAGTCCTGTGAAACAGTAATAGAAAATTCGAGCCGGGGCTGGAACATGTTATATTTGTTTGGTTGAGGGGAATGAGCATCCCATCTGACAATGGGCACTTAAAAGACAAAGCCATTTCCAATCTGAAATGGATCTTCTCCTAGTGGGGAGCAGGGAACATTGCCTCTGACCCAAACCTGCAACCCTCCGTTAAGTTCCAGAGAAGGAAATTCAGAAAGAAAAGCCCTTTCCTGACACCTGTTGGGGTGTCCTGCAGGAGAGCTCCCCTGGTTGGGCCTGGGACACTTAACTTTTGGAGATGCTTAACTTGGTACTTTACTCTGGGTTTTAACTTGGCAAAGACATCGATGGGTGCAGTGCCATTCCTTAACTGAGCAGAGGAGATGAAATTACCTGCCCAGGTGAGTGACCATTTGCAAGGCTAGAAAACCAAAGGGTTTTCGTAAACGATACTCCATGGGAGGACCAGGGACATTCCCAGCACCTCTGGCTTGCCTTGAATGGCCAAGTGAACGCTGCCCCTAGCTTGCCTGGCCAGCACAGCTTGTCTTGTGGACAGAGCAGAACAGTGGCAGGTAAGAAGAGGTGGTATCGTGCTGCCTCTGTCAGTTTCCACTCCTGCCTGCAGTCCCTGGAAGGTCCTTCAGACATGAGGTCCCTCCTCTCCCAAAAGCATGGAGGACAAAGGGGCATCCCAGCATTCAAGCCAGCACTCCAGACCTACAGAAAAAGGTGAATGGGGAGACTACTAGGAAACCAAAAAATACACCAGCAAGACCCAGGTTTGCTGGCACTCGAGGAACAGATTACGAAACAGCAATCACCTGAGTATTGTTTACGAAAAAACTGAAAAAGATGGTGAGACTTCAGGGGACACATTTCTCTTGTTTGCATATATTTTCTATGTTCTCTACATTAAACACATGTTACTTGGCTGAGTGATTTTTTTCTTAAAATCGGCCCAAGCTATTCCGTCCTGCCTTTGGCCAGAGTGTTCCACCAGGCATGAGAAAGGCTGGCTTTTCTCCCTGAGACCTACACGGAAGGCAGCTCCCTGGCCCCTGGCTTTGTGTATGTCGGAGCACATCCTTCCCCCATTGATGGTCCTGACCCGATTCTCTCCTCCTTCCCAGTTCTGAAAATGGAGGACTGGGGTACCTGATCCACCCTACTTCTTGTTGCCTGTGAGGGCAGACTGGTTCCAAAGGCCCCACACAGGCTGGAAGGTTGCCCACCGTTATACAAACCGCCCCCGTCCAGAAGGCCTGTGGTGCAGCAGAGTTAAGGTTAGGGTCAGGCTCGTGCTGAGTCTGTGAAATCCAACAAATACCTGGAATCTGTTTCATTTTAGTTGAAATATAATTTACAAATCATAAAATCCACCTTTTTAAGTACAGTGGTACCTCGAGATACGAGTGCCCTAACATACGAGATTTTTGAGATACGAGCCATCGAGCGAGCGATTTTTGCTTTGAAATACGAGCAACCTTTGAGATAGGAGTAATCGCGAGGATCAGCCGGCTGCACACGACCCACCAGTTTACCTCGACTCGAGCCTCTCATAGTTTCCCATGCCTCAAGGTTACAGAACGAATTAAACTCGTATCTCGAGGTACCACTGTATATGGCTTAATGGTTTTTAACATACTTACAAAGTTGTACAAACACCAGCAACACTATCTAATTCCAGAACATTTTCACTACAAAAGAAACCACACACATCTGTTATCACTTTCCATTCTCCTCTCCACCCTAGCGATTACTAATGTGCTGCATCTCTAGAGGTTTGCTTACTCTGAACATCTCACACACATGGAAATCATACGCTATGTAGCCTTCTGTGCTCAGTTCTTCCATGCTGGTTTCAACATTCGTCATGGTGTAATATGTATTGGTACTGAGCTCCTTTCTATGGCTGAACTAGAGGTCCGGTGCATGACATTTGTGCACTGCAGGGGAGGGGGGCGTGAAGAGGGTCCCCTCAGCCTGGCCTGTACCCTCTGACAGTCCGGAACCCATTGGGGGATGTCCACCTGCAGGGAACGGGCCTAAACTGGCAGGCAGACATCCCTTGGGGGTCCTTAGCGCTACCACGGAGGCAGGCAAGGCTCCAGCCACCACCACTGAGCTTGCTGGCCATGAGCCCAGCTTATGGTTGAGCAGCACAGCACTCCCCCTGTAGTCAGTGCATATCATAGGGACTGGTCATTCTGCAGTTCGGTCAATTTGCATATAAGCCTAGCACAGTGGTCATCAAACTCATTAGCCAACAGAGCAGCAAACCGCAGCTTGCGAGCCACCGCAATTTGCCGACCACTGGCCTAGCATAATATTCCATTGTGTGAATAGAACACATTTGTTTATCTGCTCATCAGTTGATGGACATTTGAATAGTTTCTTTTTTTTTTTTTTTTGTCTATTATGAACCTATGAACACTCAGGCATAAGTTTTTATGTGGAAATATGGTCTCAATCCCCTTGGGTTGGAAGTTGCTTTTTAAAAATAAAATCTTATTTGGTTGTCATTTGTGTCTCACATTAAAGAAAAATGCAGGATATTTACCAATGTTTAAAAAATCTGAGCCTTCCAACTACTGGGGTTCCCAGTAACTGAGAATTGCCTGTCTTTGTTGCACCCCAATCTCATACACATACTTTTACTGCAAAATATTATTCTATTGCAAAGTTCTCTACTCTTCTGCCTCTACCCAGGCTCTACCACACCCCATCCTTCCCCCACAGGCCTCACCAGTCCTGTTCATCCACTGAGCAGGAATCTGAGCTGCAGCATATGAAATATTTAAGCTGCTTTTCTAAATGTAAGCATATTTAGTTTACAGTCTATAAAATATTCACCTGCATTATTTACAGTACAGTCATGGAAAAGGACTTTCGAGTTTTCCGGTTCCTGTGTGTCCCTGGTGTGCACCAGCCGTGAGAAGCAATTAGTGAGTTCTCTTTGCCCAAGTCACAGAACAGGCTCTGGGACACAGGAGAGAACATGGTGTCCACTGGCAGGCAAGGCAGGCTGCAGCCACACCTGCCACCCACATGGGGCCAGGGGACATATACCATAGAATTTCTGGGGGGTCGTTTTAGATGTCAAGCTCCGTTGGGCGCCCGGCTAGCTCAGTTGGTAGATCATGAGACTCTTAGATGTCAAGCTCCATGACATTTATCTGCTCCCAGAACTTCCCATTCGGAGGAGTGGGAGCTCACTGCTATTTACCCCAGGCCTGTCACCCATCCAGGTGTGACTTGTCCTCACTGAGGTGTAAGAACAGTCTCTGCTACCCACTCCCTCTGCCAGGTTCTTGGTGAGCTGGGACAGCTGATGGGACCCAGAAGTGCTGGCACAGGCCCATTCCCAAGGTACTGAGTTCTCCCTCTGGCATTTACCTGCCATTACAGTGGGAAACTGAGGCACCTGCCAGTGTAACTGAGATACTGATGTGCTGGATCTCTCTCAAAATCTCTCTAGTTGCACTTATAGCCTTTTGTTTTAAGAAGTCCTTCTCCATGGAAAAACTGAGACTCAAGGATGATATTATTTTATTTACAGTGTGAGATTACTTTTTAAATTTATATAAATGATACATGCTTATAACTAATGATTATATAATAAATAAAAATAAGTAACTTTTTTTTTAATCCCACCGGAGGGTATTTGTTCCATTGATTTCTGGAGAGAAAGAGAGGGAGAAAGAGAAGCATCCATGTTAGAGAGACACATTGATTAGTTGCCTCTCACAAGAGCTGGAGAACCTGCAACTGAGGTACATGGCCTTGACCAGGAATGGAGCCTGAAACTCTTCGATCCGTGGGCTGACAGTCTAAACAATGAACAAAATGGGCCAGGGCAATACTAATAATTATTATTCAGAAGTAGATAAAACATTGCTCTGTAATTCCATCCTCTAAAGATAATCACTGTTAACAGACACAGAGCCTTTCATAATCTTACAGGAAGGCTCCATATTTCATATATAACCTGTTTTCTCTAACCAGTTTTTATCACCCAAACACCATGGACATCTTTCTAATTCAGGTACCATAATCAATAAATGCCTTACCTTTGGACATGTGGGCTGTTCTCCATGTGTTGTAATTACAGCATCCCTAAGGAAATTTACAACACAAAGACCAAGAAAATTGGTCTTTGGTACCTGAAGGCCAATGCTGGGAATGAGAGGCCCACCAAGGGTTTCAGAGCACCTGCCGCACGGGGCCAGAGGCTGCCACAGCTCTGCAGCACACACCTTAACTCAGACACCCCCGTGCAATGCCAAGACTGAAACCAACCCTCACCTCCTGTGGTTTAACTCAAGAGGGGTTCACCTCCTCCTCCCGGCCTCCTCCCGCCACCCCCACCCCTCTGGTACCTCTACTTACCCTGCTTCTGTTTTGAGTCTCTAAAATGATGTGACAAGTTAATGATGGTACAATTATCTAAATGTTTAACAGACATGTTATCTAAGTGAGTGGGAGCGAGATTCCATCCCGCCGACAATAAACATCAATGGCAGAGCAGAAAGCGATAGGCAAATTATAGCAAACCCTGCAATTTCAATGCCATTAAATTTGGAGGAATAACAGCCTTGAGGCGTGTAAACTCTGAATAAAATAGGCCCTTGTGTTTGTCCAACTATTAAATCAAAATGCTACCAACATCTTAGGAAAAAACAAGGCGATTTATGGGTTTTCAAGTTTCGGTTACACATTGGTTTTTATTAACTCCTTTTTGTCACGGGGCAATAGTGGTGTCTCGAAGGAGAAGGGAGGCAGTGGGGAGGAAGGAGCAGGAGCAGGAAGGCAGCAGAGAAGGGAGACAGGAAAGCTGAGTGGGTGTGGAGAGCTGAGTGGGCATGGAGGGTGCAGAGAGCTGAGTGGGTGCAGAGGGCTGAGTGGGCATGGGGGCGTGGAGGGCTGGATGGGCTGGCATCGGGCCTGACGACAGGCAGGAGTGGAGCGAGGACGATGCTGTGAGGGAAGGAGCAGCTCTGGACAGTGAGGACACTGCGTACCCAGAAAGTCCCAGTGGACTCACCACTGTCTCCAAACCGGGACCTCAGTCCCTCCGTTGAACGAGACATTAAGCCTCTCTGAGCTCCATTCCTGCCATCCCAGTATGACTCGCCCTGGGAGTTGCAGTGACAACAGCTGCCTTAAGACCATCTCCAACAGGCAGAAGTCTAGGTACAGTCCCAGCCCCAAGCAACAGTCCTCGGGCCACATCCTGTCATTCCCCTCAAATTCTAGAATAGGTTTATCAGGCAAAAGACTACCCAGCCGGCATGGCTCAGGGGTTGAGCATCAACCTAGGAACCAGAAGGTCACAGTTCGATTCCCGGTCAGGGTATGTGCCCAGGTTGGGGGCTCAATTCCTAATAGGGAGGTGTGCAGGAGGCAGCTGATCCAGGATTCTCTCTCATCATTGATGTTTCTCTCCCCCTTCCTCGCTGAAGTCAATAAAAATATATAAAAAATAAGACAAAAGATCATCTTTTGTCCCTTCGTCACACACAGTGTGTGCTTAAATTTTTACTGAAAAAGCTTCTAAATACAATGAAGCACATACTTACCTGTTGAGGAGGCATAGAGACTGAGATATTAAAAGTAATAACCGAGCAGTCACACCAAAGGCAGGTACACTGCCGCCCAGCCATGGGACTGAGCTCTGTCCACACGTTATTTAACTCAGTCTTTAGGACAGCACGTGTTGTTAACATGGTTTACAAATGTGAAAACCGAGGCTGAGAAAAATGCAGACCATCATACAAAGTCAGGATCTCAGGCTGTGTTTGGAATCGCAAAACCCCCAAAAAGCGCTTCCCCCTAATTCCTACACCCAACATTTGAGAGGCAGATCATCAAAAGGATTTTGTCTTATATCATAAAGCAGGCCTGTGATGGGACCAGGGTAAGAACTCAGTTCTCTTTCTCCTACTGCATCGTTGTTTCCAAACACCGTGCTGGCCCCACGATAATGCCTGTGCCATTTCTGCTGCGAACGATGTTGGTGAAGATTCGGCTGCTGGACCTCTGACTACCCAGCACACGTCTGGCACAAAGCAGATACTTGTTTCTATGAGTGTGTGAATTATAACCTTTTCTTAATCAAACCCGCCTGGGGCCAATTTTCCTCCTCAAACCTCAAGATCAGCAAACCACTGATGCCCAAAGTAGTGACGCATCACATAAAAACTACTGGGGTGTGAACAGAGCAAGGAGGGTTTTTAGGACAGCGAAATATTCTGTAGGATGCAACTATGGTGGGTACAAGACAAAACTATAATGTAAACTATTGGCTTTGGGGCGGGGGTGTGTGCGCGTTGATGTGCCCCTTGGGGGAGGATGCTGATGGTGAGGAGGCTAGGCAGGAGTGGGGCAGGGGCCTGAGGATTTGGCACCTTCCACTCAGTTTTAGTTTCTCATACAGGAGCAAACTTAAAATTGCCCTAAAAATGGTTTATTCACTTAACAACAGCACTAGGAACCCATCCAAGAGGTGGCTATAAGGGCCTGTGAACCACGAGGGTGAACAGCAGAGAAGAGGGTCTTGTTTGGGCCAGCAGGTGACAGCTGGGCTGTCCTGCCCTATCCCACAGCGAGCAGCCCTGCAGAGCCGAGCACCCTAAGCTGGGAAATAAAAGTCTATATTAGGCATGAAGCATGCCTTTATGGTAACAGCATCAAACGAAGTCAAGACTGGTTCTCTGGGGCACACTGTTGGCAGCACACTCTCCCTCCCAAAGCACCTCTGACGTCCCTCGGCCGCCCCGCGCTCCAGCTTTCTCAGGTTCAATTTCTTGGCGCACCACATGAAATGCTATACAAATCACCCTTGATATTTAGAAAAGTCAAATGCTATTATGTTTTCAATGAGGAGGTCACGCCGACCTGCATGGAGCCCACGTGTCTATGGATGACCTTGCCCTCTGGCACGAGCAGGGGAAGCCCGCCCTGCCTTTTTCTCCATGTAAAGTTTTAAGTAGATTAACTCATTTCTCATCAGCTGGCCCCTCTCCCTTTCTCAGCTTTTCTGGGATCGGGCACCAGAAGGCTGACCTTGGGAGGAGGGGCCAGAACAGTTGCTGGTTTTCCTACTGCTGTGGGACTGGGGCCAGCCACCCTGAAGCAGTTGCGCAGTGCCAGGGTTGCCCCTCATGCCAGGGCCTGAGCAGGAGAGGAGCAAAGCTGGCAGCCATCCCGAGGGAAGGAATGCTACTGCTACCCTTTAGGTCCATCCTCGTCTGCTGCTCCTGCCACACAGAAAGTCCTCCAGATAAGGACTTTACTTTCCACTCTGGAGTTTGGAGCCAGAGACTGACCCCGAAGCTTTTCTGAAGCATCGTTAACATGTTAGGAGAGAGAGAGGGTGGTAAGCAGGTAGCACACCACAGAGTGGAGTGCAGCTTTGCACCTTCTACCAGGGTAGTCACACAGCTATGGAGTGTGTGCCTCGCCACCTTCTTCTTCCAAAGCTGTGGTAAGGTGCCTCCTAGCCTCCCTCGCAGGAGAATCGCGAAGGCCCTGGGCAGGGCTCCCTCCAGCCCCTGCTCCCTGCCCGAGGGCCAGCAGATCCCACGGCACAGTTGCTGGCCCTCACAGGTGTGTTAGTGGTTTCTGGTCTGCAGGACCCTCTTGCAGCCAACATAGAGAGGGGGAGAACCAGCATCTCAACATTTGCATCTGCCTGAATGGCTTCCTGTGTGACACAGGATTGTGGGAACTCAGCAACCTTTTCTAGGCCAGTAAAAGAAAGCCCTTACTTTGTAGTCAGGGTGGAGAGAATCTTCAACTGGAAGAACTTGTGGGTCCTAACTCTTGCTTGGCTTGTTTGTTCTTAACTGACCCCTTTTGCAAATATGGGCTTCTGAGTTCCCTAGGCTGTTGGCTGGGCAGAGTTGACCCCCTGGTCTGCACATTAGTTTCAATGCTCACATCCCATGGGGAGGGATAACATGGGCTCTTAGGTGCAGGAGTCCGAGACCCGCTTTCTAGCTCCCTCATGGGCTGGCCTTCCTTAACATGTCCAGGTCTGTTTTCTATAGCAAAGAATGGGGAGAAAAAAGTGTCTATGTTTTAGGGCTGCCATGAGGCTTTAATAAATCGTAACTCCTTAGTGTCCATGAGAGTACAGTTATGCAATATCTGTTCCCAAGGTAGGTTAACCTTGCACTTTCACTTCCCTCACCGCTCTGTAACCCTCAGAAAGGCAGCTTTGTTCACCATTAGGTATTGGGTTTACCAAGGCCCTTCACATAGTAAGTACTTTGAAACTTGCGAAGTAAGTGAATGAGAAATAACGAAATGAACCAGCGACATAGAGTACTCTGATAGGCAGCAAATCCAGGTCACTGACTGCAGGCCAATGGGGCAGGTGAGGGGTTGGAGGAGAGAGTAGACCTGCTTTGGGGCAAGTCTAGAGATCCAGTTCAACCAAGTGTTCAGAGACTCCAAGGCTTCTCTGAAGATTCCTAGCCCCAGAACTCTTAACCCACGGTGAGTTTAGCCATCTGCCTCTTTTCCTCTTCTCCTTACCTGGGCACCAGGAAGGCCCTGAATACAGAAGGCAGAAGCTCCCAGGCTCCTGACAGTCACAGACAGGGGCCAGGGCACCAGTAGAGACTCAGGATACCTGAGTCTTCTAGGAGGCCTCCTGTGAGATGTTCTTCTGGGGACAGGCACCTCCTCAGTGCTATGCTGAGCCCAGCTCCACAGCGTGTCTGACCTGGTGTCTATGCCATCTGTTTGGGTATTGGTAAGAGATGGTCCCCCTGGGCATTCCACATACCACAGCCTTAAAATAAGAATCTGCTCTGTGAGATTGCTCAAAACGTAGAAGAACTTCATTCTGCCCTCACCTCTCCCAACTGCATGTGGATGGGCCTGGTGGCTGTTAGGTCTGTGGGCACAGGGGGCATGACAGTCAGAGGACAAGTCAAGGATCCTAAGAGATACCACTGATCCTGTTCCTCCACCACCATTGCCACCAACCTGGCCCTTGATTGCTCCCTCCCGGTGGTGGGGAACAGGTTCCCTCCACAGCCACTGATGAAGCATGATGATGATACCACCACACCAGTGCTTACTCTGCACCAGGCCTACACTGAACTATCAAGTTAATCCTTACAATACGTCTTTCAGGACAGGCGCCATCATTGCCCACGCGATGAAGAGGAAACCAGGGCTTAGAGAAGATCATACATCAAGATCATACACCAAGAAAGTGATGGGGATAGCATTTGCCTAAATGAAGTACAGGCTCCCAAGTTCTGGTGTCACCATGCACAGAAAATCTGAACTTCACACTCTGACATCAGCTCCTGGGTCCCTCTTCCCTGAAGCCTGCAAGACAAACCTGCTCTGCTCTGTTAGGGCCCAAACTTGTCCATCCAATCCACTCCCTTCTTTTGAGCAGGTCCATCGTTCCCAGGAGCCGTGTGCACACCTGCCTCTCCTCCTCCATGGGCATTGGCCCATCTCCCCACATTCAGGTCACAGGAAGGGTGGCTGCCCTGAGTCCCTACATATGAATTAAAAGAATTGAAGGCTCCTACAGGTCACACCCAAGGCCTCCTTGCTGACCTCTCTCCCTCTCCCCACAGGGCATGCTGAAGACTGCTCCAGCCCCTCACATTCACTCAACTGCCTTCTAATTCATGCCACCCCGTCTGTCTGTCGGTCTGCTGCCCCCAGGTCTGTTCAAGTCCCCCACTGAGATGTACAGTGGCCTAGACAACGTTATGATTTGTAAAAACCACTCCTCATTAGTTTGACTTTGAATAAAGAGGGTAATTATTTTTAAATTTATTAACTGCTGCCTGGCCAGAGAAGTTTCCAGATCAAATGACATGGAGAAGCTATTTCTGTGCAGTGATGCAGCAATTTATGTTACTGATCGGTCATTAAAACCTCTGGCACAAACCCACTTGTGTTTCCTGAGCCAAGATAGTGTCCATGTGTCAAATTTCAAATCCAGAGTATAAATTAAGCCATTAATGGTATTTATCAGTTTATCTGCACTTAAAGAACTCCTTCCTAATTTAAGACCTTCCTGATATAGAATCTAAGCAGTGCATTGGAGGAGGGGGGGGGGGAGATGCACGTGCATATGTGTGTGTGCGTGTGTGCTTTCTCACTTTTTATTTTGCTGGAAAGTGTAAAAAAGTTCTGTGTGAATGAAGTACAAGCATCTTGGGAGCTGCGTAGCTGCTAATTCCTCACTGCTCTGCCACCCAAACATTTTGGAATCCGCAGTGTTTTGCAATATGTATTTGTCATAATATAAAAGGTGTAAAGTGATCTGTTTATCTCCTCAATGTCTTCCCTGTACCAAAACAGAAAACTCAAATGTGGCAACAAAGCCTGAGCCGAGCCCAACCACAGTGTGGCCTCCCACGGCCCCAACTTGAGCTCACCAAGATCTTGGAGGGAGGGGACAAGGTGGGGTCATACACACCATGACAGATATCCAGGCTAAGTAGTGTCAAAAGTCAGATGTTGGCCCTGGCTGGTTTAGCTCAGTGAATAGAATATCGGCCCTCAGACCGAAGGGTCCTGGGTTTGATTTTGGTCAAGGGTACGTACCTTGATGCAGGCTCAATCTCTGGGGCCGCCTGCAGGATATAACCAGTCGATATGTTTCTCTCTGTTTCCCCCTCTCCCTTCCATTCTCTCTAAATATCATTGGAAAAAAAATACCCTTGGGTGAGGATTAATAACAACAATAACAAAATGGTCAAAAGATGACAGTCTTTTGGTTAAAATGTAAAAAGAAATACTTTTTACTAAATTCACTTTCCAGTGTCAAGAATACCTTTATGGCCCACCATCACCCATCGGATGCAATGCTACGCTAGCTCTACGAATTTCCCCACTGCGGCCTTAGGCAGGGAACCCCAGACCCATTCTGTTTCAGGGAAATTGTATCCTCTCAGGAGGGGGACATGGGCATCAGGGTGCTGAAGATTCTTTTCTTTCTTTCTTTCTTTTTTTTTTTTTTTGAATCCTCACCTCAGGATATTTTTCATTGAGAGCGAGTGGAAGAGGGAGGAAAAGACAGAGAGAAACATCAATGTGAGAGAAACATTGATTGGTTGCCTCCTGCACCAACCAAGGCCCGGTTGAGCCTGCACCCGAGGTACATGCCCTTGATGAGAATCAAACCCAGGACCTTTCGGGCTGTAGGCAGGTAACACTCCATCCACTAAGCCAAACCGTCTAGGGCATGTTGAGGATTCTTAATCAAACGGATCAGTGATCAATGAGCTAAATGGCCTCTGACATGCTCTCTTTAAACAGTAAATCAATGTGCAGGCAGCTGAGGAGTCAGTGGGAAGAGCACTGACGTTGGAGTTGGGTCAAGTTCCAGCTCTCCACCTCCTAGTGGGTGGCTTCTAGCCTTCGTTTTCTCATCTGTTAAGTGGGTATACTACAGGAACTGTCTCCCTGCTCTCTTTTTGGCTCTCTACAGCCGCTGGCTTCCCCAGCATTCCTCACCATCAGGCCTCTCCCTATCCTGGGGTCCCTTTTTGAGAACAGAGATGACAACTGGATTTTAGGTTGCGTTCATCCAATGACTGGTTATAGGGAAGTCTGAAGCCCTGTGAGGGTTCCATGAAAACAGCGCTAGAAGTGACATGCGACCTCTGTCATGTGTCAGGAAGAGCCACCTGGGCGCCAACCCTCTGCTGAGGAGAGCCGCTGTTGCACCTCTGCCCAGGAGAGCCTAGTCTGGTGGCATTAGGAGGTGCTCCTCTCCGCTGGGAGCATGCCCACACTCACACTCAGGCAGGGAGGGCGCCTTTCTCAAAGAACCCACCTTGGTCTCTCATCCTTATTTGGGATTCAACTGTTTTCCCCTTTCACGAACTCCAAGTACTCAGCTTGGAGGAGAAGCAAAAGCAAGGCTGAGTGGGTTGGGCCCACCTGTGCCATAGGAGGGATCCTCACTGGACTCCTTTCACAGGTGAGGGGACTTGAAGGGCAGAAAGACGAGCAACTAGGAAAGGTACTCACCTACCAGGTAGCAGAGTTAGAGCCCCACCCCAGGCTTCTGACTCCAACTCCAGGCTCTTTCCAATCATCTCTCTTTAAACAGTAAATCACCCTTTTCCAAAAAGGGCTGACCTCTCTCATTACTTCATCAGTCCTAGAACGTCCCTGGTCCAAGGGCACATCCTGACTTTCAAAGCCAATGCAAAACCCAACTCTGAAAACAGACTGGGGTCATTAGTTAAAAATGGCTAAAATGGTGAATTTATGTTACAGATGTTTTACCACTGCCTTAAAAATTAACAGAGTAATATACCAAAAACGCTGAACTGTAGACTTTAAACAGGTGAGCTGTACAGTGAGTTATATCTCAAGAAAGCTGTTTGAGGGGTGGGAGGTTGCAGGGAAGTATCTATGTTGGTGACTGTCCTGTCCCTAATGAGTGGCAGGCCAGAAGGTGTGGGGGTCCACTTGTGAACAGAGTCCCCTCTCCTCTCCCCGTAGGATTGTGCCTCTTCCCCAGTCCTGGCTGAGTGGCAGCTTGCTCCCTGCTCTGCACATGAACCTGATGGACAGAATGGGCTGCCTGGCACACTGGCCCACACACAGTCTCCCAGCCCCAGAGCACTTCCAGAGTGGGGTCCTGGGTGACGTGAGGTCTAGAAACTGGCTGGGCCAGGAAGACCTGGGTCCTCCTCTGGCTTTCAAGATAAGCAGCTCTGGGACCCTGAGCAAAATCATCTGGTCCAGTCACTGTCTCCAACGGAGCCAGGCAGGCGCTGGCAGGAGTACTAGGCCGCCTAGAAAGTTCTCCTCCCACTGCCACAGGCAAAGGTCCATGGCACCAGCCCACTTGAGAGCAGACTTGGTGAGGAGGCAGGATAAGGATGTACTTGCAACAATAATTGTAAAAGCAGCAGCTCGCTGGGCTCCCCTCTTCCACTGCATTCCCCTCCGCTCCCCTAACCTCCACCCCCACCCTACCCCGTGGTGCCCTGAGTCCAGAGACAACTGCCATCCAGTTCCTCTCCCTGTCTGCCTGCCATCCCTCCAAGGGACTCTCGTTGCCCGTCCGGAACCTGAGCTGACCTCTGCCTCACTACAGCAAGGCAGAACAATGCTGTGTCCCTGCCCAGCTTTAGGAGCCTGCCTGGCGCTGTCATGTAGTCCAGGCTACTCGTCTCCAGAGGGCCCATGGGGGAGCACCGATAGCCTGCGAGGGGCTGAGGAGACCACTGGACAACAGGGCCAGCGGAGTATGCACAATACCTCAGGCAGACACTCCCTGATTGCAACCCCAAGTGAAAAGTTCCCGGCTGACCACAGTCAACCCACAGAACTGCCCAGGATAACAAACACTTGTTGCTTTGATCAACTGCTGTACAGCAGCTGACAACGGAAACCCTCCTGTGGTCCCCATGGACCCAGGGCCAGGGCGCCCTCCCAGACACATAAATCAAGTCATGCTACCCTCCCATTCTAGCCCTGCGGTGAGCTACAGTCCGCTTCTCTATATATGTGTGTGTTTGTGCATGTGGTATGCGTGTGTATGCAGCATTACTGAGATGTAATTCACATACCACACAATGTACAATTCATGCTTTTAAAGCACAGCTAGCCTTTGACCAATGGGGGATTAGGGGTACTGATCTTCTGTTGCAGTTGAAAATCCGTGTATAACTTTTGACTTCCCAAAATTTAGTTATCCCTCAGGACCCACGACCCTTAAATCCCCTATATAAAATGGCATAGATCAATGCATACTGCCAGCACTCCGTATCCGCAAATTCCCCACCACAGAGCACAAACAGTACAGCTATTTCCTGAAAAAGATCTGTGTGTGAGTGGATATGCAGTTCCAAGCCATATTAAGTAACTATACAGTTCAATAGTTTCTAATACAGAAATAGTTTTTAATACAGAGTTGGGTAACTATCACAGTTTTAGAGCATTTTCACTTCAAAAGGAACCCCCATTTCCTTTCTGTCTATAGACTTGCCTGTTCTGGGTGTTTCACATAAATGAAATTGGACACAATGTGGCTTCCTTCACGGAGCATGATGTTTTTAAGGTTTATCTGTGCTGTGGAATGTATCAGTACCTCGTTCCTTTTCATAGCCAAATAATATTCCATGGTATGTTCATTTATTCATCAGTGAGCAGACACTGGGGTAGTGCTACCTTCTGACGACCATGAATAATGCTGCCATAAATGTGTGCGCAGGTCTTGTGTAGCTGTGTGTGTTCGTTTCTCCTGGGTGCATCCCTAGGAGTGGCACTGCCCTGTCATACTGTGACTTTGTTTAACTTTTTGAGACTGTTTCCCAAAGCAGCCGCACCATTCTGCAATCCCATTAGCAGCATGGGATTCTGACTTCTCCACATCCTCACCAACCCTTCTCACCGTTGTATTTTTGTAATAGCCACTTCCTGCCCCTTGGGAAGCAGGACCTCACTGAGATTTTGATCTATATTTTCTTATACTCATGGTGCCAAGCATCCCTCCCTGTGCTATTTGTCTATTTTTGGAGAAATGTCTATTAGATCCTTTGTCCATTCTTAATGTTGGATATTATATTTTTATTACTGAGACATAAGAGTTCTTTATATTTTATAATTACAAGTCTCTGATCACCTTGTGGTCTACAAGCATTTGAAAGCTCTGTGTGGCTCCCTCTGTCCCTTTACAACTCAGCTCAGATGCCACCTTCTCAGAGAGGCCTTCCCTGACCATTTGATTAAAACACCATTTTCCTCCCATCACTCTCTACCCATATCCTGCTTTATGTGTTCTTACTGGCACTTATGATAACGTGGCAGGGTATCAGACACCTAGTTGCCTGTGCACTCACCCTCTTAGGACCACAGGGCCATGAGAAGCGACTGTATACAGTTCAATAGTTTCTAATACATTCAGAGTTGGATAACTATCACAGTTTTAGAACATTTTCACTTCAAAAGGAACCCCCATTTCCTTTCTGTCTATAGACTTGCCTCTTCTGGGTGTTTCACATAAATGAAATTGGACCCCTATGTTACTATCCCTAAATGGCCCAACAGTGCCAGGAATGTTGTAGGAACGCAACACATACTTATTAAATACATCTACTACTATGAATTGAATGTTTACTAAGAGCCAAACATTCTGAAAAGCACCCCAAATGAAACATCTTATTTAATCTCCACAACTCTCTATGCTGTGAGGGAGGAACTATCATTACTCCACTTTTCTAACAGGTGAGGAAACCAAAATTGAACGAGTTTTTCCATGGCCCCACAAACAGGAAGTGGCAGAGCTAAAAGGTTAGCTGGGTTTAATCCCAGGCCGTCTAAGCTGTACCATTCTCGTCCTCACTCAGGCAGGCCACCTTCTATCCTCTGAGCCTCAGTTTCCTCATCTCTGACCTGGGAGTCGCCTCTGACCTTACACGTTTACTGAGAAACTGGTCAGGGACACTGAGAACGTTGCCTGGCACCTCAGGAGTGTCCAGTGAGTGGGAGGCACACCGATAACAAGGACAGTGTTGGTCAGTGATGAGATGAAGCCGATGCTGTGAAATCAGTGCTTTGAAGTCAAATAACGTGATACTGTTGCTTGTTCACTCTGTGTGCAGACTGCTTTCTTGTAGACCATGATCCTACCCTCGCAGATGGGGGACCAGCCACTGGGCCAATCAAAGGTGTCAGAGTTGGTGACAGGGGATAAAGGGTTTCTGACCCTTCAGAGGAAGGGGATGCTTAGACAACATCGTGGACTTTCAAAGATCCTAACAAGAGTACAAGAGGTCTCTGAGAAGACAGAGCTCAGTGGCCTGTTAGAGACTGAAATTTGGGCCTAATCCAGAGCAATGTTTTTAGGGGGCAAAATCCCACCTGCCCAGCCACCCCCCACTAATCCCCAGGGGATGACTGGATATCGCCTTGCTGAAAGCGGGTGCGGTGGAGATGCCTCACCTCCATGTGCTATCACACTGTGGAGGAGCTGGAGAACGGGGATCGAAGTCAACTCACCTGTATGGGTTTGCCTGTGTGTCTCCAAGGCATCCTCCTTTGAGAACTGGGCACCGCACTGATCGCAGACAAAGGCTTTGGCACCCGCTGAAAGAAAGGGGAGGTGGTTACTAATTTCCAAGAGTAACATTCCATTAGGAAGGTGGGGTCCTGGGCCCACACCGTGCAGGTAGACCTGGGGCAGGAGGTGAACACCTGTGACGTGTCAGGGGGAATCCAAGGCCTCAGCAGCCAGCCCAGCTCAGCCCTCCTTTAAGATGGAACCACCACCTACATGAACTCCGAATGCCCCGTCCAGGGCCCTCCCAGTGAGAAGAGGGAACAAAATCAGAATGACCAAGACAAACAGAGATGGGATCCTGATGAGATACCCCAGTAAGAAGGCACTTGGGGGCTGCTCCAGGTGCGGGATGGAAAGGAATGAGTGATGCATGCTCTGCTGCCTAGATTATACTTTAAAGGAATTACGGACACACCTCTACTTGGATAAACCCCTAACTCTGCGTGTCCAAAACCAAACCCACAGATACCCCAACCACCTCCTATAGCTGACCGCTTAAAAACCGAAATGACTTCCTAGTGTCTTCTGGGTAAAGTCCAACCACCTCCTGATAGCTCACAAAGCATTTCTTTTTTGTTTGTCTGTCTGTTAATCTTCACCCAGGGACATCCTTCCCCTTGATTTTTTAGAGAGTGGAAAGCAAGGAAGGAGAGAGAGAGAGCAACATTGATGTGAGAAAGACCCATCAATTGGTTGCCTCCCACCCGCACCCTGACTGGAGCCAGGATCGAATCCACAACCCAGTCAGGTCCCCCCTGACTGGTAATCAAACCAAGTGACCTTTCGGTACTGGGGCCAGCGCTCTAAACACTGAGCATCGGCCAGGGCTTCTCAGTGTGCTTCACTTTCCTGCTTCGTCTCTGCTTCCTCACTCTGCTCTCCAAGTCCCAGTCCTGTGAGAAGCTGCTCGGGCTCTGGGAGGAGCTTCGTCTTCCTCATCACAAGGTCTCTGCACACCCTCTGTACCCTCATCTCTGACATTCTCGCCCCTTGCCCTGGCTCCTCTGTACAGCAGTCTCTACTCCTCATTCACACATCAGCTTCCCTGCCCTTGTCCCACTGTCTGGGGGAGGGAGCCCTTCTTTCTGCTCCGATGCACCCCATACGATCCAGTTCCCGGCCGTACATGCTCCTTTACCAACGCTTGTGGGCCCATCTCTGTCTCAGGACACTTGGCTCCCAAGGAAGGAAGTATCGCATCTGCTCCACTCCCAGGGGGACCTATGACTATACATACTTATGGAAGAAACTCATCAATTCAGTGCAATTAAATTTGGTAAACTTTTTTAGAACCACTATTCACAAGGCTCCGAGCAACAATGTCACAAAGTCAAGTTAAACAGGACTTTTTACCACTTGCTTATTGTCTTCAAGATGTTATCTCATCTAGGAGCACCTGTGTGAGCCTTGGCACTTTTCTTTCAAATGTCTGCTAAATGCCTCTCTTCCTCTGCATGTCCATCATCACTGTCCCAACCAGGTCCTTGTGGGGCCGTGCCCAGGACACCCAAGACTCAGGGTGGCCACCATACCACCAGCTGCCCTCGGAGCAATCAGCAGGTGCAGGCCCCCCTTGAAGGTCACGTGACTCATCACACTTTCTTGCTCAAGAAAATCCAGTGGCCCTCACTCATTCTCAATTCCTCTCCTCGGCTTCCCAGCCTCCGCAGGGAGCTGTCCTCACTGGCCCATGTGCACCACTCGACCCTCCCTGAGTATCTGGGCTTGAGTGATGCCTGCTCTCACTCCTTGTCTATTCTAGGCCCTTTCTATTTTCAAAACTGGAGAAAGCACGCACCGAGCACCCCAGTCCTCGCTACTCTGCCATCCCCTGCCGCTGCCTTTGCTCCTCTCAGCATGACTTAGCAGCTCCTTAAGGGTGCCTGTGCTTCAGTTTTCTTTCCGGGTTCATAAGAGGCAGAATGTTGTAGCAGAAACAATCCAATGTGTTTTCAAAGCATCTCAGATTTCCCGAGACTTTATCATATACTGCAGGACGCTAAGTCCTTAGGACACACCATTTCATTTGATCCTAAAAACCTTTTAAAGCACATACCATTACTACCCCCTTTAGCAGATGAGAACCTCAAGCTCAGCAGGTTAAGCAGCTGACCCTGAGTCCCATCAAAGTTGGCAGCCGATGTCAGAGTCTCTGTTCTGCAGCCCTCCAGCCTCCTGGTGCCACCCGAAGAGATGCCTCCTGGGTAGGGAGGTGAGCTCTGGGCTGCCTTCTCTCAAATCAAAGAAGTGAAAATCCAACTCACCCCTTCAATATATCAAGGTTCTGTGTAAAATTCTATTTGGGGGAAAAATGGTTCTATTGCTTTTTAAAGGTTTAAAACCAGGAGTATTAGCATACCCTTAAGAGCTAGAACTCAGAATGTAAGTTGTCCATCAGTCTTAAATTAAACACCAGTAACCAGTTCTCACCAGTGAAAGGGATAAGGAGCCTGAGGAGATCTGGACTGTCAGTCCCTAAAGGGCACTCACCTTTATTAGGTCAGTAAATATTAGTTGACTGACAGAATGAATGCCTGATAAAGTGCCCCACGAATGATACAAAGGAGCTTTTTCTTAAGGGCTTTATGGCAAGCACTGCCATCTGTTCTAGGTGGCTTGAGCCGAGTATTGTAGGAAGCAGGGAAAACAGCATGACTCTTCTGGCTTTTCCTTCAAGCTGGAGGGCATCCCTGGGCCCCAGGGCCTAGGAGGGGCTTACAGAGCTTTGAAGAAAGCCGGGAAGCCTGAACTCCACCAGCCACCCTGTGTCACAGAGCTGGCAGACATTGACCCTAGAGATGCAGCGTGAGCCTCAGACAGTAGATGGGCGGGAAGAGCAGGGTGGGACAGCCCCAGCCCTTCACAAAGAGAAGCTGCCCCAGCCCCAAATCATTAGCCAGGATGATTTTCCGTGGGTCTGTTAGGGATCTGATTTTAACTGTACATTTCTTTCTTTGGTTCTGTCAGTTCTCATGGCTCCCTAGAGAAGGGGAAGGAGCCTGAGGAGGGAAGTGGGGACTAGAAAGAAAGGGCTCCATGTGGGGCCGGGAAGCCCCAAGAAGCCAGAGCTCCGCTTCAAAGGGATGTGGTCAGAGGAGTTCCTAGAAGACAGCCCTGAATGTGGTGTCTGGGCTGCTTTAATTCGAGAGAAGGGAAGGAGGCAGGTAGGACATCAAGGGCCGGATGTGTGCACCAGACAGTGCAGAGGAAGGCAGCACATCAGCACTTGCTGCCGAGGCAGCTGCTGGCTTGGCTCAACCGGACCACAGCTGGGCACCCTCCAAGCCCTCCCCCTCCAAGCCTATCTTGCTGGAGTCACAAAATTGAGCTGAGAGTGTGCAAGTTCCCATCCTCAGCCACTGGGTCAGAGCCTTCCTCACACATGGATGCCCTGGACATCATCTCCCATTCATCGAGCCCAGCACACCCCACTCCAATGCCAACTCCCCCCAGGGTGGCACCAACAGTTCAGGCAGGCAGTCCCAGGATACACAGGCCAGCAGAGAGAGGCAGAAACCCCATCTCCCAGGGAGGCCAGCACCTTTAAATTGTCTCTATAATGGCTGGCTCAGAGGCAGAAATATTTGGCATCCCTGAAATTAAAAGTGATAAATGTCCTCGGCAAGCTCTGATCGATAACAGAGGCCTCATCTGTTAATCAATAAGACAGTCTCTGCCTGTTTACCGTGCACATGCTGTTCGCTGCTCCTTCCGTATGATGTCAGGTTTGCATTCAGAGCAACTCAAGTGTGTATGAACCACATGACGATTCCCAAAATGCATCCCGGTGACATCACTCAGCCACTAGTGCACGGATACAGTCTCACTGTGAGGGTGCCAGGGGAAGGGAGGAGGTGGTGCCCGTGCCACACAGTGGGTTCATATGGACACATCAGCAGCATTCACTCCCACAGCACTGCCGGGAGCTCCTCCTGGAGCAGGAGAACTCCTAGGCACGGCTCGGGGATGGCCACTCCTGGCCACATCCTCCCTATAAGCAGGAAATGTGTCTTGGGGTCCATTAAACCTATGCCAAAGGGGAATTGCAGTCAGGAACTCAGAGGCATATCCCTGTCTGCAAAGGAGCTTACATTTAGAGAGGAAGGCACATTTTTTTTTAACATAAAAGAAACATAACGAAGATGGTGACGAGTGATAAAAAGAGAAATAAGTGAAGAGGGACCAAGAGTGCCGGGGTGCCACTTCACACAGCGTGGCCAGGGAAGACCGCGTGTGAGCTGACTGTGATGGAGAAGTACAGGAAAGGACATGGACACATGCTACTACATGGGAAAGCCCATCACAGCACAGGAAGAGAGAGGAGGCCGCTGGTGGGAATGGAGTCGCTGGAGAGTGAGAGACGGGGATCAAGTCAGAATGGGCTACAGAGAAAGGAGTTAAATAGCAAAGAGGGAGAAGCACAGGAGGAGGTGGGCTAGACCCCTGTTCTCCTCTCTGGCGATCGCAGATCTTAGTGAACTAAAGGAGATGACAGCAAGTTCTGGGTGGGGAAGGCCGGTCCCAGGCTCGGCTCAGCCACACGCTGCTGTGGACACCACACTGGTCATCACACTTTGATGAACTAGCTCCGTCTATAAAATGGGATGGCCATACCTGCCCACCTCGCTCACAACTGGTGCGAGGATGGAAGGAGATCATGGACGTTAATAAACGTAACTCGTGGTTTCTCCCCACGCACTCGCAGATGTAAGAGCCCTGCTGGCATTTCTACCCCAGGAAGCAGCAGAGTCTGGCTAAGAGCTCAGATTTGGGTTAGATCAGAG
Organism: Lasiurus cinereus; assembly: GCA_011751065.1. Taxonomy (NCBI): domain Eukaryota; kingdom Metazoa; phylum Chordata; class Mammalia; order Chiroptera; family Vespertilionidae; genus Lasiurus; species Lasiurus cinereus. The sequence continues at coordinate 38,782,964 of JAAGEH010000005.1, read as the reverse complement.
TTCAAATCCCAGCCAAGCTCATCACCAGTGTGACCCTCAGCAAGGGGCCTAATCTCCACAGGCCTGTTGCTTCACTTGGGATGTGGGAGCAGCAGGAATTAGTCCCAGAGGGCAATGCGAGGTGGGAAAGGGCCGGCCTGCCTGAGGGCAGAGCCACAGAGTCAGGAACAGCAGCCGCTCGGCACCGCCAGGACCACAGCTCCTGGAAGAATGCCTGTGTGCACAGCACGGCCGCTTCACTGACGCGATGTACAGTTATCTGGGGGTCGTTCATCTTTTGTGAGGTGAGGCTCACATTTGAAAAGACATATTTCACTATAATCTCTCTCACACACCTTGTCCTCTGACTTAAAGGTGAGTGGCTGTCTTGTTGAGGGAGCAGGATTATCTGTCACAGGACCAAACTGCCAGTACTGGCAGCTCCTCAGCACCTGGCCATGAGCAGCACCGAACCTGGGAGCCCCTCTGCTGTCCTGCCTGCTGGGCTCCACTCGATCCCCGCAGATGGCAAGCCCCTTGAGAGGCCTGGCCCATCTTGTTCGCTCTCTACCCCCCGTGCCCTGCTCCATGCCAGATGCAGTTTCTGTCCACTAAGTGTCTGATAAACCCTCAGCCAGGCTCTTGGGATCAGAACTGATCTGGGAAGAGACAGTGGCCATTCTGGGCACTGCCAGGCTGTCCCCTAGGGGGTGGCAGAGTTCTTCTTCTACACACTCTCCTGGGTTCTCTACTGCCCCCTTTTCACAGTTCAAGGTCCACAGTCTCTGGCTGGAACCCAGGCCACTGAGGGGAGAAGAAAAGAGAGGATCGAAAGTGGGGCCGTCTGACTCCTCTGGAGCAAGATCTTCCTCTCATCAGCCCTCCACCCCCGCCCCATTGCCCAGGACTCATGCCCTTGCCCCAAAGAAGCAACCCCCTCCCTCCAGTCCACACAGGAGACACCTGGAGCCCTCCTGTAGCCACTGTGGACCCTCACCGGGAGGACAGGGGGCTGCTGTGACCTCCACTCCCAGCCCAGGCGCTGAGTTTATCTGAGAGTCAGTGTTTCAGAGAGAGGCAGGTGGCTCAGTGGATGGAGTGTTGTTCTGAGCACCTAAAGGTTGCAGGTTCCATGCCTGGTAAGGGCATATATGGGAAGCAACCAATCAAAGTTTCTCTCTTCCTCCCTCTCTCTCTCTAAAAATCAACAAAACTTTTAAAAAAGAGACAGACAGACAGACATGTTTGCCCCTGCCAGCCTCCCAGGGATCTGCAGGTGAGAGCTCAAGGATGTCTTAAGTACTACAGTGCGGAGAGCAGGCACCGCCTGACCAAGTGCCTCTCCTAGGCCTCTGCGTGTCCTTTGAATTCCTGATGCTTCCAGAAAGCTAGACAGAGGCTAAAGGAAGGAAAGGGTTCAAGCAGGTGAAGAGGAAGGAGGCAGTCACTGCAGCCCACAGGGAGGCTGGAGCTGGTCTAAGGCCTCCTTGTGTGGCAACCACGTTCACACTGGGCTAAGGATCACCCGACTCGCAGGAATCAGAGGGACATGCCAGGAAAGCACTTTCAAAGCCATAAAGCTTTCTCTAAATGGCCAGCATTCCAAGGGCAACAGAGCTGAAATCCAGCAGAAGGCATGGTGTCGAGCTCCCCACACACCTTTGGCCTCCCCTTCTTGGCAAAGGACAAGGGTCCTCCTCCTGCTTGCTTCCCCACCAAAAGCGGGGTGTGAGAGGGGTTCCCCAAGCATTTAGGGAGAAGATGCTGAATGCAAGCAGAAGTGAGCCGCTGTCTCTCTATAATAAATAAGGCAGAAGCCAATGAGAGAGAAAAAAAAGCTTGAAACCCCTCCCTCCGCCTAATAAAAAGGGGCAGGGGGACCACTGAAAAAAACACCCGAGATCTGCCAGCATCTAATGTTGAGTAATGTGTCCTTTTTCTTTTAATTCCTTGAGATTTTAAAATAAACATCTTGAATGTTCTGATGAGATATGCATGCCTGCTTACATAAGGAAGTACAGAGTGTACCAAAACAGCAGACCCAAAAAAAGCATAAGCTGTCAGGACAATGAGTACAGAGCCGGGCACTCTGCGGCGGGCCGTGGCATACAGTTTTATTTACAGTACCTCTTATCAGACAGAACACATGCTGGCTGCCAGCTCCAGCGAAGCCGGCACTGCGTGTTCTTTCACGAGGGGAGACGCGTGCCCCGGGAGGAGCTGGGAGGCATGCTCTCCCCGACACTCTCCTTTATCAGCAAAACAAAAACTGATTCGGAACCAGAGCCTCCATAAGGTACACACATTCGGGGGACAGGGAGGGGGGAGGCAGGTGGGCAGATGAGGGCTGAGTGGAAAACAGCGGGCCCTGTCGATGGGCCCAGGATATGGTTGACAACAGAATGGGAGACAGACCTGCACCCGGCCTCACCAAGTGACTGAAAGTGAAGGAGCTCAGGTGCAGGACTGAGAAAGCCGCCCGGACAGGCTCAGCCGGGCAGCAGAGATAGGGAGTCACAGGGGCTGCAGGTGGCAGGGTTTCAGGTCTCTAGAATCGTATTCCCATCAGGGAACTGTTAAGTGGCTGGACACCTCACCCTGGGCAGAATGTCCATTCTGTAGAAGAACGGATCAAAAGACAACACCAAGGCAGCTCTAGTGTGAGAGAACATTTCTTACCCCCTAATAACGCTCGTTCTGCCAGGAGGTTCCGTGCTGCCTTGGGGCCCCTGGCTTTCACTGGGATCCTGGGGTCCTACTTTCCTGTCCCACAGAGAAAACAGAGGTCCACCTTGTCCCTTCTTCCTACACTCAGTTCTCAGCCTGGAGAGTCTTGGGCAGCTCCGCTGTTTCCACTGCCAGCACCAGCAGTAACCCAACAGACTTGGGACACAGCCCTGCCAGTGTGCCCTCTCCAGCTGCATGCAGGAAGCTGCGAATCCTTCACTCAAACAAACCTGGCTCAGGCCCTAGGTCTACCATTTCTACTACTGCCCTGAGCAAGCAAGGCCCTTTTCCCCCTGTAAAACCGGCACACAGTAGGTACTTCCCAGGGTTGAGTAATGATGAATTTCAACAGCACATGTAGAGTTCTTACCACCGCGTCCAGCACGCAATACTGCTCAGTAAGCGCTAGTTGTCATGAAAATCATCATTACCATTACTCTCTCCCCAACTCCAATGCCTGAGACCTTCATGGCCATAAATGCATGCAATAAACACAGCATATAAAGTATTTTTACCACCCCAGCCAAAACGTAAGGGAAAAAGAGGGGAGGAAAGCCACCCACGCTGGACACGTCTTTGGCAGGTTTTCTCCAGAGGGTGGAAGATAAAGAAAGGCAGATGACACTAACAACTGGCACCTCCAAAACACCTATCCACAAACCAACAATGCACAAGTAAAGACGGGCCGACTCAACCCGCCCTGGGAGGAGGTTAAAGACATGACACCTCTCCAGCCAGCACCCAATACTCATGGCCAAGTTCTGATGGCATTAACCTCCTCCTACTGAGATGAGTATAAACCTACCTAAGGTGAATTATGTTAAATAAAATACAAGTAGGATGGGGAATTTGTTGCAGTGAAAACAACTTACAGCCCAGCCAATGTGGCTCAGGTTGTTGGTGTCATCATAGGCACCAGGAGATTGCCAGTTTGATTCCCAGTCAGGGCACATGCCCGGGTTTACAGGCTCCATCCCCAGTAGGGGGCATGCAGGAGGCAGCGATTGATGTTTCCATGTTCCTCTCTCATCGATGTTTCTCTCTCTCCCTCTCCATTCCTCTCTCTGAAATCAATAAAAACATTAAAACTTGTCATTTAAAGATGAAGAGGTGAAGTAACTCAGCCAAGGCCACACACTCGGGCAGGGGTGGGGTGGGGGAGCGGGGGGGGCACTGAGCTCTTTGGTGCTTCAGGAACTCTTGGGTGCTCCTGACCAACAGAGCCCTCCTTGAGCCAGGGGGACAGGGAGGGGGGGAGGCAGGTGGGCAGATGAGGGCTGAGTGGAAAACAGCGGGCCCTGTCGATGGGCCCAGGATATGGTTGACAACAGAATGGGAGACAGACCTGCACCCGGCCTCACCGAGTGACTGAAAGTGAAGCTCAGGTGTAGGACTGAGAAAGCCGCAAGATTTGACAACATACAAATCTTCCTGAAGTCCGAGGATTGATTTGGAGTGTCTCCTTACCACTGGCCTATACATACCCACTTCTCCTCCAATTACTTCCGTGACTGGCTAATCAGGGCACTGTGGTGATCAATGCCATGGAACAAAACCTCTTACAATGGAATGAGCCCTGCCATGATGGACTTGGCTGGTTCCCAGACACTCTGGCCAACTTGGAGACCTCCCTGAGAGGAAGTCCTACAGCAGCTTGGGGTTCTTCTACCATAGGTGGTATGGCCCTGGCACCAACTTTTTAGCCTCATGTCCTTTCTTAAAATGAGGTTATGAATCCTCAGACAGTTTAAACAAGAACCTAACATACTCGGTGCCTGAATAGTGACTATGAAATAATTTCACTTCATCATGTTGATAATCTCTAGGAGGCCAGCCTCTAGCTTGAGCCTTCGAGAACTCCAGCCCATAATATCCCTGCCCCACAGTTCCTAGGGAAAGGTACCCCTGCAGTGAGTAAATGGCCTAGGGAGGCAGGAGTGCCTGCTCCAGGGCTCCTGTACCCATGTTATTCAGTTGTTTGGGATGACAGAGGGGTCACTGTCAGAGGAAGGTGGACACCTGGCTCAAGGAGGGCTCTGTTGGTCAGGAGCACCCAAGAGTTCCTGAAGCACCAAAGAGCTCAGTCCCCCCACCCCCGCCCCCTCACCCCACCCCTGCCCGAGTGTGTGGCCTTGGCTGAGTCACTTCACCTCTTCATCTTTAAATGACACGTTTTAAGTCGGGACAACTCTAAACAAAAGAGTGTTGTGTAAGAAGAAGCTGGAAGTAGGTGACAAAGACAGTAACAGTGGCTGTACAAGAGCTCAGGGGCTCACAACTGGGTGATGAGAAGGTGCTGGCTGGACTATGGGGGCTGGGCTCCTGGTTCAGCCAGGGATTCCTCTCAGGCAGGCAGAGTGGAACAGCGAGTCCAGATGCTGGAGATCCTCAGGCAGATGAGTCACACTGAGCCCAGCAGCCCGAGGCAGAGGCTGACCCTGAGTTCCAGGGAGTGGTGACAATCTCCGGTCTTCACAGCTTTGCTTTGTTTAAAAAAGATAGTGCTTGGCATTTGAAAGGAGACTAGGTTAAATGGCCAGAGAAGTCCCAGAGGAGGCGGGGGGAGGGGGAGAGAGGGACCTTCTGCCATGATTTAGTGGGACATCCCCTCAAGCCCTGGGCACCAACAATCCTCTTCCTCCAGGTCCCAACTTGGGGATTCTCAGGTGAGAAGTTCAGCATGTAGCAATCTCAAAGCTGTTTGTTACCTGAGCCTCTGGCCTCCTCCTCTCCACCTCATTTTCTCTGCTCCTTCTCCCCAAGCACCTCTGAGTTTTCTGTCACAGGCCTTCCCTGGAATTGGGGGGCAGGGGCTCCCACATGAATACTGAACACTGGAGAAAAGCCAAACCAGGCTGCTGCGGGTGAGAGGGGAGTGGGAGGCCAGAATCAAAACACTGCCAAACCACACATTTCAAGCTAATGTCTGCCACTGTCTGGCCCTTAACATCCCCCAATCCACTTGCCAATTGTTTTCACTCGAGGCATCTTCTGAGGGAGGGGGCCAGCCCTTCCTCAACCTACCTGCACTCTGGGCCTCCCTTTCTCCTGGCAGGAGCCTCCTTCCACCCTCCGGCTCACTAACCAAAAGTATAGCAAGTCTTCTCCCAAACACTGGGATCTCTTTGGGATCCCTGTAGTGACAATTTCCTCCTCCTCTCTTCTCAGAACCTCCTGCTCTCTCCCTAATCCTAGCACATCTCTTTAACTCCACTTCCAAAGTATGTACTTTGTTTTTAAGTTGAATCACCATAGGTAACCATATATCTTTTTCATTTTTAAATGTTAATTTTCAATTAATTGGACATAATTTTATGTTAGTTTCTGGTGTGCAGCATGGTGGTTAGACATTTATATAATTCACAGAGTGACTCCCGATTCTAGTGTCCACATCACTTTTCAACAAGTGACAAGAAGCGAAGCATTTCAGGTGCCTCAATGCTGTTACACCAGGGCACCTACTGGAAACTGGGAGCAGGGGTCTACATGCTGTCGGTTGACCATCCCTTTGGCTGTGAGCAGATGGGACCTCCTCTGCCAGCTCTCCCGGGAAGCCACATGCAGCCCCCGTCCCAGACACCCAGGCCAGGCTGCTGGCAAGAGGCAGGGCTCTGTCAGCAGAGGAGCCTCATAGTCAAGTCCATCCCTGGCTCTGATGTCAATAGATTCAAGATTTCAGCTCAGATACCCACCAGCTACATCAAGAGCATGAGCAATCTAACCTCTCTGAGCCTTGGTTTCCTCACCTATAAAGAGGTAATGATATATTTCTCCTATCCTCCAAGGGGTACTTGGAAGTTACACAACTCCAGGGAGCAGCACTCACTCAGAAATGAGGCCACAGGTTGTCAGGGGGTTTAAACAAAGTGCCACCCATGAAGGTGCCTTACAATGGGAACTGGCCCTTGGCAACTGCACCCTACTACTTCCCTTCTGAAGGTCCTAGGGGTCCCACAAGGGCTGCCCTGTGATGAGGATCAATGCTGCTGCTGGATCAATAGTAATAATATGAGTATTAATAATATGTATTGAGCATTTGTTATGAAATGAAAACTGAACTGCTTTATACACGATATGCTATTTAATTCTCCCATTAATTCTAAGGTTATGCTCGTTTTATAGATGTGAAAATTGCTTTTGGAAAAGCTTGGTTCACTTGTTCAAGGTGTCAATAATAGTAAGAATCAATAGTAAAGAAACTAACTCAAACAGGTGGTAGCAGGGGAAGCCCAGCTAACTAGAAGGCCTTTTAATTATATAAAAGGTTAAAGAGCAAGAAGTTCATAGTAAGGGGAGTAGAAAAAGGTCCCAAAGGCTGTGAGTCCTCTGCTCTTATCCACTCTCAGGCTCACTCCTTGAAGCTAGGGCATCATTCCCAAGGCCCTGAGGCCACCCTCCTCAGTGTGTAGCCTCTTCTCTGAGCACTTCATTATTCAGAACTCTCATTTCTTGGTCCAGGAATATAACATCACTGTCCACGAGAGAGAGTCTGGACTGGAAGCCAGCAACAGAGGGTCTAGATCTGGCTCTGCTGTGCACTTTGGTGTCTTCTAGAATCCTGCTTTATTGGTCTCCATTTATGGGTCTCCATTTACCCATCTGTAAAATGGCCATCGTTTTCCTAACCACTTCTTACCACCTTAAGCTGTTATGGAGAGGAATGAGTTCCAGGACATGAAAACATGTAGGGCTTTACAACAGAAGAAAAGACATAGTCAATCTTCAAAACTGACTTACATCACTCTCAACAGTGGATAGATAATCCAAATAGAGAATCAATAAGGAAATAGCAGATTTGAACAACACTATATAGATCAAATGAACCTAATAGATATAAATAGAACATTGTATCCAACAACAGCAGAATACACATTCTTCTCAAGCACACATGCAATATTTTCTAAGACAGACCCTATGTCAGGCCATAAAACAAGTCTCAACAAATTCAAGACTGAAATCATACCACGAATCTTCTCTGACCATGATGGCATGAAACTAGAAATCAATAAGAGGAAAACTGGAAAATTCATGAATACGTGGAAATTACACAAACTCTTATGGACAACCAATCAATCAAAAAAGAAATTAGAAGGAAAAATAAAGTTTCTTGAAACAAACAAAAACAGAAAAGCAACATTGTACCAAAATTATGAGATGCAGTAAAAACAGTTCTAAGAGAAAAATTCATAACAATACATGCCTATATTAAGAAACAAGAAAGTTCTCAAATAAACAACCTAACTCTATGTCTTAAAGAGCTAGAAAAAAAAAAAGCCCAAAATTGGTAGAAGAAAGGCAGTAATAAATATTAAAGCAGAAATAAATGAAATATAGAAAAGATTAACCAAATTAAGAACCGGGTCTTTGAACATAAACAAAATTGAAAAACCCTTAGCTAGACCAAGGAAAAAAGAGAGAAGACTCAAATCAACAAAATTGTAAATGTAAGAGGAGACATGACAATTGAAAACATAGGAATGCAAATGACCATAAGAGGGTACTGTAAGTAACTATATGCCAACATATTGAACAACCTAGAAGAAATGAAAAAATTCTTAGGAACATACAACTTACCAAGATTGAATCAGAAAGAAATAGAAAATCTGAATACACCAATTACTGTAAGTGGACTGAATCAATAATAAAAAAATCTCCCAATGAAGAAAAGTCCAGGACCAGATGGTTTCACTGGTGAATTTTATCAAACATTTAAAGAAAAATTAACATCACTCTTTATCAAACTTCCAAATATTTGAAGAAGAGAAAAAATTCCAAAACTCATTTTACAAGGCCACTATTCTCATACCAAGGCCAGAAAAGGACACTACTAGGAAAGAAACTACTGGCCAATATCCCTGATGATATAGATGTGAAATTTCTCATAAAATACTAACAAACTGAATATCACAGCACATTAAAAGGATCATTTCCCATTATCAAATGAGACTTATTCCTGAGATGCAAGGATGATTCAACATATATACAGCAAACAATCTGATACAGCAAATAAATAGAAGAAGAATCATATGATCATCTTAATAGATGCAGAAAAAAACATTTGACGAAACTCAACATCCATTCACTATGAAAACTCGTAACAAATTAGGCATAGAAAGAACATATCTTAACATAAGAACGGTCATATACGATAAGCCCAAGCTGCTATCATATCAACAGTGAAAGGTTGAAAGCTTTCCTTATAAGATCAGAAACAAGACAAGGGCACCCTCTCATCATTCCTGTTTAACATAGAACTGGAAGTCCTAGCTAGAGCAATTAGTAGAGGAAAAATAAAGGGTATCAGAAATGGAAAGGAAGAAGTTGTCTCTATTTGCAGATGACATATAAAACCATAAGATACTTAGAAATAAAGTTCACCAAGGTGAAAGATCTCCCATCTAAAAACTGGGAAACAATGATGAAAGAAACTGAAGATACAAATAAATGAAAAGATAACCCTGTGTTCACAGATTAGACGAATTATATGGCTAAAATGTCAATATTACAAAGCCATGTAGAGATTCAATGCAATTCCCATCAAGATTCCAATGGCAACTTTCACAGGAGTAGGAAAAAACACTCCTAAAGTTTATATGGACCACAAAAGACCCTGAATAGCCAAAGAATTTCCGAAAAAGAGCAAAACAGGAGGCAATGCATTCCACAAAAAGACCAATAGATCATAGGAACAGAACCAAGAGCCCAGAAATAAACCCAAGCATATATGGTCAACTAGGACTTAGCAAGGGAGCCAAGAATACTCAATGGAAAAAAGACAGACTCACCAATAAGTGGTGCCAAGATCACTGAATATTCACATGTGAAAAAAATGAAACCAGACCCCTGTGTTACACCATTCACAAAAATTAACTCAAAATGGATTAAAAACAAATGAGACCTAAAACCATGAAAAAAACAAAACAGGAATAAAGCTCCTTGGCATGTGCCTTGGAAATAATTTTTTAATATGACACCTAAAGCATAAGCAAAAAAAATCATAAACAAACACTTGGGACTACATCAAACTAAAACGCTTCTTTACAGCAAAGGAAACCAGCAACCAAGTGAAAGACAACCTACAGAATGAAAAAAATTATTTGCACACCATAGCTCTGATAAGGGATTAGTACCTAAAATATATAAAGAATTCATACAACTCAGTAACAAAAACAAAACAAAACAAAAAATCCAATTTAAAAATGGGCAAAGGACCTAAATGGACATTTTTCCAGAGATATGAAAGGTCACAAATAGATGAAAAGATGTTCAACATCATTAGTCATTATGGAAATGCAAGTTAAGACCAGAATGAGGTATCGCCTCATGCCAGTTAGAATGGACATCCTCACAATGATAAGAGGTAAAAATGCTGGAGCGGATGTGGAGAAAGGGAACTCCCTAGGCACTATTGATGGATTGTAACTTGGTGCAGCCCCTATGGAAAACAACAGATTGGAGCTCCTACTCCTGGCAATATATCCAAAGGGAACAAAAGCACTAACTTGAAAGATATCTGCGTTCCCATGTTCACTGCAGCATTATTTACCACAGCCAAGAGATGGAAACAGCCTAAGTGTCTGCCAGTGAATGAGTGGATAAGTGAGGAGGCTGTGATATACACACACACAATGGAATAACCATTCAGCCATAAAAATAAGAAAATCCTACCATTCTCAGCAACATGGAAGGAACTTGAAGGCATTATGACATGTGAAGTAAGTCAGGCAGAGAAAGACAAATGCTGTATGATCTCACTTCTATGTGGAATCTTGTAGAAAATGAGCTTAGACTTGTGGTTACCAGGTGCAGAGGTTGGGGGAAGGGGAAACTGGAGGAAGATGGTCAAAAGGTACAAATTTCCAGTTACATGATAAATAAGTACTAAGGACAGCATGTACAACATAATGATTAAAGTTAACTCTGCTATGTGGTATACAGGAAAGTTGTTAAGAGAGTTCTCGGCACAATAAGACTTTTCTTTTCTTTTCTTCTCCATCTCTTCATATCGAACCTTTATGAGATGATGGATGTTAGCTGAAGCTATTGTGATCATCATTTTGCAACATATGTAAATCAAACCATCATGCTGGCCCTAGCTGGCAGCTCAGCTGGTTGGAGCATCATTCCATACACCGAAATGTTGCAGGTTCAATTTCTGGTCGGGGAGCATACGAGATCATGTTTCTCTCTTACATAAGTGTCTGATGTTGCTCTCCCTTTTTATTTCTTGAGTATATTTAAAAAAAGAAAACCACATCATGCTGTATGTCTTAAACTTATACAGTGACATATGTCAATTATTTCTCAATGAAACTGGAAAAATATACTTCCAAAGCAAAATACAATGAATACCCTTTGCTCAAACACATACAAAGACTGACTGACAACAAACCTCAATTAAGAACACCCTTCCATGACTGGCTCTCCTCCTGAGCATTTTTCTTTTGACTTCTCAACAAGCATCCATCATAAAAAGAACCCAGTGTATTCACTTCAAGTAGAAAAAATTGACCCTCATAATGATAAATGACAGCAGGCTACAAAGACTGAAATAGATAAGGTTCTTGGTTGACCTCAATTAACCAAAAAGTGCCCCTATTCCGCCCTCCTGGAGCTTCCTAGCTAACCATGGGTTTGCAGAATAGATGCTCACCGGGCTCTGAGGATCTCCTCCCTTCCCTACATCTCTCTGTAAATGCCCCTTATAACTGACCTTTATGCATGCCTAAATTGGACCCTCTCCCCCAAGAACAGCAAGTAAATACAGTAACTTTGGGGCACATATGTAAATTTTAGGCTGATGTGTCCATCCTAGTCTATTGTATTGTCAGTTACTTTAAAATCATTAATACACACACACACACACACACACACACACACACACACACCCTGGAGGTTTCTTCAAACTAAAGCAGAAGTGATCCATCCATAGCTTCCACTGACTCTCCATTTTTGATGACAGCTGTGAAAGACACCCATCACCTGGCTCGCTGTCACATCGACCAATCACCCCACCTCCCTCAGACCGAGGGGACTGCCACCTCCCTACCCTTCTTAGTAGCACCTCAAGACTTCGGATTGCTCCAGGCCTGCTGTGGCTTTCTGAAAACAGCATTTCTATTTTTAGCCCTTCTCAGCCCAATAATGCTCCCCACACCCATTTAGCTTAATCACTTTATTGAGGACAAGCAGCAGGCTGTGTAGCCTGGGTGCTTCTGATGTTAGGAAGTAGTAAAATGTTCAAACTGGTTAAAAATGACACTCATTGGCTTGCCTTTGGTGTTTCTGAAACCATAATTGTGGCTCAGGCTGTGGATCTAAAGAACCTTGCAGGTTTCAGGGCCTCTCTTTCCTACCCCTGCACTGTAATTGAGGTGTTACATTACAACTACAGCACTGACATTTTCAGGCTCAAATTTCAGAAGCATTAAGGACTCCACACTTTTCAAAACAGAAATACTGCCTGTCATGTGTAATGCTCACTCTTAGCATGAACCATCCTGTCCTTGAAAAACAACAAAAAGACTGATCTTTTCTGGCTGACCTCAAGCAAAAAACTCTCCCATGTTAAGCGTGATTAAAGTGCAGCTAACAATTAAAATGACATTGGCTAACTGCTAGGAAACAAGAAGGTTTGTCTGGTGTAATTACGGGACCTGAGAACACAGGTGTGTGCAGGAAGTAGCCCATGAGCAGGTCTTCTGCACACACTTTTGAGGCATAACTTCCAAGGCTTTCAGGTGAGTGTCTGCAATTGTGTATTCTGCCTGAACTCTGCAGAGAGAGTGGGCTGTCTACAAAGGAATGGAAGCAATTCTGCCTTGGAGCGGAGACCAAGGGCTTTGGAGGCAGGCAGCCCAACTCTGCCTCTTACTCTTTGAGGGATATGGGCCAAATAAACTCAGTTTCCTCATCTGTCAAATGGACACAATAACACGAACCTTACAAAGGTCTCGTGGGGATCAAATAAGACCGTGGGGTACAGCGGTTGGCACTCAGCAGGTGTTAATGCAGTTGTGATTGTTCTCTTTGGTCTTCTTTCTGTGTGGAAGCCTTCAGAGGCAGAGTTTAGTCTTCAGCCTTACACAAGACAAAAGAGAAATTTGTGGCATGCATGGCCAATCACAGCCACTTGCATGCAGCCTCGAGATGTCCTTGGACCTGGGGAGGGAGCTCCTATGATTCAAAGTGGCTGATGGAGGCTGAAAGCAGAAGCTCTGAGGGAGTGACTCCCCAGGTCCTTCCAGCTAAGCAGCAGGCCACAGCGGTCCCAGGCCTGCAGACTCCCCTGCACAGAGCTCTTCCTCATGCCTGGCCACTCCCTCTGGTCCTCTCCCCTGCCTCAGGCACGGTGCCCGGAGCACCTTCATAAACTCCCGCTCTGCAGAAGACAGAGGCAGGATGCCTCATTAACTTCCCTAGCTAATTTTACAATTTAACCAAACACCACATTCCCACCTCAATGCAGCCAGCCTCTGACTGTGACAAACTTTTATAGTTGTGAGATGGAGGTAGAAGATGGCCCGGCAGAGTCTTGAAGATGAAAGTGGGAGGTGGAAAAGATTGAAAAATAAAAGGGTCAAAACCAGCTCTCCGTGTGTTTCAGAGCAGAGTCCTGGCTGTGCAGAACAGAGAAGTGAGGAAGGAAGCTGTGCGGGGTGTGAGGCGGCAGAAAGGTAAAATGCTCCCTGACAATGATTCCTCTTGTCACCCAGGCCTGGGGCTATATCTGGAAGCACAGTTACATGCTGTCCTCAAGAGGCATGATTCAATGCTGATGGGCGGCAGGCCAGAGGCCAGGCAGGGCCTCCCAGAGGACACGTTGGCTTGGCAAGTCCCTACGGCCCCTGCCAGAGGACGCTGAGAAGCCCTTGCCCAGTTAACTTAGCCCAGGACCACCCCCCAACCTCACCATGGCAGGATTAGGCTCCCATCTCCTGATTATATGCTTGGGGTAGTGGGTAGGAGGAGAATAGCATGTTTAAGAGAGTGTCACCATAAAGAATCCTCTGGGATAGAAAGGAGCCCCAGGAATTCTCCTGGTCCCATTTTCAGGCCCACGCCTCATCCACCCAGGACAGACAGATCCCAATGAAGACAGAGCGAGTGATTCCGGCCTTATTACCTGTGGTCAGGCCTTGCTCTCAGTGTGTTGGTCAAATATGATGACACTGGCCTGAGAGTCTCCCTGCCCCTAGTCAGTTGTCCCCAGGCTTCCAAAGCCTGCACCTGTCCTTCTCCATCCTATATTCCAGAGCATCTGACTCAGGATTCCAAATCTCAATCAATACAAAACAAGTTCAGCAGGGCTCTTCCAGATGGCTGGGTTGTTCCCATCAGGCCCTAACAGAGGGAGCAGGAGATCTGGGCTGTTCAGGCAGAAGGCCCTAATGGACATCAGCCTCCTGAAAGGCCTTGTCTCTGGGCCTTTGTCCTGGGCTCATATTAACGAGACAACTGAGGAAATACTCCATCCAGCAAATTCAGAATTTCAGGGAATTCTCTCTGTACCTGGAGTTACCTTGTTATTGCAAACCACTGTGGCCTTGCATAATTACTCCAGCAAAATGTTCATTGCAGCCGCCAATGAGCTCACAGTGTTCAATTAGCTTGTAATAGTAAAAGCTGCGGAGGTTTCATCCAACTATCCCAGAAGATTTCTTATTCCAACTACCTAATGGGAAGTGTAGGACTTGCTTTCTTTTTTCTCTTCCCTGGCAAGTGAAAGAATCCCAATAAAAGTGTGTGTGTGTGTGGTTGAGGCGGGGGGGTATGTTAACTATAGGGGAAAAGTCTACAAGACTCGTCCTTGTCAGGTTGAATCAAGGCGAGTCCAGGAAGGGAGACCTAACCCCTAACGACAGAAGCACCCACCCCTCTCTCTGGTTTCCCACCTACAGGGAAGGTCTTTCATGAAAGACAGACCAGGGGCTCCATGCATATGGTCCAACAACATAGGTCGGGGCCCTGGGTGTGTCAGCCCTCCTGCCTCTGCATTTCCCTCCAGAACAGTCAAGTCCCACCCAGGCCTCAGCCTCACCAAGGCGCTTCCTTCAACCTGGCTTCAGGGAGCCCTGAGCACTCATGACATATCTTGGTGTTCATTAAGTCATGGATAAGAATGGCTAATGCTCTAAATCTACATCCAATTTTAAGCCTCACTTTCACAACTGTTTGTCTTGTGGACACCTCACAGGGAAGGGCCAGCTGTGGGCTGCTGTTCACGCTTAGGCAGTGTTTCTGAACCTGCAGGCAAGGAGGGTCGGACCTCCTAGAGCTCTGAGGATTCAGACACTGGACTCCGCGTGGGCAAAGGAGCAGGAGCAGCGAGCAGATGCCTGCCTGGCTGACTCCAGCTCAAAGAAGCTCTTACTTCCTCATGTCCAGGAAAGCAAGTCCCTTTCCCACCACAAAACTCCACCTGGACATTCTGGCCAGAAAGAGTCCATCAAAATTCCATGAAACTCCTGGCCCTCATCACCTGTCTCGGAAGTTCCTCTTCCCTGTGAACTCTGCTGCACTCACTCCTTCCCCTATGAGGATGGTGAGCTCACCCAGCCCTGTCTGTTTCTCCCCCACTGGGGGCTCACATCACCCGCTCAACAATCATACCCCTAGGCAGGCAAGGGCCCTGGCTGGCCGCAACCCGTCTGTCCTGCCTGGCTTTGCCTGCCACTGGCCCTCAGTTCATCACTGCTAACTGATGAATTCATTCGTGGACAGTTTTCCCCAAGAGAGCCATGGAGTGACCCAGAACAATAATCAAGGCTGCTCTGCTGCCCAACCTTTCCCATCTGGCTCCCATGTGGTGGATGACTTGGTCTCTAGAGAAGGCTCCAGCATCTCCAGCACTTGTCTGGGAAGATGCGGTTATTGGAGAACATGTGAGCCTCATGCCAAGTGGTCCACCTTCACTGGGCAACATCCACAAGGTCAGGAAGGCCGCAATCCTTCTGATGTGTCTCACTCAGAGGCACTAGAAGTCTTGGGAGCTAGTGACAATCCAACGCCCACATTCCTGGGACACGGCATCCCTTTTCCCTCTTGACTCAGCACCATAGACGCCCCTTCTCCACAGAGCAGAGCACCCAGCTGGGTCATCAGGCAGGAGGGACCACAGGCAGCCTCTGGTCCTGCCCTTCCTCTCTCAGGGACAATGGTGGGGAGTAGGAGTGGGGAAAGGACACACCCAAGCTCTTGCCAGAATGAGAGGGCCAAATACCCACAGACCCTCAAGCAAAGTTCCCAGAACTATCCTATCCCCGTCCTACAAAGCAGAGGGGTGCACAATGACTATGATATGAGCTGTAAGTGAGCACCAGGGACTCCAGCGGAACAGGAGAGGCTAAAACGTACACATCTGCTCTTGATGGCCCAGCCCAAGTGCAATGTTCTGAGCATCAGCCAAGGGCTGTGCTGCCCACCCCTCCTCAGGACCTTCTCAGTTCTCCCTCCCTCAGCTCCCCAGTCCCTGAGACATTAGTTATCTCTACATTAGAAAGAGCAAGCATTCAGGCCAGATTCATCAGTGTTGGCATACCAGAAAAGCAAAAGTGTGGGGGCAGAGAGCCCTGGCTATGAGCTTAAGCAAGCTTCAATTCTTTAAGATCAGTGTCCTCACCTGCAAAATGAAATCAGCATATCTGCCTCCTAAGGTCAATGTCAGATTAGGTTAGTTCAGACATGTGGAGTGCCAAGCACCATGCCTGGAACACAGGAGGCATCCAGTAAATGTAAGGGCACCTCCCTCCTTCCCTATTCCTACTGTCCACCCAAGCCATTCATTCCTTCCACAGATATTCCCTAAGAGCCTT
Source organism: Lasiurus cinereus (assembly GCA_011751065.1). Classification (NCBI taxonomy): domain Eukaryota; kingdom Metazoa; phylum Chordata; class Mammalia; order Chiroptera; family Vespertilionidae; genus Lasiurus; species Lasiurus cinereus. Next base: position 38,766,444 of record JAAGEH010000005.1, on the reverse strand, counting down.
CTATGTGCTAGGCTGTGGGGACGCACCAAAGCAAGCTGCCAGTAAGGCCCTGCCTTTGATCCTAGTCTTCTCAGCCAGCTACTGACGCCTGGGGCTGGAAGGAAGCAGGAGGCCTTCGGGGCTAGTTCCTACCACACATTCACCCACTCATCCACTAATTTATTCAAAAAAGTGACTGAGTTATAACCACTTTGCAGGTTCCTCTATTATAAGAGAGGTGGGAATAAGTCACATTCTGACGAAGCTTAGGCCTAGTAGGCAAAAAAGGATAAACAAATAAACAGACATGACACAAAGAAGGTGACAGGTGCCATAAGAGCAGGTAGATACATGGCAATGAGCCATCAGCTGAGGGCTACCTCTTTTTCTGCCCAGATAAATGCATCCATGGTGAGCCAACTGACTTTAAAAAGAGAAGAGAAAAGGAGCCCTCGAGGGGCTGGCTCCTGCCCTAGCATGGGAATCGAGCAGGATCTATTTAGGCTGACTAGAGGCACCTTTCCTGGCAGTTTCCCAAACTTGTGCTTCATTGAGCTGACTGGATAGCTGGGCAGAACCAATCCTGTCCAAGTCCTACAGATCCAGATAAAAGAGGCCAGCATTCAAAGGGTTTGGGGCTGGTGGAACAGAGGAGGACGACTCTGGGGAAAAATGGGGAACACCCCAAAAAATGAATGAGGGCAATAAGCAAAGAAAATGTATGGTATGCATCGTAGTTGCTTTACTAGCTAATTAATTCAGTAATTTCAAAAACAATTTTATTTCTGTTCCATTTACCACAACAAAAGTAAAAAAAAAAATCGTACTGATGCTAAAATAATACCTCAAGACTATCTATTTATAATTGGTTTGAAAAAGGGGGTTGGGTGAGCCCTAGTTTCTATACAACCTCTCCCGGGCAGACCACCAACCCCAGAGAGAGGGAGAACGAGCACAGCCAAGCCTCTCGGAGTGAGCGAGAGCCTTCCTGGCTGCTGAAAACTGAGCTTGTCAAAAAAAACAAATCCATAATGGCCCGAGGCTCCTCTCCAATCTATTTTCTGCTCAGCTGGTTTTAAATGAAGTTATTATGAGTCATTAAAACACCCGCAAGCCAGTGGAAGTCAGCCAATTACAATTTTAAATTTAGCCTGTTCTCTGCCCCATTCTCTTGTTTTCTTCCTTTGCCCACAGAATGCTGCTGCTATTTCTTCCCTCCCTTCCTTTACCCAAAGTGGAAGAGACGGCTATGAAAATGCAGAGTACTGCACAGAACACAGGATCATTCATGGGAAACTCAAATCACTAAATTAAAAAATGCAAAACTTCAGCCCCCTCCAGAGTCAACCTGTGTCCACCTCTGCACACTGGACTCCCTGGGAACTACAGGCACAGCCCTAGAGGTCACAGAGCTATTTTTAAAATGAAAGGTTCTTCTGTGGGGTCCTGTTGAAAACATTCCCACCTATCACACAAAAATCAACATATTCATGGTCGAATCCAATAAGGGGAATTGCACCTCCAATATCTGAGAATTAATAACAATGAAGTTGAAATTCAAAGGTAACATGGGCTTTGCAATCAAGCATGAATGTCGGTGGAAGTCGCTAGATATGATGAGCTCATTTAGTTTTAAATCTGCAAGGTAATGGTCTGTGCGGGGCCATTACCGCAAGGAACAATTCTGAGTACTTCATGTAAACGCTTCTTCACAATCTCTTTTTCTCATGCATGCATACAACAACATGCCCTCGCATGCACATGGCCGCCTCTCAGTTCTAGGAACATAAATCTCAGCATTTCTGCACCTTCTAGGGACTAAGTAGCATCCTTCCCAAAGAAGTGTCCAATCCTGCTTCCTCCGCTGATGCATTAATGGATAGGTCTGAATCTGGAAGCTCCAAAGAACAGACCCTTCAAAGTCTATGCATACTTCCCATCACCTCCAGGACCCCTCACTCTCAGGGCTCCTCTCCAAGACATGCACACAACCACCTGCACACACACACATGCACACATTTGAATGCGCGCACACATGCACACACACACGCACACGCAAGACCAGTGCTCTGCCCCCATCAGACACAACTTGACTGCCCACAGACCCAGGCAAGGGGAGCACCTAAGAGAGGGGTGGATGTTGAGTCGGTTCATGGAGAGTCACTGAAGGCCAGTGTGGAGGCCCAGATGCTGCCATGTGTCTCTATCCGCAGGTGGCTCTGAGGTAGATGGGGCCTGAAGTCTACCCATAGCAGCCAGCTTTGCTGAGAAGAGTGTGTAAGACACAGAGGCTTCCAGGTCCACTGGGAGTTTCCCAGAGCAGGTGGCTTGTCCTGGCCCCGGTAGAAAGCAGGCTTGAGGCCTGTGAATGAGCCTGCCCCACACTCTGAGGGCCCTGCAGTGAGCAGTTATCCCCATCACATCCTTATCCTTGACTCCCCACTTGGTTGTTCCAGCTGTGGGGCCTGCACTGGCGGCTCCTCAGGTGGCTCACAAAGGCCTGTTCTCCCTGAAGATATCCCAATTGGGGTTCAAGGCCCCGCCCTTGCACCAGCCTACTTTCTGGGAGGGGCTCTAATGCTGGATAGCCATCTTCTTTTTCTGAGAGAGGGCACCTGAAATTGTATAAGTCTCTGACCCGACCACAGTATGATGTGCCCAGACTGCAAACACTTCAGTAAAGGGTACTCAGTCAACAAAAACGTACCAAAGAGCCTCTGTGTGCCAGGCACTGTGCCAGGTATGGCATGTGAAGGTGAAGAAAGCACGTGGTACCAGCAGGCTCAGCAGTCTGTTTGGTATAGACCTCCTCAAACAAGCGCCACAAGACGTGCTTTTTAGTAGCAAAGGCCGATAGGATCTTGCAAACCTGAATCCTGCTCATGCACATGACCACATTCAGCTCAACTTAAGGAAACTAGGGACCTAGAGCTAAGGCAGCGATCCCTGCTCTGGTCCCTGAGAGACAGGGAACAGAGCACACAGGCCTCTCGGGGTGTTTGCTCAATAATGCCCCTCTCCCCCGGCCAGGCCTTCTGACATTTCGTTCCCCATCTCAATCCCCACCTAACTTCCAAGAAAAGAATTTGAGAGGGGTGAGAGGGGAGAAGACCAACCGTGACGATGGAGCTTAAGACACGTGAGGACCTAAGCAGGACAGTGGGAAACACAGGGCCTAAGAAAAGGCTGAGGTTCACCAGACAGGGTCGCAGGAGAGGGGCGAAGAGCTGGAGTAGGTGACAGGAGAGAAGGGCAAAGCTGAAAATTGAGTCTCTGCCACTACAGAGCCCAGAGGGTACCAAGGATGATAGCCCGCCTGTGCTGTGGCGGCCCGTGGGTGGCTGGATCTGGTCTCTGGGGCACAGCCCTGCCCACTGGGGCCAGGCATGGCCTGCTCAGGGGGGCTGGCGCACACTGGCTGAGGAGAGAAGAGGATGACCAGCAAAGACTCGTGGTGGGTGCGTGTCTGGGAAGCAAAAGGTAAGTGAAAGGCCCTGGAGATAAGAAAATGACCCTGCCTTTGGGCGGGTCCTACACAAACATCCCCACTTAGAGCCTCAAAACACAGAGCAGCAAAGCAGCCAGAACTGGGGAGGATGGGGAGGCCAGTGGAGAGCAAAGGAGAGAGAACCAGCAGCAGCTACACGGAGCCAATTTCTTTAGAGCCAATCATTTCCTGATAATAATGTCATCATCCAGCTCCACAAAATCATATGGTGGAATGACAGGGGGTGAGGATAGAAGAATCAAAGGAGGAAAGTGGCACACACACACACAGAGGGAGACACACAGAGAAACAGAGAGAGAGGCAGGGAGACAGAGAGAAGAGAATGTTATTACATAATTTCCACTTTCTTCTCTCCACCCTTAAAGTAATGTTCTATCAGAGAGAGAGGCTCCTCTCTGAGGGGGGAAAATGACAAATCCAATCCAAAATTCAACAGCCTGTGTTCTGTTCAGAGAGCACACAGTGTACTGTACAGCCCATAAAACTCCAAACAGCCTCCAGACACTGCCGCAATCGTCCTCCATCAAAACACTTTGTCTTGCATACAAAAATAAGATCCAGCGCTGAACAGAATACCAAATCAGCCCATTACAGTACAGGGAGACTGCTACTTAGCAACGAGGGGGCTCTAAAGCCTCGATGCTCTACAGGAAGCAAAATCTGTCGAGCCTGTTGGGCAAATGATAAACATTAGCAGTATTAAAAAACACAAGAGCCATGTAAATGGATAGACATAATGTGGAAACGAATTTGTAGAATAAATGGGGATGGAGGACTTGAGTGTAGGGGAAAGGCTGGGATTCAGAGGGGTCGAGGCAACTCCCAAACCCCTGCTAGGGCACCAGATGGAGGTAAAGAAATGTATTTGGGGGGGAGCTATGTGAACCCCCTCTTCACACAGAGGTTGTATGTGAAGGGGTAGGAGGGAAGTGATGGAAACACTGTTTAATACAATGACCTGCCATGAACTTTCCAAACTTTCTCTGCTCAGCTGGCCTGAGGGGAGTGGAATCTTCAGGGCAGGGGGTGGGGCGGGCACACACCTCCACCAGGGAAGCGGGGGAAGGGCACCTCCTACCTGGGGTGGGCATCAGGCCCTCACACCCGCACCAGCACAGAACCTGTCCCTTGCTGTAAACAAAACCCCTGGCCAAGGAAGAAAAGTTAAAAAAATAAAAACCCAGATAACAAAACCAGAACCACCCCATCTGGGCTGGAAAAAAATCAGTGTATTTCATCAGGTAAAAGGGAAAACTACCCTGGCTGTGCACCAGCAGCAGGGGTCCGGATCCGAGCCAGAACAGGAGCGAAAAAGCAAAACCGCGCTGTTCCTGGTCTCCATTTAGGTTCTGGAGGCAGAGAGTGTGAAGGGAGGGGTAGGGGCGGTAAGCAGGGTGTGGGGAGGGGGAAGAATGTATTTTTCATCAGCCAGTGTATAATTTATAAACAGCATTAAACAGTTTTTGTTTTCCTTCTCCTCTCCCGCGGATGGGCTTGGACAGCAGTCAAGCCTGCATTAATTTGTGCTCTGGGTACAGTGTGTTCTTGGAGGCACATCTGCAAGCGATCATAAACTCTCTGGAATGCTGGCAGAACATCCAGACCTGCCGGCAGGCCAGTGACGACACCGCTCTGGGAAAAAGTTCGGGAAGCAGGCCAAAGTCAAAGCAGGGAGGGGAGAGGGAAAGCACTCCACGCCAACCCAGGAGAGTGGTTTCTCCTCACCGTGTCCCCTCACCATACCTGGCATCCACAAGGAACAAAGGGGAGGTGTTGGGGCGGGGGGGGGCCTCTGAGCCACACACCGAACCGTACCGCACTGCACCACACACTGGCCTTCTCTCCATCATTCTCAACCCCCCATCGTGCCCTCTGAAGGCATGTGGGGGAGTGAAAGGGACTGAGGAAGGTTCCTCCTGGCTCTGCCCTGAGTGGAAAGCTAACCAGAGGGAGCAGTGACATTCACTGGACAGCGGGTATGAAGTGACGGTGGGCTCGGGCCTGCCTGGACAGCCCCCAATCTCTTGCTCTCTGGAGACACCTCATCTGGGAGAAGAGAGGTGAATGAGAGAAGGAAGCTGTAGGTCCTGAGAGCCTCCTATGCACCCTAAGTGGCTTCTCCCAGTTCATTTCCTCACCCGCGCAGTCCCAGGGACTCCTCCAGCTATTCTGCCCCCTCCCAGCCCCCCGCCCCCTGCCACCTTCCTTGACTTTGGGAAGAAGAACTCTGAACCTTAAATCTAACATGTTCTGAAAATAAGAAAAAAGGGAACAAGTACAATCCATACATCTTTAACATTTTGTTATTTTCTTTCCAATCAGAACAGGGGAAAGCAACCTGGTTTTTGGCCCTACCCCACCTGCCCCTTCCTGCCAGATGGATGACCCAGGCCCCAGGTGATGTGCCCTGGCCACCCCACACTGCAGCTGGCATCAGATAATCATCAACCAACTCCATATTCTTCTGTCCCAGTGCCTCTGACTTGGGGAAAAGGGTATCAAGGGAGATCTTTCAATGGTCATGGCTGCTTACAGTGCCCAGAGAGGGGCACAGAGGAGTGGGCACAGGGAACAGGCCCTGAGGGCACTGGGCTCTCAGGCAGGTGTGTGCCCCTCACCAGTGCAAGAGGCACCAGCCTCTCTCTACTCCAGCCATGCCCCCAGATAGCCTGCCAATCATGCCATTTCTCCATGGGCTCTTATAAATCCTATACTCCTGCATAGTCTACATCAAAAAGCCCAAAGTCCTTTCTATTCCGGTGGGAGGGAAAGGGGGGGTGGCTTAATCCCTTATTCAGTTTTTCAGTGGCTTTCCAGGGATGCAGGTAAAATGCATATTGTTTGGCTACTCAAGGCCCTCCACAACCTTACCCTATCCCTTCCTTCTCCCACCCCCACCATACAGCCTATACCCTAACTACATGCCTATCACTCTGGGTGAGCTGGCCTTCCCCTACCAGCTCCTTTCAGAATCCCCTTCTCACCATCCATTAAGTTCTACCACTCTAGAACTCCTCCACCTCTGAATGCCTCCCAGAACTCTTCCTTGGTGCTTTGCACACGCTACCTTCTTTTCCCACTTATAGTTAAACATCTTTCCTACGGATGGAAGTTCCTTGAGGGCAGGGGTACGGTGGCTTCTCTAGTGTCAAGTACATTTGCTAAATAAATGTCTGTTGGCTCCCAAAATGAAGGGCACTCCCAGAATACAAGCAGGCCACAGAAATATGCAAACCTCTAAATAGTACACAGCCAAGTCAAAAATAGGGGCCAGCAGTTCTGAATGTGCTCACTTGTAATCCACCAGGATGGTAAGCCAAACTGTGGGAGATATTACCCAATAGGAAACCATATACTAGCGAATTGCAGAACCAACTGGAGTCACTGCCCGAGGCTGTGGCTTCGCATGGACACCCCAGAGCTAGGAATCACCTCTCAAGTGAGAGAACAAGGCATCAAAGAAACAGCATTCACCCCTACCGCTTCCACAGCCGTGGGGCAGCCATGGGTGAGGTAGGGGACTGCAGAGTGACCCTGGAACCCCAAGGGGCTGGGCTCCTCCCTGCTCACTGCCACCATCCTGTACCCAAGGTTCATGCTGTATGGGGACCAACTCCGCAAAGCATGGGGTGGCCACTCTTCTGGCTCCAGCCTCTTTCCCAGTCCTCAAACCCTCCTGGAGCCCCCAAACTGTCTCTGAGAATTCGGGGCCTCGCCAGATCAGTCTCATTAGTTAATGAGTGAGGTTAATGTTGGTTAATTTAAACTTATTGTTATCATCAGGTACATCTTGTAAACACTTGACTAGTTAACACAATCAAATCGAAACCAAAGCCTCAATTAAACTGAACATTCACTACTACCATTGAGAGTCTCAGAAAAGAAAAAAAGGAGGAGAGTGGAAGAGAGAGAAAAGAAAAAGAAAGAATTGTCTCTAGGAAGGGCCTCCTACAGGGCAAACTTCTAATTAAACAAATTGTCGATTTCCACACAATGAAAACTGATTTAGGAATGTAAATTTAGCAGTCTAGTCACTGATAGTCTCACACAGGCTGATTTCCAAGGCTAAGGAAATGGAGAGAAGAGGAGAGAAAGGGGGAAATGCTGAGGGATAAACAAGCCAGAGCCATCAGCCTTCATAAATAACTGCTCTGCAGATTCAATGTGGGCTCGTCTCAAGCATGGGAGAAACTCTTTTCTTGCCTCCTCTTTCTCCCCACCCCTTCCAGATTAGAAAAAATAATAATAATAATAATCGTGTATGATGACAAACTTGGCTCCACACTCACTGTACACACTGTACCCACAAGGCTGGCTCACAGCCAGGCCTGGCCCAGTGCCAGAGCTACAATAACAAACACCCCCATGCTAGTCAAGAGAGGGTGAGGACAGCTAGCATGCAGAGCAAGGGAGGGAGGCAGGGAGGGCATGCTGTTCTGCTCTGCTGAGCAGGAGACAACAACAGGAATGTGCCTGTGCAAGAGACAGCAATGACATTCAGGGGAAGCCAGGACACCCGGGCCGCAGACTCACTTCTCCATGACTTGCCCCTTTTAAAAACCAGTCTCCAGGGTTCTGAGCCTCAGCCCTTGGGCATCTTCTACAAAATGGGTCTGCACTGCAGCCCCTCAGGGAACATGCTTGTTTCTTCCTGCATGGAGCCTTTAACACAGTGCAGCAAGAACAGCTTGCACATCACCTCTACTCTTCACACGGTTCTGTTATCCAGCAACAAGAGCAGGAGCCAGAAGATGAGAGACCCAACTAGGGTCGCCAGGATCTGAGGGAGAGAAGGCCTGGCACCACCAGCCCAGCCTCCGCAATGCCAGGTCTCTGCCTTCACTGTTTCACAATTTAGGAAGTGGTCTTGCCTCACTAAGCCCTTGTTGCTGTATTATTTTCAAGACATCCCTGCGAAGGGTGAGAGGTCTATGAGACAGAACTGTCTCCAAGTAGCTTATGGTCTGTAAGAGAGGTGGAGGGAAGAGCAGGTTATCTACGGTGAGCACCTGTCATGCGCCAGGCACAGCACTAAGAATCTGATGTGAGCCACAGCCTCTCCGAGGCGGGTGAATCCTCACCTTATAGATGAACACACGGAGACTCACTGAGCTTATATCTCCGAGCCACGGGCACATGATTAGGAGGTAGGTGCACAAATTCCTAACCCTGACTTGCATGGAGAAGAGATAAGGCAAGTTCACAAATAGCCACTGTCCTGCTGATAGTGGGAGGAGTCAAGGACGCTTTGCAGAAGGGACCTGGAAAGTCTAGGAAGACGGAGATGATCATTCCACGCAGATGGAACGAGGGGGTTGCAGGTAAAGCAAACCCAGAGGTAGAACAGTTTTGCTGGCAGATAGCTCATGAAACCCACACTGAACCCTAACCAACATGAAAAGCTGAAGAGAAGCAAGGAGATAGACAATGCAAGTAGTAGACACAGAACAAAAGGAGTCATGAGTACCGAGCAGACCCTGAGTGCGGGGACACCTGGACTCCGGATGCTGGCCAACATGGGACAGGCAGGCGGCACGAGGATGGTCAGGGAGCCAGGTGTGGGGTGGAAAGAAGAGGACACACACAGACAGGTGAACGGAGGGGACATACCAAGACAGACAGCCCGTTGGGTGTGGCCCAATTCCTGGATGAACAGGGAAGAACAGGAAGTGAGAAGGGGTGAGGGCCCTTCAGGCAAGGCAGTGAACCAAGGCACTAAAAACCACCACACGGCATCTACATGACTGTTCGGGCGGGAGATGGAGTGAGGACAGATTGTACCCCACCACCGACCAGGAGCTCTGGTGTTCGGTGAGAGGAACACGGCCCAGGTGACATCACAGCTGGAGCAAAGAGGAAGGTAGAAGCAGAAGCAATCGCCATTCGTTACACAGCAACTGTGTGCCAGTGAGCGAGATACAGATGCCTTTAACATATCTTCTGCCACCTCATACTAAAAGGAAGTATACGAGTGAGCAACACCTGCATTTACAGATGTGGAAACTGGGGTGCCCAAGGTCTCACAGTTAGCACATATCATAGACAAGATGGAACCTTCATCTGCCCAACCCAAAACCCATGCTCATTTCACAAAGGCTAAGCTATCTGGGGGCCAGCCACCGAAACAATCTGGGGGAAGAACCAGCAGATGCTGACAGCTGTTACGAGGGGAGAACAAGACCAAATAAGAAAGTAGTCCCTTTCTCTCCCCCAAAATGTGCTGCCGAAGCTGAAGGCAGGGAGTGAGAAGGAAGCATGCACAGGCCGGGCAGGGGATGGAGGCAGGGCAGAGTGGGGCCGGGCTCTGCAACTGAAGCAGTGACCCTGGGCCTCCAGCAGCACTAGGGGGGGCTGCTGTGTCCTTCCTCCCACCATGAACACCCAGCTTTCCTGAGTTAAGACTTCTCCCCTTTTTAAACCAAATGGGGCAGAGTAGCTTTGCCCAAACACAAGAAAAAAATGCCAACAGCCGCCGAGGGTGACCCCACTGGAACTGGGTAAAATTAACTTGCAAAACACAGCACGGCGTAACTAGCTTTGTGTTCCAACCTTTCTATATCTATTTAATTAAAGGCTCCTGTATAATGTGAACCCAATAGTCAGATTCATTAGAGAGCAGGAACCTAATTCCACAGCTGCTTTGCTAATGAGTCCGCATTCTGCTTTGGAAGGTGGAGCACAGCGGCAGGATGGACTTTCTGCTCCATAAACCTGGAGGGAGCACCCACGAGACAAGGTGGAGCAAGGCCGGGCAGGATGTCCATACCCTGAATGGAGGAGGGAGGGCAGGAGGGGCCTGGCTGTGCAGGGAGAGGCAGTTGGGGCATCTGTGCCTACCTGAGTGAGCCAGTAAGTGCATTCTCAGTCGCAAACTATCCAGAAACCGCTTTCCGCAGAGCTCACACCCGTATGTCTTCATCCCGCTGTGCAGCTTCCTGTGGGAAAAGGAGAAGACAGGTTGCCGCTGCTCTGGCTGGACCGGAGGCCCTCTCTGGGGCAGGTGACAGGAGGAAGGAGGTGCAGGAGTGGGAGCCGGGCACTGATAGAGACAAGTTGCCTAAAGTGTTCCTTTCCCCTATGGACCCCTGCAAGGAAGCACCTGTTCCTGTTCTTGTCCGGGGGGAAGGGGCGGAGAACAGGACCCCCTCCTACTGCTCACTCACTGGCACATACAGAAAAAAAAAAACAACACAAAAAATACAAACCCAAAATCAGATCCAACTTCAGAGGTTGGAGGGAAAAAGCACAGGACAGTCAGAAAGTCTGGGCCTTAGCCAGAGCACTGCCCTCTCTGTACTGCGGCTGTGCAGGGTCCGGCTCCCTAGACGGTCGGACCCAGGAGGACCGGACCTGCAGTCTGCCTCCACTCCAGCTCCACTCCAGTGGGATGCCGCAGGTGGTGTACGCGCTCCGTAGTGAGCTATATAGACACGAGATGCTTCTCTCTCCAGGCTTCCAGATGTTCTCAGAACCACAGCAGCTCCCCAACATGCATACTTTCCCCTAGGCCCAGCTTTAGGCCTTCCCGCTAGTCTTGCTGCAGGGTGGGCCCTGACAGAAAGAAAGGCTTCGAGAAACAGGGAATAGTCTATGAATGAAATGTGGCCGTGGTCGTTTTTTGTTTTCCTAAGGACTGTCACACACGTTATCTCATTGTACTATCGCTGCAGTTTTGAGAGGTGGGCTTGGCACATGGATTGCCCCAGGAGACAGAGGCCCTGTCAACAAGAGGCCACAGGCACAGCTGACATGGTGCCCTGCCCCTACTCCCAAACCCAGGGCCTTTCCCACAGGCTCCACTGCCCTATCAGGAGTCAGCAATGGAGCCACCACGACACAGGGAAGCAGGTGGGCTAATGGGAGCTGAGCACAGGGGAGAGGGTCCAGGCGCACACAGCTGGGCTCTGAGTGGCTGGCTGGTATGTGGGCCATCTGGCCCAAAACACAGATTTTCCTCCCGCTCACATTCCTCAGGCCTTTCCCTGCCTCTGCCAGGATCCACTCTGCCCCTCACCTGCCCAGGGGCCTGGCCCCAAGGAACAGGATGGGCAGTGGCAGCCAAGGGCAGGAGCCAGGTTGGTGGGGCAGGCTGCAGGCATACAGGTCCCTTAGAAACAACACACTATTGCAATCAGAATGTTGATGTGTTAACGCCATAGTAAAAGGCTGGAGAGAGAGCTGCTATACTGACACTAGATAAACGCGGGAGGTGAGGAAGCATTATACACTCGAGCCAGCAGCGCGCAGTCTGGGCCCTATGCCCTTAATCATGGCAACTACACTAAGCCACCCTCTGCCATCGTCTTCCAAATCCCACAATGAGAAAAAGCAGTGAAAACCTCAGGGCCCAGCTGAGCCTCCTCAGCGCAGTCCCTGCCATAGGCACGTGGTGTCCAGTGTGCACACTCCCACAGCAGGCACGCCCAGTCCCAAGCAGGGCTCTTTCTCAATCACAGCGCTGTTGCTGGCTTTCCCTTTATTCCTTGCCAAAGACAACAACTGATTTCTCAATCACACACACATACACACACACACCCTTGTTCATGATAGTGCACCCCACCCCCATGTTATCTTATTCTGGGCCATGATGATCCATCCCAGTTGAGAAATAGTAACAGTACAGAACATTTTAACTGAACATTCTTGACTCTAAATGTATTTCACAATGCTGGGCACTGGGACATGTCTTAGCAGCATTCTGGGAAAAGCATGTTTTGGAACACTGTAGCCCAGCCCCCCTTATTCATGAGGGATATGTTTCAGGGATGCTGAAACTGATACCACCAAATCCTATATGTATTATGTTTTCTCTCTATACATACCTCCCAAGAATAAAGCTTAATCTATGAATGAGGCAAAGTAAGTGATTAACAACTATTAATAAAATAGAACAATTACTACAACATCTATCTCTATAATAGAGGAATATGCAAATTAGCTGGGATGCCTTAATGTCACGACCAAACAGCAGGGACCTGCAGCTGCATGGCACCTCACACCACGCACCCCTACCCAGCTCCAGGCCAGGGGACCTGAAGCTGTGTCCTCTTGCCCAGAGGGACTTGATGGGGATGGGGCCAGTCAGGTCTGAGTCTCACCCAATGGGGTGGGGCCGGCCAGATCTGGGTCTCCTGCGTTTCCAAAGCGCACGTGGGTGGTGGGCAGGGCCTTGACTCTAGGTCCTGCGGTGCATCCCAGACTCTGATAGGAGGGCAATTTTCATATACATTTTACTAATTTTCTTTCATTTCTGACACTTCTATTATAGAGAAAGGACAAAAAGCACTATTAAAATATTTCCTCTAATTAATTCCCTTTTAATGTGCACAAATTTCATGTACTGGGCCACTCATACTATAATAAAAGTTATGGAAATGTGGTCTCACTTTAAAAATATCTCCCTAGCCCTAAATAAAATATATTTTTTAAAAAAATATCTCCCTATACTCTACTTATCATTCTTCTGTTGATGAGAGGTAATAGATCCCTACATGATAAGATGAAGTGAAATCAACATTGTAACACAGTGTTAGGCTGCTGCTGACCTTCTGAACATACATCAGAAGGAGGGTCACCTGCTTCAGGTGATCCTGAAGCACCTAGCCATGACAATGTGAATGGCTGGATGTCAGGAGCAGACGGTGTCAATGGCTGGAAAAACTTAGTATTTTAGGATCATGGTTGACTGTGGGTCCCCGAAACCGTGAACAAGGGGAGACCACTGTACAGCTCCAGGCACACAAGTGTGTGCACGCACAGGAGCACGTGCATGCATGATGACTAAGTGTTCTGGTGCCTGCAGGCATGACAGATATGTACTTCTCTAACAGGCAGTCCAGGGAGTGGCCAAAGCTCTATTCACACGTGGTTCAGCAGGTGAACCTCTTGCCTGTATTCATGGTCAGTGTGGTGGGTAGCAGAGTAGAGTTTCTTATTATGTAGAGGTCTTATTATGTTTTTCCTTCCCTTCACTAGTGATCTCCTAGCATCCAGGGGTGCCCACTTCTCAGGACGTGGCTGTCAGAAGGAATGGGGAGGACAAGCGCCGTTAGGCTTTATTTTCCCAAAAGGACTCTGGAGGACTGGTCTTCAGTTTCAGCAGCCACTACTGGGGTAAATGCCCTCTACCAGCCCTTGCACTCCCACCTCCTTTTCACACCAAGTTCTTCACCAAGATGAACACTTTCTGGGTAACCTCCCTGCCTTTTTTCTAGTTGAGAATATCTGATGGGCAACTGGTGGCACTGGCTTTCTTGGCCAACTGCCCTGGGGTGGTATGAGAGATGTCGTGCTCCAGCCTTCCGCTGCCCTGAGAGCAGCCCAAAGACATGGCTCCTTATCCCGACTCGGCCATTAACATGCTCTCTGACCTTGGAAAAATCATGCTATGGAAATCTCTGCAGACTTATCACCTATAAAGTGATGTGGGTGATATTTAAGGTTCTGGTCCCACCTGGAGCCAAAAGGTTATTATTCAAAAGTCTTATCCACATCCTTGTTCCTAGCCTCCCCAGCCACTATTTATTCTCTCAGAGCCACGTTTCCACATAGGGGATGTCCCATGACACCACCAGTCAGAAGAGGAGAACCCAAACAAAAATCGACACCCAATCTCAGAAATCTGTTCATTTAAAAACATCCTAATACATGACCTCCTTTCCTCACTTGTGGTCTACCTTTTGGTGAAAGTATCTTCCAGAACTCATCGCCAGCCTCTCTTCTGGTACCATCCTCTCACCAACCTTCAGAGACTCAGGTGTTCTATCCTGTCCAATCCTTGGGGTAAGGACAACGGCCTGCACCTGCCCCACACAGATTACCAGAGGTGCCCATGTTGACCCCCCACAGGAGTGTAAGAACAAAGGTCCTTCCCATGGCAGAGGGACGAGGGCCAAGCACAGAGTCCAGAAGAGAGAAGGGGATACCTCCCAGGCCTGATCGCTCAGTGGAGCCCAGCACTAGTCTACTCATAACTTTCACTGTTTTTCAGACACCCAGGGAAGACTGTGAGAAGGTGGAGTCTTCTCCTTATTTAAAGGAAAACAACCTGGGGTTCATTCAAGGGACTGGCGACTCACAGACTCTACAGCACAGTCTGCAGAATGGCCAATGTGGAACTAGAACTCCAGCCAGCTTTGAAGTAAATACACGTTTGTATAAGCTCACAGTCTGTGGCTTTTTAGACCACAACCTTCACTGCCATGACCACATTCAGCAACTGAAATGCATTTTTATTAAAATGGAAATTCTGTCACCCCTTTCTTCCTTCTCACGCACACTCATATTTTCCCAGTCCGGTACTGTCTTTTCACAAAGTCCAACTGTTCCTGGCCATTGGAAGTCATAAGGGAGGAGGGACAGCAGGGGACATCTTTCTGAATATTGCTTGGTTTTCACACTCCTCTAGGAAGCAACACTGCCCTGGCCAGTGTTCCCAGTGGTTAGAGTGTCGGCCTGCACATGGAAGGGTCTTGGGTTCCTGCTCAAGTGCACATACCTGGGTTACAGGTTCAATCCCCGGCCCCAGTTGGAGTGTCTGCAGGAGGCACTCAATCCATGTGTCTCTCTCTCACATTCACGTTTCTTTTTCTCTGTCATGCGTGCACACACACACTCTCTCTCTCTCCCTCTCTCCCCTTCCTCTTTCTTTTCTTCCTTCTTTCTCTAAATATCGATGTGGAAAATATCCTCAAGTGAGGATTACAAAACAAAACAAAAAAAAAAAACAGCAGCAGCAACACCGCTGAACACCATATTGAAAGTAGCCCAGCTCCAGGGGGCCCAGGCGCCTCCACTCCATACTCAGTACAGGATCATTCTCCCCCATATGCTCAGATCTTCACCATCCACTTTTGGGGAGCAGAGTCAAGTTCTTCCCATCCTTAGCTCTTTACCTTCCCAGACCATTATTGGCCCATTGGGTAAGCTCACATTGAATTCAACAGATTTTTATTTCTATCCAAAAAGACTTAAAAAAAAATGAACAGGTTTCTAGCTATTTGCTCAAGAGAACTGCATCTTTATGAGAAATTAAGTCTAAGCAAGTCTGGACCTTTTAACAAGTAACCAGAGAGAAAGGCTCATTCCTTCTCACAGATTCTCAACCACACAATTCTCAACAAGGTAGCAAGTCCACGCTCCCCCAAACCATTGCGTACTATCGTGAGTATGAAAATGTATAGAGATTTCATCTGCTCTAACCCACAAATGATATAATGGCAGAATATAATGTTGATGTACAGCCAGTATAATGTTTATTTTTTCCTTTTCTCCAAGGGCTAGTTTAGAAAAGATTATTCAGTTCTGCTAAAGAGGTTCCTCTATCTAAGGTGGGATCTAGGCACCCTCCTCTCATCATTCCAAGTACAAGAGCTTCCTGGACAGCCTCCGCCGAGTACTGGGCCACATCTGGTGGCTCCTGAGATCCACACAGGGAAAGGCAATGGCTCTTTCATTGCTGCATAAAGCCTCAGACCTCCCCAGGCCACCTGGAATAGCAGCTCAATGAATGGCAGCAAGGAGAGACCCATCGTCACCCCCTCGACCTCTAGGCAGAGCTGCTCCCTACGAGATGCAAAAGGGGCTCCCCCATCTCTGTCCCCACAGCCAGGACCAGGGGGCAAGGCTAGGAGAACGAACAGCAGCACCTCATGCCTGAGAGGGCGGTACAAGGCCCAGGGCCTCCACTGTCCCATTCTCCCGCCCCCCACTAAGTTCCTCTGCCCAGAGACATTTACCAGTAGAGCAGACCAATGGGCAGGAGACATTTAGGGGGGAATTCGGTTCCAGTAACCCAAGGGCTGTGCTCCTGATCTCCTCCCAGGAGCTGAGGCTGTCTGAGTCCCGCGGGCAGACCAGCATGGAGATGTAGGAGCTGTCCCGGGAGAAAGCAGTGGGAGGGAACCTGCAGCTGGACCACCCAACTTTAAATGAAATAAAAATAAAAGAGTAAGGGCTTTGATAAGACCATGTTTCCCTTGTTCTGTTTAAC
This sequence comes from Lasiurus cinereus, assembly GCA_011751065.1. NCBI lineage: Eukaryota > Metazoa > Chordata > Mammalia > Chiroptera > Vespertilionidae > Lasiurus > Lasiurus cinereus. The sequence continues at coordinate 38,749,966 of JAAGEH010000005.1, read as the reverse complement.
TGACTCTATCCCCAGGACCAGCATCCAACTCCCTAGTCTGAGGACTCCATGTGCAGAAGTCATCCGGGGCTTGGGGCTTTTGCTTTCTGGTCCCGGACCATCAATGTGACCTCACAGTGCTTCTAGGGGAACTCGGCACAAACATGGATGAGACAGGACAGATCCAAACCCAAGTTTAAATGACCCTCTTTTTGAAAAAGCCTGCTGCTGTCCTGGCCAGTTTTGCTCAGTGTTTAGAGTATGGGCCTCGGCACCAAAGAGTAGTGGGTTCGAATCCTGGTCAAGGTTTGATCTCTGGCCTGGTGGCACATGCAGGAGGCAACCAATCAAGGTGTTTTTGTTACATCGATGTTTCTCTTTCTTTCTCCATTTCCCTCTCTTTTACTCTCTCTCTAAAAATCAATGTGGGAAAAAAACTGATGGCTGAGGTTTGACAACAACAATAAAAATTCTGTTGCTGCCCACATGGGAGCTTCTTGCTCCTCTCTGAGCAGGACCTGGCCAAGTGGCACTGACCTGCCGGGACCTGTTCAAGGCGTGCTGCCTCTCGAAATGCTCTCCATCTCCACAGTGACCAGTGACTCATAAACACAGTGGGCAGAGAGGCTTCCCCCGGCCTCACTCAGCTCTCCAAGCAGAAACAGAACTGAAAAGGGATGAACGGACATTCTTTAGCAATGGGCTTACTCTTTTCCCCCAGGCCTTTACTTTCAAAAGATACCTTCAATGTCTATCTACCTTTAATTCAAATGGTGAGAGGGAGGCCTAAGAGTCCGTGACACTAGTTATGCCCAGTGCCATTCTCCTTCTGTACTTTCTTGGAATATCAAGCCCATGACTCAAGACTAAGCCAACTATACATTCTTCCCAACTCTATGAATCTACATCTGCCTTCTAGCCCTTAGTACATGCAGGCACACACAAGAGAGGCTGCTGCTGCTGATGCTGCTGTCACCCTCTCAAGGGCAAAGGGCTGCCTGACCGAGGAAACCTTGCCTGGGACCAGAGCGAAGGCCTGCTTCCTCTGGGGAGGACAATGAAGGGATGGTTCTAATCTTGGCTGCAGAACAGGTCACCTTCATTTTCTCCAGGCATAACGGAAATTATCCTTCCCCCCACTTTTTCCCGTATTGAGATTATAGTCATTATAAGCTACAAATGCTTAACTGGTATTACCACAAATTACCCTTCTGGCAATAGAGTTTGCTGCTCCCTGACTTGTCAATATTAATAAACATTACCAAATGCTTTTACAACACAATTTCTTTTTTAATATAGCTCTTTATGTATGCCATAAAGTAAATTTTACCAATAAAAAGGCGAGGATTTCAAGCAACAGATTTAAAAAAGCAACCAGGAACTGATAGTGATAGTTAACCCTTTATGTGCTACAGACTGGGGCGTGGTGAGGAAGATAGGCAAGCGCACTCAGCTGGCATCTGGACCAGGGCAGCAATGGAAGACGTGGCTATGTGGTTGCTTTGGAACCTGTTAAAGGACGGGGAGAGAAAAGCAAAGAAGGCACTTTCTCAAGGGTCACCTAGAGTAAAGGCATGACACTAACTGAACTACTGGGTGGAGGGCAGGAGACTCGGTGCTCACCCAGCTCAGCCATGACCAGCCATGAGTGACCTTGGTAAGGCCAGTCACTTCTTCACCCCTTTGTGACACTGCAAGGTTGAGTCCTTTCCAATCCGGTTATGACACAGAGAGTCTGTGGGGCAGACATGGGCCTGTGTGAGCTGGACTATAACCTCCCCCATGAAGGAGCCAACCAGGGCCATCCCCTCAACCTCCGGCACTGAGCCCAGAACAGAGCGGCACTCGATGCATTTTTGTTGAATGAATGAGCAAATATGAACGGGAATCCAGAGTCAAAAATGCAGAGGTAAAAACGCCCACCCCCTCTACACACATCAACACACAAACACATCCCAGTATATGAACAGTGGTCCCCATTGCCCAAAGCCAAGGCCTTCACAGGTTCTTAGAACGAAAGCCGGGCGACCTGCCTTGGCCGGGATCGAGGCCAACCCAGAGCTGCCTGAAGAGTGGAAAGAGCTGTCCCCAGCTTTGAAAATAGGAGAAGGGCCATGGCATTCCCCATAGCCATCGCCACACCAAGTACAGTGTTTTCAGATAAGTCTGCCTGAGTGTTTCAAATAAGATGGCAAGCGTGACAAAGGCTGGCTAATCTCCCCGCAGCCACTGCTCAAAGAAGGATCTTCATGGCTGAGGAGCACCATGAGGCCTGGGCTTCTGGTGGTGACATAACTGGGCCTTTGTTTTAAAATGTGGAGTTCTCCTAAGTCATTTATTTGAAATATCTCTATCAACAAATTTCACCAAGAACAAAAGTTTTTCATTTGTGCCTGAGCTTTAGGATGATCTTATCGCACACAGGCTCATACAGTCTCTTTCAACAAGGTTTTAGCGTGCTTATCTGCAAAGTTCCTGGTAGCCAAATATGATTGAAATGTTCTATTTATGCTCACTGGATTAAGGCGATGTTGCAAAACTGCACAAAACCTGGCAGATGTAAGCAAGGTATTACAGCCTGGCCAGTTAAGATCTTAGGGAAAGGGATCAATACACTTTTGTAGTTTTCTCTCTCTCTCTCTCTTTTTCTTTTAAGAAACCAGAAAAGTTGTGCTTGTAGGGAAGAGAAGAGAAAAAAAAGTAAAACGCCTCAAGATTTATAGCTTCTCAGAGCTTTTTCCAAACCCAAAACAGAGCACCATGATGCATGCTTGATGATGTCAGCCCAAGGGAAACAAAAATAAATTCAAAATTCTCTCTCTAGTCCCTAAAAGGCTGGGAAAGGGAAACAAATTATGGTTCATATTGATGAACGACGCTTTTTGCTTTTTCTCCCTCACACCCATATGAGGCATCAAACCAGCACAAATAGTCAATTTCTGAGTAAACAGTTTTCAAAAAGCTACAGATTCCTCCTTTGTCTCCCTGTTTTGCCTGGAGTGAGGACCGTCATCTCCTGGCTGTTGGGCTTGTCTTTCATGTTCTCACTTCAGTGGGGAAGCCCAGATGCTACCTCCCATCCCACAGACCAGCCAGGGTCCTCAGAGGCTGCTCAAGGTAACAGAGGCTCATTAAGAACCTAAGAAGGAAGTTCCTGTGATTAAACCCTTCTGAAAACGTCCGCAATGCAGACTGCCTCACTCTTTCTACCTCCGTACATTGAAAATTACACTCCTTTCCTATGAAGATTCTGAGCTGTAGAGCCACCATCCTAAACAAAACTTATTAACACACAATAAGAGGTTGGGCAGATTAGCCTGTACGAACACCAAATCGCACAGTGAAAGTTACTATTTTAATAAAGGAAAAAGGCAAAAACCAAAGAGATCTATCTCATTTTAGCAACAATGCAAAATATAAATAAATCTAGTTCACTGAGGTTTTGTAATAATAATGCTCATACATGTCTACATCACATGTGCCTTTGAAAGACTTCCTGAGGATCATAGCAACTTCCGTGTGGTTGGGGAAGAGAGTGCTGTCCCCATTTTGTGGATGAGGAAAACTGAGACTAACTGACTTGCTGTCCCATGTAAGCAGGTGGAGTCTTTAGGCTTTTTGCCTCGGGATCCACATTCACATTTCCCCATCTGAGGAGAGACTATCTACCCTGTCCATAATGTCCTGGACAGAGTGGATAGGCCTCTAAAAGTCACAGGGAAACCATCAACAAGAAAGAGATACTAAGAGAGAGAACACACCTGATATTCCCCTGATTCCAATCTAAGAGAAGCAAAAACAGAGGAGCTAAGAAAACAGGCAAGCCCAAAGATGGCACCCGGAGTCCACGGCCAGGCTGGGTCTCCAGGGGACTAGATAACCTCCTACAGAGAAGGCATATTGCCTCATCTCCTACTGCTGTGTCCTCACTATCTATTAAGCCCCTACTGTGTGTCAGGCTCTGGGAAGCAGACTGCACTTGAACTGCAGTCTAAGTAGATTCCACATCAACATTGTTCTCCATTATTGCACTTAACGCAATGTACAGGTATATATTATTGTTGTTTTTTACTAGTATTCTTTATCCCTGCTAGACTGCAACCTACATAAAGGCAGAAACTATGTTCTGTGACCTCAGAGTCTAGAACAGTGCCTGGTGTGTGTGTGTGTGTGTGTGTGTGTGTGTGTATAAAATATATAGTATATAATAGATAGTGTATAATATATAGTATATAATATATAATATATAATATACAATATGTAATATATAATATATATAGCTTTATTTTATTTTTTTATTGTTTAAAGTATTAGAAATAGTAGTACATATATCTCCTTTTTTCCCCCCCAATTGACTTCCCCCAGCCTCCCCTACCGCCCCACCCCCGGCACATGCCCTCACCCCTCTTCAGTGTCTTGAATCCATTGGTTATGCTTATATGCATGCATACAAGTTCTTCGGTTGATCTCTTACCTTCTCCCGCCCCCCAACCCTCCCCAGCCTTCCCGCTGTTGTTTGACAGTCTGTTCGATGCTTCTTTGCCTCTGTATCTATTTTTATTCATCTGTTTATAATGTTCTTTATTATCCATGAATGAGTGAGATCATGTGGTATTTTTCTTTCACTGTCTGGCTTATTTCACTTAGCATAATGCTCTCCAGTTCCATCCATACTGTATATATTTTTAAGTAACAGGTTTACTGAGATACTATGCACATACCATAAAAGTCACCCTAGTAAAGTGTACTGCTCTGTGATTTTTATTATTTTCACAGAGCTTTGTAACCATCACCTGTATTTAATGTCAGAACACTTAGCAGTCACTCCCTACGCTTTTATCTCCCAGTCTCTGGCAACCACTGATCTATCTCCCTCTGTGTATTTACCTGTTCTGAACATTTCATAGCAATGCAATCATACAACACGTGGCCTTTTGTGCCTGCCTTCTTCCACTTAGCACGATGTCTTCAGAGTTTGGCAATGTTGTTTCCACCTTTTGGCAATTATGAATAATGTGGCTATGACCTTGTGTGTACAAGCTTTACCTGTGGACATATGCTTCACGTCCCCTGGGTAAATGCCCAGGCATAGTTGCTGGGTCAATGGTGACTCTGTACCTAACCTTTTAAGGAACTGCCAGGCTGTTTCCGAAGGCAGCTGCACCACTTTACATTCCCATCAGCCATGTGTGAGGGCCTAATTGCTCAATACATTTTCGGACTAAATGAATAAATGAATGAAGATTCTGCTGCTGGGAGAGCCCACAGAGAAGGGGATAAATGTCCAAGGCTCCTCCGGTAAACTCGCATCTTCATCTGTAGACATGACATACTACACTCGTGTTTAACAGAAACCCCCATGTTTAACAGAAGGCTATTTATATTTAGTTCATCCTAGAGAGGGAAGCAAATGAAAAATCAAGACAGGAAAATAAAACCCCAGACAGCTCAGAATGGGCACTGACTTCGCATGTAATTCCAAACTCCCACCCTACCCCATGTCCAGACTCTATCATGTAATAGCACACAATCCTCAAGTAGATTGAGCTGAAAAATATGAGCAGGATCCCAGCTTCAGTGCAGCTGATTCTGATGTGGTCAGCAATGAGGGGAGCTTTATTTGACAGCCCTGCTGTTTCTGATGGAAGTTTGAAAGTATATTTAATGATACTTAAAAATACACAAATATCCCAGGCAAAGCCAAGGAGAGGGACCACATTGCTGAGAGATGGGCCCGCCAAGAGCAAGGCTGGCTTTCGTCCTGAGCATGGGCGAGTGTTCAGAGCAGGCTGTAAGGAAAATGGCAACTAGGGGTCCCCCAAACTTCTTTATACCCCCTCTTCTTTCTTTGTATAAAAAAATCCACCGTATTCCTTTCTGCACAGACTCCTTGCAAAGAACAAACAAACAAAGGCTGGGACAGAGCAAGGCCCCTTGCAAGCTGAGGGTAATTAAAACGGCCTGTAAATGCCCAGCAGAAAGCACTTCAAAGAGACAGCAATTCCAGCGACGGCCAGGCCAGGCTCTGTGGTGTAAAAATTATGAGTTTTCCCAACAGGGAGCTTTGAAAAGGACAGGGGTTGGTGGCAAAGGGAGGCTGAGCCACACAGAGGAGGCTTACAATTGGTGTCCACACCCCTGTACTGGGGACTGTGTGCGTGTGTTTGTGCGTGTGTGTGGCACGCAAGCGGGCAAAGAGAAAGAGGGACAGCGTGCATGTGTTTGTGAGGGCACACATTTATCAGCGCCAGAAGCTCCAAGCGTGTGGGCATGGAGATAAAAGGGAAAACAAAATAAAAGCAACAAATATGCATCCTCTCCCCCTGCTGGGCTGGCTTTCACAGGGAGAAGGACCGACTGGCAGTGGCTTGCGTGTTCCTCCAGCGCCTCACGTGCAAGCCTGGGAGCTGGCGGGCATGAGATGCCTGATTCCAACTACTCGGGCCCAGAACAGCCAGGCCCAGCGGCTCTCTGGATATGCTGGGACTTTCCGAATCAGAGAAAAACCTGGCGATGGCACAGCACAAGCTATGTTATCTTAAAGTGGAGGATGGAGAATAAAAGGAGATTCTAAACCTTGACTTTGTCTGCCTTCGTTAAACCCTCCGAGCTGCCTGCCTGGCACTCCTGTCCCCCTGGGACACGATGACCAGGCCATGGCACGGAGCTGATGTATAGAGAAAAGAGGGGCAGCCTCGGAGCAGAGGGACTCTGGCCTCACTCTTACAATATATGATGCAGAAAACGCACCTGACACACATCAGTGATCACCTGAGCATACACTGCACATCTTGTTAAAAGCCTGTCAGTGACATATTTGTTCTGTATTCTCTCTGAAGGGATCTAATGCCCACAGGGGACATTTTGCCAGGCAGGAGAGTCAATGTCATCACTAGAGGCCTCCTCGGGCCCCTCTGCTCCCAAAGCTAGTCTGCTTTAGCCTATGGTGTGCGTTTGCTGCAGCGATGGCACTGGGGCTGCCTCTGTCTGCTTGTCTGTCTCTCCAACTCAATGGAAAACTATCTAAAATTGGAGCGCTTCCTTACTTCTGGGTCTCAAGCCTCAAAAAAGGCCATGTGGGTGCTCGAAACATGCTGTGGGTGAGTGTGCAGCATAGGACTGTTGCCTCTTGGCCATGCTGCAGGTAACAAGTCAGGACTGGATGGGACATACAGCACAGTGCACCAGGCCCGGGCCCCAGCTGTTCCTCACCCTCACCCTCACCAGGTAGCCAGCAGTGCCTGCGGCCCACAGGAGCCTTGGGGCCTGCCAGCAAGCCAAAGCTCGCCTGCCGGCCGGCTGAGGTGGCAAAGAAATCTCCGCGGGCCACTGGCTTTATTTCCCCATAAACAAAATCCTGCTCTGCCTCCCTCGCAGCGGCACTCACTAACTCCTCCCTGACATCACTGGCTTGAAGCCTGCACATAAAAATGTCCTTTACTATTTTTATTTAATGAGCTTTCATTTTCCTCCCTTTCTTTGTAAATGAGAAAGGAAAGCCCACCTCCTAATGGGGATGGGGGAGAGGAAACGAAGCGGGATCTTTTTAAAATGGGCCATAACTCCATGGAAAGCTTTCTCCTAGCCCACCCCCACTCTTCTGCAAGTCCTCCCTCCTTTCCGCCCCCTCCCTTCACACATTCAAAACAAGATGCATGGATTTTAGACATTTGATTACTTTTAAGTATATATTTTCTCCTCAAATAGACTAAATACAATGGTTAGGAAATGTGACAGAAAACTATTCGGAGCCATTTATTGCCTTAATACCCACCTTTGTCCAACAGGCAGTTTTGACAACAGCGATAAATTCCAAATTTATGTCAACAGAGCATATGTTGGACACCTCATTTCTGAGCTAAAGCGGCATGCTGCCTTATAAATCACCGTTCTGTTTGAAATGAAAGTAGATTACAGGCCTGTGTTATTGAGCAGTTACAGCTATAGCCATATAAATCAGAACTTTTAACTCTAGGCAATCCGTTCTGCAATTAACTAAAGGGTGCTTTGTCATTTCAAGGCTTCTGCACAGACTTGGCAGGGCTCAGAGCTACCGGCGAAGGGGGTGGGAAGGAAGGAAAAAAGTTTTTAGGCTACAGAAGGATTCTCTATTGCCGTGTCCATCACACCCTACACAGCCTGCGGCCGAAGCAGCCGAACAAGAGTCTGGACTGTACACTGGCAAAGGCCAGCGCTTCGTCAGCAACCACCACAGAGACAACATCACTCCGAGCACATGCCACCCAGTCACCTCCGCAAGCCCGAGTGCCTCCTCCTTCGTTAAGGAGGCATTTTCTGAGCACAAGCCACATGCATAACATTTTCTCTGGTGCTAAGACAATGCCGGGGACACAGAGGTAGTAACAGTAATTCAAACAACATTAAGATGATGCTGAGAATGAAGAAAGAACAAATGTGTACAAGACATGACACCATGTGCCAGGCACTTTGCAGTGCATGTTCACGAGCTATCTCATCCAATCCTTGCAACAACCTTATGAGGTAGCGATTATTTTTATTTCTCTTTTGCTGAGGAAGATACTGAGGCAAAAAGGAAGTGAACAACTTGTCCAAGGTCACAGAGCTTGTAAGCAGCAGAGCCTGATACAAACCGAGTTAGTAGAGGAAAGAGTTGAAGAACTCAGACTGAGACCAAATTGCAAATTCCAGGTTACAACATACTAGCCTTAACATGCACAGGTTATGTGAACCTCAGTTTTCTCATCTGTCAAGTAGGATAATAATATTGTTATCTCGGATGGCAGAAAAATGAGACTGTGCACATAGAAAGGCAGCACAATGTTAAGAACACATGTTAAGTAAACAATGAGCTAAATAAGGCTGCAGAAAAAGAAAGACAGACCCTTGTCCCCTGGCCAGTTTACTAGTATAACCTAGCTGGAGAGAAACAGAGGAAGAATCCTGAGAGGAGGATGGGGTGATGTGCCAAATGTCAACAAATAACCAACATATGGGTGCTCAGGAGAGCAGCAGATCAACAGTGGGTGGGGTGGCTAGAGGTGGCTTAAGGCTGAGCAGTCCTTTCAGGGGCTGTGTAAACTCTGAAGGCCTCTATCAATTTACCCAGGTCAGGTGAGACTGTAAACCAAAAGGCCTTGAATAAGAGAAAGAGTTCCCTGTGATGGAAGCATCACACGAGCTAAGACTTGTCATTAGGAGCAAGTCATTCCAGAGGGGATTGACCTGGTTTATCCAGACTGGCCCAGGGGCAGCATGGGTGGGGATACTTGCAGAGGCCTTAGCACGGCTGGGGTATGGGTGTCCTAAAGTGGAGACTGACTTTGACCTCAGCCCTGCTGTCCTTGAGCAGCCACCAAGGTCCTCCCTGGAACAATGGAGCTGTCTGGGAGTGGCCGTCTCCATGTAGGCAAGGACCACTGAAGGAGAGGGACAGAGAGAAGTATCCCATTCTGTATTGAGGATGTGGACATTTCCACAGACAGCAGTTAGTTCGGTCTCCAGGACAAAATGCCAACATGATATCCTTGCCAGGCATCAGTGAGATACTTGTGCTTAGCCTCCCCCACCTCCCCCCAAAAAAGAGACAGAAACCAACCACCTATCCTATCTGCTGCCCAGCACAAGTGCCTGGCTCTGTGGAGTAAGCTCCAGGGGCAGGAAACTCTTCTGTTTGCTACCTGGCAGCAATCCATCAATCAAACAGGCCCTGCCCACTGGAGGACGCAGGTGGCAGCAAGAGCATGGGATGGTGGAGGAGCAACGCTGAGGCACTGCTTCCCTTAGTCACCTAGGGCTGTGATGGCTGGGGAGCAGCTTATAGGGCCCCTTTCTCTCATGAGCTTAGGCAGATTGAGAACCAATTGTGTATTTACTTGGCAAAGTGAAGTATACAACCAAAGCAGAGGGCAACAACCTGTACCCCTAACTTTTGCCATCTTACTGGAGAAAGAAGACAAAACACAAAATCATACAAAGTAGTTCTCACTCATGTGCTCAAATGTCGGCCCGATTACAATCACCATACCCAGAAACTCAGAGGTCTCCCTGAGGAGGTAGCCTCTAGGTTGGGCTCCCAGGACACTAAAGATGCAGCAGGGAGAGAAGAGAAGACACGTCAGAAGAGGGTGAAGCAGGCCTAAGAGGAGCGTGGTTCCTGTGCAAGGAGCAGCCAGCCCATAGCAGGGGAGCTGGAGCAGAGGCGAGTACTATGGTGCCAGGTGCAATGATTTTAGACCAGCATGCTAGTGGGCAGACAAGCAGGCACTGAGGGCCGCTCAGGTGTGGGGCAGAGGGAAGGGGACCCAAGGATGGTGGTGGGACCAGAGCAGAGTCTGGCACGCTCTAGAAGTCCCCATGCCTACTCTTCCTACAGGACATACACACTGAGAACAGCTGGCCGTGGAGATGGGCCAGACATTTGGTCTCAGGCCTCCTCCAACCTCCCATTCATGACAAGTGGATGCTTCACAGGGATATCAGGCGATAGGCCTTCCTGCCACCCTCTGCATCTGGGCACTGGTCAGGGTCTCTGTCTTCGCCTCGTGGCTGTATGCCAACAAGGCAAGAAAAAGCTGGATAGAAACCAGCCACCCTGCGAGTCTCCTGCTCACACATGTGGATGAATGGGCACGTCCCCACAACACACCATCCGGCTGAGCAAACTGCTCGTGTCTGAGGAAAAGAGGGCGGGGGGTGAGAGAACATCTTACAGATATTTGTTTAATATCTGAAAAGCGGGGAGCAGATGAAGTACACAAGTTTAATTTAGAAAATCATTGAGGAACTATTATAGTAAAATGAGGCTTCCAGTTTCTAAATAAAACCGAAACAATTCCACTGAGCAGACGGGCAGAACTGGCGGGTGAAGGCGCTGTGGAGAGGAGCGGCAAGGAAGGGAGGAAGAACGATAAAAATAATGGAAGGGAGGAAGTACGATAAAAATAATGGAAGGGAGGAAGTACGATAAAAATAATAACTGGAGGTGGAGAGGAAAGCGTGAGCCCCTCCCCTGTGGACAGAGGGTCAGCTGGAAAGTGAGCAATGGGAAGTCCACAGCCTGGAAAAGGCCTCCCAGTCACCACACTCCAGTGACCACTTGTTCCCACATGTCCATCGGCACCTACAATTTTCATCTTATAAGTCTTCACAAAACCCCTCTTAGGAGGGAGAGGCTGGGGTGAAAACTGGGCATGGGACAGGCGAGAGCAGCTCTCCTCAGGGGATGGAAGAAGGGAGTGGCCATCAAAGCTGACACACAGGTGCCACCTACTACATGCCAGACACAGTGCTGGCTGCTACAAAAGGTTCAAGGCTCTTCCTCAAGGACCTTAAAAGTTAGTAGGTGGCACAAGTCATATGCATGTAAAGATTAAACATCACTTCAAGAGTAACCAGTACAGCAAAGGACATGAGGGCTAACCACCAGAAGAACAGCAACAAGAGTTCTGCATTCAGACTCCAAGCAGCCAAGCAGGAAATAGCCCCTTTCCCACCCAAGGTTTCTTGCTCTCTGTGAACACCTCACCCATCTCCACACCAGGACTCCCTCCTACGGCTCTTCCATTCTGTCCTCGCTCTGTCGCAAACATCTAAGTCTATCAAGCTGGAAATACCCCACCCAATCCTCAGTCATACAGCCCCAGGGACAAACCCCACATCAGCCTCCTGTCCTCCTATGCCACCTGCTTTTCTGTCCCATGTGGGAACAGAGGACTGGGGGTGGGCTTGTCCCGCTCCCAAGCACCCTTTCATCCTGGTGTCTGACGGGCTACTTCCCTAAGGTCTTCCAAGTCACTCCTCACTCACTGCCTTCTTCATGAGCCAGCGAGTAGTGCTCACCTGAGTGTCCCCTTCACACCTCTGGCTAATTCAGGAGATGGGGCTCAGCGCACCCCACACCAGCCAAGCTGTGTGCTCAGAGCAACGCCACACTGCTCCTCAGGGCTAAAGGAGACCATCTGTAGAGCAGGTTTCTGATGCACTTGTTTCTCCACGGAATCCCCTTTTACTCTGCCCAAAGCCAGGGACATGGTCGACCTTAATGAAATAAACCTTAATAGAGTGGGCAGGGGATTTCATCTCCCTTCCAGAAGGTACAATCTAATTCATGCACTAATTGTCTTGCTGGGAGCCTCCAGGCCTCTCTGCACATGAGGTGGATGGATCGGGAAGTGTCATGATCTGGAAATCCTTGGGTCTAGTCATACAAATACTTGCTTGTCATCCAAACATCCACATCATGTTACTTTGGTACACCCAACGAGTATATGGCCACATTCCTTCTCCAGTGAGGGTAAGAGAAAGTACTATAAGCAACTTTTTTATCTTTCTCATTTACTCCCCACTCTCTTTTCTTCCCAAGACACCTTCTTCTTGGAGAAACCAGGAGAACTGGGGAGAGGGGAGCAGTAAGTGTGAGTAGGGGCAATGCCTTCTACAACTGGCTCTTGTTTGTGACCTTATTCATGACAACGAGGTTAGTTTCTCTTTGGTAGAGAGATGAGAACAGCAGACTTAAATTGTAGATAGGACACACTGCATATGCAAGAAATAAGAGAAAACACAGACGTAGTGTCTGTTTCCATAATCATTTAACCTTCTAAGAACCAGAGAGCTGAGAGGGCCTGGGAAGACCTTGGCCTTCTAGACATCCAGGAATAAGTATACTCAAGCATTACAAACAGAGCACCTAAAATAAAAATTCTAGGTGACCCCAGAAAAGATATGCCACATGGAACACAGGGGAACTTGTGGAGATCTAGGGGCAGGAGAATCCTATCTAATAAAGACGTAATATGCAAATTAACCGTAACTCCACAACAAAGATGGAGGCACCCAATAAGGAGGGAATATGTAAATTGATGCAATAAGGCAAGAGGCAAAAGGTGGCTCTGGGCTGTAGCGAAGGTGGTGCCGGCAGCCATGAGAAGGAAGGCCTATTCTTGCATGAATCTTTGTGTATCAGGCCTCCAGTGGGACAATAAGACAGCATATACCAAAAAGAGGTAAGTCACAAACCCCAGATTCAGCATGACATACTAATACCCTTCAGTTAAATCTACCTTGAATCTTAAAAGCAAAACTGAATCACCCAAGACAAAGTCATCTTTGGTAGACATTACTCTCGGGTTCTAAGATAAGGAGTAAAACCTCCTAAACCAAACCCTTTGGAGGCAGTATTCTGCCTGATGATTGGTTTTATGTATCTACCACCACAATTCACCCCAGCCCCCAAACTGACAAGAAATAACAAGAACTTCAGAACATTTCCAAGGTAGTAGAGCAAAGTTTGCAGGTGGGCTGGAAATTGTAAGATCTCCCACAGACCATCTGAGCCCTCTAGAATTCAGTTTCCCCACCTATAAAATGATCATGTTCTTTCCAACTTTGACAGCCTATGGACACATCTGACATCTATGAGCTCATGAGTCCTTCTTCCTTATGCAGGGCACTCTTACCCTCCAAACAGTGGTAAACAAGCTTTGAAAAATGTCAAGGCAGTACTGTACCTTGAAGGCCAATTGCTATTTTTAGCTCTTCCGGGGAGAATCTACTTATTTTTCAAACTTCACCCACAAACTTCTTTATGGTTGCTTCCACAAAGAAGACAAGTTAAAAGAAGGACCTGAGCAAGGGAAGGTGGGGAATGACTTCAAAACCCCAGACCTCACCCTCACCTGGTCCAAGCCTACAGTTGTCTCCCAAGACAGAAACTTCTTCCCTCACTTTGCCAGAGCCCCGCCATGAGCTTTGCACCCACACAGTGAATTCTGCAGAGAAGAGAGGGACTGTCCCCCAAGAAGGAACTGGGATACAGGGAAGAGCATAGTGGCTCTGTGAGCTATACCAGAAGCTGGGTCAGTGCTGCTGTGCTTCTCAGGGAGGGAATGAAGGTCATTTCCCACTGAGGGCGCTCTTAAGAACAGTAAAGGGAGCGAACTGGCTCCCATTTCCCGAGGACCGGCCCGTCAGGTTCCTTCTGCCCTGCTGTATTAGTTTCCTCTGGCTACTGTAACAAATTATCACAGTTAGCAGCTTAGAACAACACGAAGGTATTATCTCTCAGTTCTGGAGGCAAGAAGTTCAAAACGGGTCTCACTGGGGTAAAATAAAGGTATGGGTAGTCCTGATGCCTTTTGGAGGGTCTGGGTGAGCATCTCTCCCTGACCTTTTTCAGCTTCTCAAGGGCGCTCTCATTCCTTGGCCTGTGGCCCTTTCTCTGTCTTCAAAGCTAGCAAGATAAGGCTGGGTTTCTGCCAGGCTGCCATCTCTCTGCCTCCCTGCTTCCATCCTCACCGCTCCTTCTCGAACTGATGCTAACTCGTCCGCCTCCCTCTTCCACATTTAAACACTGTGATCACATCAATTGCACTAGACCACTTGGATAATCCAGATAACCTACCTTAACATCATCAGATTAGCAACCATGATTCCCCTAGGCCAGTAACATAACACAGTGACAGTTTCCAGGGATTAGGATGCGGGCATCTCTGTGGGGCCATGATTCTGCCTTCATACTTACTAACTATACATCTTCAGGAGCTGGTTTTCCTGTTCTCATCTTCTGCCTGATGCCCTAAGGCTGCCCCACCTTCCACCATGGCAGCCTGCACAGCTTTGCTAAGGAGGCAGAATGTTTCACACATCACTTTCCTGACACCCCTGTCAGTGCCCTGTGGATTTTTGGAGCACTGGAATGTATAGCTTGCACTTGCATGACTCACGAGCAGTATGTACCTCTGTGTATACACATGTGTATAACTTTCACAGGGGTGTGGTCTCAATCCTGGAGAGAATAGATTACATATATGTTCTTGAATTTTCCATGGGATCTGGCATAAGTCTAGACACCAAATGAGACACTTGACACTGGTACTTATCTGATCCTCGGACCAATAATCCCATCTATGGATTATGCAGGACCCAGAACCAGGCACTTCCCAAATCTTAGCTTTGCAATTGACCTGCAAAGTACTGATTTAAAAGTACACAGCACTGTCTACTATACAACAGGCACTTAATAAAAAGTTTTCTCTCTTCTCTCTCTGGTTCCATTTCTTTGATCCATCTTCACTGTTTACTTCAGATGGGGAAGACCAGTTAAAATACGAGTAAGGACCAGTAACGAAGCTTGAGGATACTGTAGGATTTTCAATTCGTTGAGCTTTGCCTATGTCCCATCAACAACTGGGTGGTTATAAGAACCCTAAACGTCATCTGTGTTAGCGACCCTACCTGTGTGGTCGATCCCAATATAAAATACTGTGCCTGATTTCTCCAGTGAGCCATTGCCATTTATTAAAAATAATAAATAACCCTTTCCTCACCTTGATAACTGCAGATACAACTGAGCCTGTGAGCCTACAAAACCAAAGCCTTGCCTCGCCGCCTGCCACTGAGCCCGAAGAGCAGAAAGCAGGAAGGGAGCAGGCAAGCAGGCAGAGCGAGGCTCAGGACAAAGGTGTAGCAAGGAAATACAGCTCCATTTGGCAGGAACACAACCGAAGTGGGAGATCTGACAAAAGCTGCTGGAGGCCTTGCAAATCACTCTCCCTGTGCCTACTCTGACACAGGATGATGCCAGAGGCAGGCGGAAGGCTTCTTAGGAACACTGCAGAGCTCCCAGTGCAACACTGAGCACAGAGTGGAATCCATACTCAGAGTAGACCACGCATTTCTCACAAACCTCTTCCCCTTGCTGAGGAAGGAACTGTCTGAGCCAGTGACAGCACAGCCAGCTCTGCTCCTGTGCGTCTCAGAAGCCACACTTCACGTCCACCATCCCCCCACCACCAGTAAAAAGACCCAGGCCACTGGGCCCACATCCGTGGGACACCTCGGTATTTTACGCCTGTGGGAACCTGTGGCCAGGTATTCTCTGACTCCGTAATCTGGCTGCAAACAGCTCTGTGCTACTGCTATGGTCACAACAGGATCCCGAGCACCACCAGGCCGGCACAGCAGAGCCCATACGGGGCTGGCCCTGCTAATCAGAGGAGTCATTTCCTGAATGCTGATGGCCAGGAGACCCATTTCCTCACTTACAGTCCTGAACCTCAAGTCAGAGCCAGTGCTGCTGAGGCCCCGCTTCCTGCCGTACACATGGGGTCACCGAAAGGACCACATAAAGGACGCCAAAAGGCAATCTCCACAGCTCTGTGCTACCCTGGGGAAGCCGGCCCGAAGCTCAGGCCTTGCCAGGAGAAAGCCGAATGGGCTCGGTCGGGCTCAGGCTCACCTACTGCTTTTTAAAATCAAGATCACAGTGGACTAGGGAAAGGTTGGGCCACGTCCTCCTGCGGCTAATGGGCACTCTGCAAAGCAGGCCTGGTGGCAAATGCCGAGATACCCAGGGGCATGCTGCCAGGACAACCCTTCCAGTGCTGGCCAGCACCACAGGTGCCAGCAGGGGTGGGCCGGCCCAGGGGAGCAGCCAGCTCCCCTTGTTCAGGGCATTAATTAGCTTGGAAACTATACCCCATGAATTTGGTAAATAGACTCATTCACCACAAGAGTATGGACACTTCAGCAAGGCAGGGCACCAGCGGGTTTCTGTAAAGAAAGGAGAAACTGACAAGCAACAATTTGATTTTGGAGATTTCTGGAAGGTTACCAGCCTATGAGTAGCTGCACTATAAAAAGAGTCAGACACTAAGTATTTCCTTTCCCATAAAATATTCATTGCCACATGGAAGAGCCAAGAACCCGAAACCTCAAGCACTGCTAACTGTCCTGCAGTGATAGCAGAGTTTTACAGGAACTTCTGATTGTACGTATACCAGGCTATAAACACACGTGCACCTAAACAGTGGCGAGGAGGCTCAGCGAGCCCCTCAGAGAGCATTTCAAGGGAAAGCCCCCAGGTACACCCACAGCCATGAAATGGCAGATGGAGTGATGGTGACACCAGCTCTTAAAAGAACCCATGCAAAGAGGCTCTGGCTCCTCTCATGAGCAATGCTGGGGATGCTATCAAAACCTGCTTTGCAGATGGTACTGCTCCTGCTTAACAATGGACTTTGTAAGGAGTGCATGATATTTACTCAGCTCTGCAATTTACAGAGTGCTTTCCCATCTGAGATCCTGAAAACAAGCCTGAGGGGGGCGAGGAGCAGTGGATGCTGCTGTCCCTGGAAGGCTGTTGTCAGAGATGTTGGCAATATGTCCCAGTCACACAGCTAGAAGGCAGCAGGACCAGACTGAGAACCTGGGCCATCTGACTCCACCTCCAGTCCTCTTTCCTGGCAGCCACCTCAACTGATGTACACTGTAAGGCAAAACTCTAAAAGCTTCAGCTGCACAACTCCACTCTCGGTGGCTGATCTATAAAAGCCATCAGCCTAGCCCTAGCAAGTTTGGCTCAGTGGGTAGAGCGTCAGACTGTGGACTGAAGGGTCCCAGCTTCAATTCTGATCAGGGGCACATGCCTGGGTTTCAAGCTTAGTCCCCAGTTGGGGGCATGCAGGAGGCAACCAACCAATGATTCTCTCTCATCATTGATGCTTCTGTCTCTCCCACCCCCTTCCTCTCTGAAATCAATATATATATAATTTTTTTTTAAGCACTGTCAGATTTGGAGGGGTGGTTCTGGCCTTTTAGTTTGTGTGAAGCTTCTGCCAGAGGTTACCACAGACTGCCAATCTGGACATTCAACCAAGCACTGAACTCTCCCTCACTGCTCAGGCCTTCCCCTGCCACACAGATCTCCTTTCACTGGGCTCATTCGGAGTCCTGGGCAGAAAAGTGTAGGTTAATGAAACGATGCCTAACAGGTCCAGAGCATTTGACACGGAAGTTCCATGTGAGATTAAGTTCACAGTATAAGGTTTTCCTTTATCCTGATGAATGAGGCCCTCCAGTCTTCCTAGCGCCCCCAAACCAATTAGATCCTGCTTAAAATAATGGTTTAGTATGTGAATCACTCATTGCCTTGCAATGATGCCTTTGAAGAAAAGTCAAAGAGGGAGAAGTGCAGGTCTCCCCAGCTGCCCTCTGGTGCACTCATCACACCAAACCCAGAAGGAGTACACCAAAGGCTCACTCCGGGCACTCAAAACCAATGAACATATCTACCAATTCTAGAAGCACTTTTAAGTGTCTAGGCCAGGGCCTCTCTAACCTGCACTAAGCAGAATAAACCTTGTATCATCAGAAAGTTCTGTTGGAAGATTCTGACAATACTAGTATAGTTCGGGTTACAGAGACAAAGAAAAAAGAATAAACTACAGTCCCCTCTGGGATTAGTTATTCTGCTTAGTTCAATTTAAAGCTATGGTGGCCCTAATAGTTTCTAATGGTCCTAAATGATTCAATGAAACTGGGCATTCATTGGCGGGCCATCTAGGGACAGGCCTGCCTATCTGCAAACTGGCAGTTTCCTTATTTGTTCTGTGCAACAATACATGCCAATGAATGTGGGGCTTCACTTATTCAAAACATTTCCAGCACCTGACTCTTAGGAAAAACCAGGCCAGTGAAAACATAATATTTTATGCGCAAGAATTTAGTAAAATTCTGTGGGCAGAAAACTGTAAAGATATATCCTAAAGTGGGTTTTTTTCATCCCAGCAATGCTGACATTTTAGGGCAGTGATTATCTGTAATGGGGTGAGGCTGGGGAGGGGGCAGGTCCTAATCATTTAGGGAGTTCAGAATCATCTGGGGCCTCTGCCCACTACATACCAGCAACAACCTCCCTCAGTTGTGACAAACAAAGTGTCTCCAGACATGTGCCCTGGGGGACAAAACTATCCCTGCTTGAGAACTGTTCCCAGGGTAAACATGAATTCATGCCAGGTCAACACCTTCCATGTGGCATGTGCAAATGATAAGTGGTAACACAGACACTAGCCTTCAGGTGCTACAAGCTCATGACATGCCCAAGGTTCCATTATTTCACTAACTAGTGCTTACATTACAAAAGCAGGAAAAAATAACTATTTTGTTTTGCAAAGCATTTCAGCAGAGCTTCTAACCAAAAAAGTTATCTGGTTAAGCCTCAGTTGGCCAGAAAATGTAATGAATCACCATAGCTTCATCCTCAAATATTGAAGTTAACTGTGTTTTATTGCATGAGCTACCCATACATGCTCAGCATCACCTTAAGCTATGCTTATTTAGCCCCATAAAAAGATTTAACTATCAGCTCACTTCTTAGATCGAATCAAGGGCTGAAAGCGTCTATTTTATTTAAGAGCAGTTGGGAGAGGGAATTGGGAAAGCAATTGCAGAGCAGAGAAAATGAAGTTTTGATCACCTCACTGGATACTGGCCCTTTGGTCATCTAAAGCTCCCTAATAGAAGCCAGTGCAAGCCTGGAGACCGCTGCTACCTGCTTCCACACCCACCCCACACACAGCTCACAGGGGTCCTTATATGTGTGTACCTGCAAGCACACCCACCACTGGTGCTGAAATATGAATTATACCTGGTCAGGCACACTGCCCTGGCTCCCTTGGGCCACAGCATCTGTCCTGGATTCACAAATGCCACATCTTAACTAACCTGACAAATGAAGGTGGAAAGTGGCCAGGGGGGAGGTTTGAAGATCACATGCAAATTCATCCCGGCATCAAAGACCTCCACGCTGCTGGGTGCACCTGGCCTTCCACATGGGAGTTTCTCAGCTCTCGCCAATAACAGAGTAGCTGGGGACATACAAATGCTTGTTCTTCCCTAAAAGCAGGCAGTCTCAGGGACAACACAGTCCTCTCTGAGGTTGGTCACACTCTGGCAACATCTGCTCTTTCCTCCCAGAGAGAGAGGAAGCCTGTAACGCAGAGGACTCTCTCCTGAGCTAACAGGCAGAAACTTGTCCAAAGTGAAAAAAACAAAGGCCAATTCTCCCTAGGAGGCCTGACTCTCTCTAGAACTACCATTAAGAGACACTTCATTTCCATACACACCTTGCTCGTCCCAGGAAATCAATATGAAAATCAATTCATCCACTGATATATTTTATCAAGATACATGGGGCAATGCCACATTTCATTTACAGTGCAACACTCGGGGAAGCCAAGGTCACTGGGTAGAAAGTGGGCTGCAGGCGGCAGGGAGCGGGGAAGCCCATGTTCTGTGCTGGCTGCAAATAGGAAAGAGAATGAAATAGGAACAGAGATAGGGCAGGGAGCCTGGGGATGCAGCAATCACTGTGTGTAGGAGACGCGGCGCCAGCCAAGCTTGCCAGCTTGTTTAAATGTGAAATTGTTGGTAGGTTTAGAATCCTAAGTGTTTTTCTTCTGACCATGGAAAACAAAACAAAAATCAAAAAGGCTTCACTAGTGTGCCAGTCGGTTGGATATAAAATAGTTTTATCAGGAAATGAAGAGGGAGAAAAAAAAAGGGGTGGGGCAGAGCAGAGGGTAGGAGAGGCTTGACAGAATCTGGCCACAAAGGCCAAGACACAGAATGGCAGGGAACAGGGGGAGGGCCCAGGAACGTGCTGGGAGCAAGTGTGTGGCAGGAGGCAACCAGGAATTTCCACAGGCCTCCAGGAGGGAAATTATGATATCGACATGGCTGCGAAGGGGCGTGTTTTTAGTAAATTCGGAAGTGATTTGCCACACACGGCCCCATCCCGATTGGGGGCTTTCTGCCGGCTCCGGTAGCTCCTCCGTGGATCAAATGTACTCAGTAATTGCAGAGTCACTGCTACCCTCTTACCTCTAAACAGAGGAGATTAAAATAGCATGAACAGCTATAATAACAGGTTTGGGACTCAGCTTTTTACAGCCAGAAAAATACTTATGGAAATAAGGATTTGCTGACGCTTTTCAAAGTGAAGAAGGAGAGCGGAGTAGCCCCTGCAGCTGGAAGTTGTGTGCCTGGTCGCACTGGCCTGAGCCTGGCATGCAGCCAAGGCTAAAAAATACAGGCTGAAGAACAGACTCTCGGTGCCATGCACACGAGGACCTGGCCCTCTCCTGCCCACCCCCCACACAGTGGGGCCTGTCCCTGCCCCCTCCCCTCCTGCTCCAGGGCTCCAGGTGCCTGTGTGACCCCAGCGTGTGTCTCAGCTTTCCCTTGCCTGCTCCAATGCCTCAAGGAACAGAGCTTGGGTAGGACACATGGCATCAGGGGGCAGATGGCAGGCCATGCCCACTTCTACAGAAGGCAAAACAAAATGACTGCACTAGCCCAGACCCCTTACACCAGCCGAGACCCAACCCAGATGTTGCATGCTTGGGGGCCTGAGCTTCCCTTTACAATACTATGAATGCCTTGGGAACACAACCATCTAGACTAGCCAGCACTCATTTAGCGCCTGCTGCGGGCTAGGTTCAGGAGCTTGCTGCTGGGTTTAGCCATTTTGCAGGTGAGAAACTAAGGGTCAGATGTTGAAATCATCTGCCCAGAGACTCTGCGGCTAGCAAGTGGAAGTCGGGATGCAAACCCAGTCTTGTCTGATCCCAGAGGCTGAGCTTTCCCGCCCACCTCACTGTGCCCAGGTGTTGGCATCACCCTTCTTCAGAACTATGACTCAGCCACCTTCTATGTGGCCTCAGAAGTGGCTGGGGGTTGCTGCTGACAGAGCAAGAACAGGCTAAGATGCTAACTGCCCTTTCTCAGCCTGGGAGGATCCCAGAAGAGGTGCTCCAGGTGGCGATGCAGGTGCAGCACCAGCACGCGGGCAAGTTGTCAGGGCATCACCCTCCAAACGACCAACATGCAGTTCCAGTGGTTTCTCACTGCTCCTTGTAGCCATGGACACTGCTAAAGCCAGGACCAGATGGATGGGAGTAAGAAGACTGAGCTCCCAAATTTGGAAAGAAATTTTCCAAAGTCAGACCAGAACTAAGCAAGAAAGGCTCAGATCCAGGTGGGCCAGACACTCAGCCCTGTCTCCCACCCCACCCTTCACCCCCATCAGATCTCTAACTTGTCTCACGCGCTAGTGCTGCAGTTAGGATGCTGGAGTAGAGGGGGGACTCCCTTACACTAAGCACCCGGTCTCCAGCCGTCTGAGGAGGCAGCTCCATCCTAGACATGTGCTGAGCTGCATTCTCAAACAAGAGATTAATCACATAGCCCTTCCCAAAGTCCCACTTCAGGGCTGCCAAGGGAGCACATGTGGCATGTGAGAGTCGGATCCGCACGGCCGTGGGATGGCCATGTGCATGGCGGCCTCAGACTTCCCGGAGATGGAACAGGCCACTCCCTAAGCCCTCTCCTCCCCAGCAGCCCACAGGAACCCCTTTTCCTCTCCTTCCCCAGCTAATCCCTGATACAAGTCCTAGTTGAGCCCATGTGACTCCACACTCAGGCTCCTCCCCCCTACCCACAGATAGGAAGGCAGAGCATTCTCAGGGGCTCTTGAGGAAAGGGTGTGGGGGGGGGGCATGTCTGGGGGGAAGGGGTGGGGGCTTCAGACCAGCTCGCCGGTCCTCTAACTTCAGAGCACATCAGATCTGAAGAGCTTACTTAATAGAGATTTCTGCTCTCACTCCAGGGATTCTGATTCCAGCCCATTGTGTGGCCAAGGTACTTCACCATGAGACCCGTGGCTCAGCAGGTCACTTTGGAAACCCCTTGATCCATGGGCTGTGGTGGAAGAAAAAAGCAGCTAAGGTGGGCTTCTCGTGAGAGGAGCTGCACCAGAGGACACAGTGCACACGAAGGGCTTTAAAAACACATACATATCATGCGAATGCCCCTCCCCCCAGACTCCCACCTTCACCATTATCCTGAGACAGGGCTTGACTCTAAATAGACAATGCTTCACCAGCCCATATGGCCCAAGGGAGTAGGCTGAATTACAGGGGGAGGGGTGGCAGGGAGGAGAGCAGGTAAGAAAACACAGGGCAACCGTAACTTGGAGTCAGGAGTGCTACACAGCTGGAAGAGGGCTGGTGGAGGGCAGGAGGATCAGGAGCCAGCATTCCCTGCCCCTGCTGCATGGGAGGGAGAAAGGACAGTCCTGGCCTTCTGGAGGCTGATGTCACACCTCAGGGAGATGAGGCATTCACACTGGACAATCCAGGGTTACCAGGGCTGCTCTCAAAATATCAATAAGTGTCATTTTGTGGAGCAGAGATTCTGCTGTGAGTTGGGAGGTAGAAAGATCAGGTGGCACCTGATCAGGCACAAACACCTACTGGGCCCTCAGGCTAGGAGTGGGCCCCTGCCAAGGTCATATCCCCTGGGCCCTGAGGACACACAGGGCCTCCCTCTTGTAAGGTCTCTGGGGACTAGCTTTCAGAACATCCCCCAAGAGGCAGCAACGTCTCATCCCCGCGCCTAGCACTCACCTCACTGCTGTCGCTGCAAAGCAGTCTCCAGTCCTCCTTTGACAAAAAGGAGGCCAGGTCCACTCTTAACACTTAGCTCCCTCAAATTGGATGGAGGAGCTCACTACCTCCCCATCACAGGCTACATTGCCAGCTTCTTCATGGCCACAATTCCTGGGACCATCCCACAGGACCCCAGACTTACATCACACCAGGGCCTCTACTACCGCAATCACCTGACACGTCCCCTCAGGAAAAAATGAGGCCAGAGGTGCAGCTGCCAGCAAAGTTCTGCATAGATAACGGTGCAGGGAGAAGGGCTGCAAGGCTCCCTTCTAGGCATTCCATTGCAAGACCAGCTGGGCAGAGCTGACATCAGATAAAAGCACTATCTATGCCCAGGGTCAAAGGGATGCATTCCAATGAGATCTGAGAAGCAAACTGTTAAGAACCAGAAAGAGCCGGAAAGTGGCAGAACCTTTGGGCACAATGTGTTCCAAAACTCCACCCAGAAGCTCACCTTTGCGAGGCTGGAGGCCTGGGGTATAATCAAGGACTCGTCCTCTCCCTTTAAGGACATATCAGTCCCCAGAGTCTGAGTGACAAACCCAGATTGTTAAAAGGCACCGGCAATTTCGACTCTCCGAGGGAAGGGTCGCTTTCTTGTTCTGTCCTATTGTCTCCATGGAAAACAGGTGCATTTGTGAAGTGTACTTCCTTGATACAGTTTAGACTGGATCCTGAAAGACCTCATCTGGCTGTCCAAAGCAAAAAGGGTTTGAGGCAAGGTGCCCCTCCCAACAACAGGGGGCACCTGGACCCACTCCCAGCCAGCCAGTCTGTCTCCCAGAGAAACCAGACAACAGAGGAGATGGAGCTCGCTGGTCAGGGAGGACCATGGGGGAGGACTTTCCACCTGCTCCTATTCTGTAGCATCCCCTCCTATGGAAAAATGGAGGTAGTCTATTTTTTAGTCAACCCATATTTATTAAATAGTAATTATGTATTCATAACATCCCAGGATTAGCAGTTGTCTGACTATGTGGGTGGCTTAGCTCTTCCCATTTTCTTTTTCTTAATATATTTTTATTGATTTTCTACAAAAAGGAAGAGGGATAGTTGAAACGTCCATGAGAGAGAGACATTGACCAGCTGCCTCCTGCATACCCCCCACTGGGGATGTGCCCACAACCAAGGTACATGCCCTTGACTGGAATCAAACCTGGGACCTTTCAGTCCACAGGCCAATGCTCTATCCACTGAGCCAAACCAGTTTTGGAGCATTTTCTTCTTTTTTTAAATTCTATTCTTTTCAGCTTTATAAAGGCATAATTGACAAATCTTATATAATAAAAGGCTAATATGCAAAATGTCCCCTTGAGTGAGAGTTCAACCTGGAGTTTGACCAGGGGGCAGGGCCAGCCAACTGCTGGCAGCCCCTCTCTCCTGGTTGACCCCACTCCTGATTGGCCTCCCCACTCCAATAGGGGATGGGCCTGGCAGAATTCCACCTGTGCATGAATTCATGCACTGGGCCTCTTGTACAATTTATAAGATACTTAAAATGTAGCCAAAACTGTTTTGACTCAGTGGATAGAGCGTCAGTCTGTGGACTTACTATATGTATGTACTGTGAAAGTATTCCTCCCCTTTAGTTAACACTTCCAGGACCTCACATGTTTTCCCCCTTCAGTGAGAATATTTAAGTTCTATTCTCTTAGCAAATGTCAGTTATACAACAGTGTCACCAACTGCAGTCCCATGTGATACTTTAGTCCTCAGACCTTACTCATCTTACAGCTGAAAGCTTGCACCCCTGTACCAACTCTGCCTCTTCCCCTACCTCCAGCCTCTGGCCACCACTTTTCTACTCTCTCTTCGAGTTTGATTGGAACTCCTAAGAGGAAAGACAAAAACTGAAAACAAGTGACATCACGGGAAGGTGCTGGAAACCTGCCGAGCCATCCAAGAGCTGTGTGATTGTTGGCACATTGTGCCAGGGTGTGGGCCTGCCTCCGTGTCTAAATGGAGGAGAATGCTGCCTGCCTTGGGCCTCATACCACCTAAGGCTGCCTGTGGGAATGTTGAATACAGAAGAAACCCAGCAGGCAAATGGCAAAAATGGGTAAACCCCAAACTGGTAAACGCGAAATCAGAGCTCTATACAGTGGTACCTCAAGATACGAGTTTAATTCGTTCCGTAATCTTGAGGCGTGGCAAACTATGAGACGCTCGAGTTGGGGTAAACTGGTGGGTCGTGTGCAGCCGGCCGATCCTCGAGATTACTCCTATCTCAAATGTTGCTTGTATTTCAAAGCAAAAGTCGCTCGCTCGATGGCTCATATCTCAAAAATCTCATATGTTAGGGCACTCGTATCTTGAGGTACCACTGTATTTTTCTTGAAACTTTTCTGTAAGTTTGAAATTATTTAATAAAAATAAAACAAGGGTGTCCTCAGAGTAGGGTTGAGAAGCAGGGGGATACAGGATATTGTTAGCTCTTTACATATCTCTGTATTGCTTCATTTTTTAAAATGTGCATGCTATTGTTGTCTTTCTTATAAACTCCAACAAAAGTCTGGAGGAAAACAACTCAGTGATCTAGGATCTGAGCCTGGCACAGAGAAGAGGCACCTTGCTGTGCGTGCCCTTTCGCCCCACATGCAGGCCCTGCACCTGCAGTGCCGGGAAGGCAGGAGAGGGACAAACCTGGGCACAGGTCACAGGTCTCAGGTCACAGGCGAGCTCCCTATGGACCCATTGGCCTCTCTGCTGCTCTGAGCCTCCCTCCTGCACAGTCCCTCACTCTGCATCGTGCGTGTCCCCACCAGCAAGGACGAATGAGAGGCTGGAACAGGTGTGCAGCGGAGTCACTGAGGACAGAGTTTCCATCGCCTGCCTTGGCTTAGCTGTCTCCTTGGTACAATGCTCAGGTTTCAAGGGAGTGGTCAAGAGACGTGGACTGACCGGCAGCCGAAATGGTAAGGCCTCTCTGCTCCGGGCTCAAGGGGTTAATGTCTGAGTGCTTTTCCCTCTACCATCATCCTGTTTCCAAATGCCTGGCCCTAATCCCAGAGCCTGGGGGTGGGGGTGGGGGGAAGAGGCAGGGAGGGCTGGGGGGAATGAATTCCAAGCACCTCAGCTCAGACCTTGTTTGGTCAGAGGGACCTTGTTTGGTAGGAGGGACCTTGTTTGGTAGGAGGGAGGCTGGGGGAAGAGACAAAGGGAGATGCTAAGAGACAAGCAGGGAGGCATCTGGGTAAACCTGAGAACTCTGCTCAGACTTTTCAGCCAGCACCACCATGGACACATCTGCCCGGAGACCATCTTCCCTTCACAGCCTCTGCTGTAAGCGCTGCTGACACCAGCATATTGAAAAATAAAGCAGGCAGCTGGCTTCCGTGAGCGAGCCTGACCCTGCAGTGATGTGCCTCGCATGATACTTATGGTGACTGGTAAATGGAAAAAACGTGACATGGATGTCCTAAGAATCACAGGGAGAATCAAGCTCGATTTTGCTCCCCCATCACCTTCAACCTCTCTCCAGAGAAAAGTGATCTTAAAAGCAGAGCACATCTGCTGAAACCCTGTCAAGATTATTCCCACTCTGGTTGCTAATTCAGAAATAATTTGTGGTTCATGGATTCCACATTTCAAAAATACTCATCATCTGACCTATACACACACAGACACACAGACACTTTACAAGTCAGAGCCACACCCCAAATGCAGTGTGTCAACAATGAGGTGCAGATTCTGGCCTGGCATGTGGTGTTATCCTGGCATTATGTTTAGCCTTCCCATCTTCTGGGAGCCCCTTCCAGCCCATAGGACTCAAGGGTGAATCCCAGCAGCCATTTTATACTACAGGATTCTAGGGTCTATATTGTGTCCCCCCAAAATTCATATGCTGAAGCCCTAACTCCCAGTGTGACTATACTGTATTTAGGAGGTAATTAAAGTTAAATGGGGTCATAAGGGTGGTGTCCTGACCCAACAGGATTAGTGTCCTTATAAGAAGAGACACCAGGAAGGCTGGTACATGCACTTCCCCCACTGCTGTATGGGGACATGGGCAAAGGCCAAGAAGAGAGCTCTCCCCAGATGCAGACCATGCTGATATCAATCTTGGACTTGCCAATCTCCAGGTTGTGATAAATAAATTCTGCTGACAAAGCTGTCCAGCCTGTGGCATGTGTTACGGCAGCACAAGCTCAGACAGGGCCCTCACCAAAAACGCTTGCAGCCAGTGGCTGGCCAGAGCGGACACCTTCCTTTTCCAGAAGCTGGGGCACATGCAGGGAAAATGCAATCAGTTCTTGTCGCATGGGACCCTGGGAGTCCTGGGGCCATCACTTTTATAATCTGGTCTGCAGAGAGATGAACACGAAACAACGCACAGACTGAAGGAAGGATGAGGACAGGAAAGGGCATATTGCTGGCTAGCTGCTAGTTCTTCATTCCCCTCACTCACCTTCCGAAGGTGGCTGCCTGCCTGTCTCTGGGTTCCATGAAACACCCATATTATGACAAGTCCTCTCGGTTAGCTAAAGCTGGCACAGTTTTTAGTTTTTATTTACAATAAAAAAATAGGTTCTAAGTAATATACATGAACATAGACTTTGAAATCGTTATGACCCAAGACAGTGTCTTCTCCATGTTCATTTTACTGCCCTACCTCCCATGGTAAGTGTCCACATCCTACAGAAACTGGAGTGATAAACATCCATTGAACTGAAACCAACAGGTACATCTGCCAAAAATATTCCTTAAAAAACAGAAACTAAATACAGCTCAATTCAAGCTCCAGACAGAAATAAGTCTTAACCAAATTCCTCTTCGCTGAGCCACAGATCCTACACAGACTCTAGGATGCCATGCTTTTGCTCTTATGTGCCTCACATACAGGGAGTGGGTTCCGCACGTGAAGAGTAAAAGGCCGTTTCCATTTCTGATCCCACCTTCTGCCAACCATACCAGGCACACATCTGCTAGAATACATGGTTGCCATAGAAATCACCATTTTTGGAACAGGAAAACCCAGTGTCTATGAAGAATGCAGCCATATCAGTCCTCGGTGAAATCTGTAAGCTTGGGGCTCAGAAGCGTCTTAGAGGACAGCCAGTTCCTTGCAACCAAACTGACCAAGGATGGGTCATAACACCTCGCATCTCGGAGAATCTACCTTGACAGCCCAAAATGAAGAGCTGCCATCAGGAGCTGAGGTTTTGGTAGAGGGCTGTCTCTTAAGAGTCAAGTCACACTAGGAGATGTCTGTGATACTTGATAAAGCTGGCAGCAGAATATAGTGGGTGAAGGTTTGGGATCTGGGATCAGACAATCCTGGTTTCAAATTCTGGCTCTCTACTTAGAGGCTCTGTCACCCTGAGCAAGCTACTTATCCATTCATTCTGTGTCTGTTTCCTCATCTGTAAAATTGAGGCAATACTGGCTCCCATTGCATGGGATTATTGCAAGATTTGATGAGATAATGTACGTAAGTTTCTAAATAATGACAACCATGCAGATAGTAAAAGTTCTATCTCCCTAGATTGCTGGCAAGAATCAAGAACCACACATAGGAAAGCAGAGACAATGAACAGAGCCAGGGGTTTCATGTTTAGATTTTGTGAGGAATTCATCTCCCTCATCGTCCTGGCAGCCCAAACTAAGGATCGGACCCCCAATCTGACTAGGCTGCTCATATTCCAGTGCTCATATCCAGGGGCTGTGGTGTCCCCCAGCCACACCACAGGGGGCACCTCTTCCCACACTGCTTCAGTGATTTCACACAGCCGCTTGACATCAGCCAAAGTGGGAGCTTTAAACCATGGAAACTAGTCAATGCCACAAACTATGTGCTTTTATCCGGGAGGACTCGTGTTAAACATTTCTTACGGCATCAATGGGAAAGCATCCTCATTAGGAACACGTGGTGGGAACGACATGTATCTAAGACTCCTTATAATCCCAAAGTTCCTCTGAACATGGGTCAGGGAGGATTCACAGGACCAAGAACTGCAATTGGGCACCCCATTGGCCCACTGTTTTTCCAACTTTTGAACTATGGAGATTGGCCCTGTCCGAGGAGGTGCAGCTGGAGAAGCTAAAGGCCACGTGAGTCCCCAGCAGATGGGAGAGTCCTAAGGGGCCAGGAAAGATGTAGAGATGAAGACCAATGAGGAGACAGGCATCCCAGATCCATGCTGGCCCTTCCCCTTGTCACCGTTTTTGTTCAACTCCCAGCACTTCACCTCAATTCCAGGCCAATCACCATCACCATCTACAGAGTCAGACAAAAGCCCTCAGTCCCTGGAAGGCCCCGACTCAGTTCCCAACAGGGCACTGCCACCCTCTACAGCCTGTGATTGAGTTGAATACATAAAGTTCCCAAAGAGTAAGAGAAAGAACGTCAAGGAACTCAGACCTAGCAGTTCCCTGGGGTGAATGTGGAGCCCGTACCAAGAGTGAGGGCAGGTGAAAAAAATGGGGCAGCTAAGAAGAGAACTCTCTCCCACTGCAGAAGATAGCATATTTACAGAAACCAGTTTTATTTATTTTGAAAAATATATTTTTGATTGATTACAGAGAAGACGGGAGAGGGAGTTAGAAACACACCCTACTGGAGATCAAGCCTGCAGCCAAGGTACATGCCCTTGACCAAAATCGAACCCAGGACCTTCAGTTCAAAGGCAGACACTCTATCAACTGAGCCAAAGCGGTTAAGGCTAAAGAGAACCCGGTTTTAAAGGATGAGATACAAACAGACTGAAGAATAGAAGATCTAAAACAGCAGGGGAGAAGGGAGTTGGAGATGAATGAAGCTGTAGGGACCTTTTCAGAAGTGTGTTTGGAGAGCCTCCGCCCTGCTCCCAGCCTGCCGCCTGCACCCTATCCCATTGCTCATGAGAAGTGCTGGTTCGGCCTCCAGAGAGGAGTGGTGGAGGAGGGACCACCAGGCTCTCTGGTCCCTGGGAAAGCCTCACTGGCCTCTGGTTCCGCGACCTGATTGGATGCAGGCCTCACCCTTCCTCTTACAGTGTTCTTCCTGCAAAAGCCGCAATAGGCTGGCAGCTCATTTCTCCACCTCCAAGACTGTCTGCCTGTGCCCACAGGACTCTGCCCTTCTTGAATCAGTAGAGGAAACTGTAACCTTTCCTCTGAGTAACCCCTCCTCTGAAGAGTGAACCACCAGGTGACCAGAGCTTTCCTCAAAAGCAGCATCCCAGGCAATGGGACAGCCAGGGCATCACAGTCAAGATCCAGTGCCACCGCTTCCTGGCTGTGTGCCACTGGGCAAGGCACTTAACCTTCTGAGTTTCAATTTCTTATCTGCCCTCCGATTTAATGATACCACAAACCTGCCATGGTGATTAAATCAAATGTGGCTGCTAGAGCCTAACACA
Organism: Lasiurus cinereus; assembly: GCA_011751065.1. NCBI lineage: Eukaryota > Metazoa > Chordata > Mammalia > Chiroptera > Vespertilionidae > Lasiurus > Lasiurus cinereus. Next base: position 38,719,374 of record JAAGEH010000005.1, on the reverse strand, counting down.
AGGATGACATACAGCAGAGCTCTCGGTAGAGAGCTGTTGCTCTGGTTGTAAAACCCACACCCCCATCACTGCAGAGACCCAAACCATTGTTCTATCCAGGTGGGACCAAAGGAGTCCTCCACTATGCTGGCCAGCTCTCAACTTCTGATCCACCCCACACACAACACCTTGGGTGTCACCTCTCGCTAGCCTCACAGGAAGAGAGACTTGCGTATCATTCAGAAGAGCAATGCATGTGGAAAGAAAGGGTCCCTAATGGGAATCTTTCATAAGAAACCTTACAAGTAAGTCCCAGGTGGTGGAGAGTGACCCTGTGCACCCAAACAGACACACACACTTTCTCTCACACTCACACACATATACCCACCCCCTGAATTCTCCATCACAAAGGTTAATCTGAAATGTCAACTGAATTCCAAGCCACTGTCTGGGTGATTTGTGCACCCCTTCTCAATGTTATTCCAACCCCAAGTCTGTTACATTGAAATCAGTAAAACCATGAAAGCCAGAACACTCTCACCACAGACACACGCACCCTCCTTTTATTAGAAACATGGCTCTCTCCCTCACCCCTCACTAGCGACTGATTCTCTGCAGGCTATTTTCCTAGAGAAGAGAGAGAAGAACTGGACTGTGAAGCAAGAGGCCCCACTTCCAGCCCTTCAGTTTTATGGATCTATGTTTCCCCAGGTAAGCGAATTGTGTGATCACCACGTTCTAAGATTCCATACATCTGAAAATTAGCCAAGACTACAAGAAATAAATCTTCCCCCAAAACCCTGGGCCTGTTTTCCCAGATTCTCTGGATTTTATGGAATAATATAATATACAATAGATTCAACACACTAATTTCAGACACACACCTGAGTTCCTGCGATAAATATAATTTTGTTATACAGCCAAGGATTAAAATTTCAGAGTCTGGTTTCATCCATCACTGACTGCAAAGGATTGACTAAGAGTGAGGTAAGAGCTCTTGGCCCGGAAAACCAGACCTAAGGAAAGTATCTATCTCTACTCCCCAGATGTCAGCACACACATGAGTAAAGGCCTTTGATGAAAACACTTTTCATTATTCAGGGGACTTCAAAAAACTACTTCTTTCTGCTATGGAATTAAAATACTTCTGATTCTCGTACATTCTAAAATGTCATCAAAAGTCAATGAACACACCCTAGTTGGTTTGGCTCAGTGAATAAAGTGTTGGCCTGCAGACTGAAGGGCTCTGGGTTTGATTCTGTCAAGGACACATACCTTGGCTTCACACTTGATCCCCAGTAACCGGCATCCAGTAGGCAACCAATCAATGACTCTCATTGATGTTTCTATCTCTCTCTCTCCCTCTCTCTTCCTCTCTGAAGTCAATAAAAATATACGTATTTTTTAAAGTCAATGAACACAATGGGATTGGTAAACAGACAACTTCTGTTTGTCAAAATAGCTTGACCCACTGCAAATACACAGAATAACTCTTCATAGTTTTTCCAAGATCTCCCTCAAACAGCAGGTCCAAAACATTGACTTAATGATTTCTCCACCCAGAACTTTTATATCCCATCCACCAGTTATCTAAGCAGAAACTCAGGAGTCTCTCTTAACTCCTTCTCATAATTCTCCTACCCGATCAGCGAGACTTAACCCTTCATCCCTGGAATCTACACCCCTTCCCCCGCACCTTCTTTGCGACTGCCATAATTCAGCCTGCATTCTCTCTCATCTAAACCACTCGACAGGCTCCTAAGTGCTACCCTCAACTCCAGGATGACTCCCACATATTCATTCTCAATGCCACACTTGGAGTGCTCTTTCTAAAACGTACTTCCAATTATTTCCCCCACCTGATGAAAATCTTTCAACATCTCGCTCCAAATGTATAAAATAAAATTTAGGTCTCTTTGCTGAGCAAGCAAAAGCTTCCTAATAGGCTCAACATCGCCTCCAACTACTCCTCTACCTACCTCTTTACATATTGCAAGCTGAGAAACCAAATGGCCTCTTCTTCTCTGCTCCTTTCTGCCCCTGAGCCTTTGCACATGCTGTTTCTTCTACATGGAAAGCCTTTCCCTCTTGTCTAACCAGCAATCTTCTCTCATCTTTCAAAACCGTGCTCAGATGTCACCTTCTCAGTTCAGCCCTGGCTGCAGTCCCTCACAAAGCACAGCCAATCACTGCTTTGCCTCCATTCCCTCTGTTCCATGCTGGTCATTTCATTACCACTTTTATTATACTACAAGTATTATTATGTCTGTGACTTTGCCTCCCCCTGTTAGCTTATAAGATTCTTCAGGGCAAGGACCACATCTTTGGATTCCTTATCCCCACTGTCTGATGTATAGTAGAACTCAATAAATACTTGTTGAATGAGTAAGTCGGATATGATCATGTCCTTCTTGGAGCTTTCAATGCATTTTCCAATTGTATTGGAAAACATGTTTTAGCCTATCTTTTATTACAGCCATTTGTATACTAGGCCAACCTCAAATTAAGCGCCAGGAAAAGAGGTATGCCTCACCATTACTTCTCCATCTGAGCCAGACACATCTGTAGGTATTCAGTAAATATTTGATGAGTTGAATAGAGTTCAAAGCTACTCCCCAGTGGAGACTTAGCTTTCAAACACACACACACACACACACACACACACACACACACACACACACTACTCAATCACCTACTTATGAGGCCCTGAGAGGTTTCCAAATGCCATTCCGACCTAAGAATGAGAAGTTCGGCAAAGCTGAAAAGGTCACTGGTTCCCAGGTATTAATGTCCCCATCACCACTCACTTCACCTAGAATGCCCATTAAACACACTCAAACACAGGAATCCATACTCATTTCTTTCTTCTAGCACTTTCTGCCCCAGATTTCAGCAAACCTTGGGGCTGGAAGTTAGAAGTGGAAACTTTCTCAGCAAATAAAAGAGGAGGCCAGGTAAAGCCATCTCCGGTGGCTGCTGTCAGTTTTAATCCCTTGCTGGGTGGACAGGGCAGGGTATAGCCTGCAGCCCACCACTATGAGCAAAACCGTGAAAGGCAACATGGAAACATACACATGATGCCAGGGGCAGGCATGGCGATCGTTCCTTAGAGCAGGGACCTGCCCCTCTGTCCTCTCCCCTCCCTCCTCCAGGAAAGATAAATTAGCAGGAGGTCAGCAGAGGACAGCTGAAGCAGTTGTGTTTCTGTAAAGGGGCAGTAGAAGTGTCTTTGATTAATGAAACCTTAACATGCGGCTGTTAGACAACCTCTCTTCAGGCACTCTGAAGGAAGACAGATCCCTGGACAGGCTTTAAAAAGACAGGAAGAAAGTCCTGGTGCACCCCCAGCATCCCACCCAGAAACCTGCTCCACAGCCTAGGGCCGGCATGGGGACTCCTGCTCCCACTGGATGCGGGGAAGCGGTCAGGAAGGAATGTGGGGCCACTGGCTGCCCTGGAAGAATGTGGGACTCTCGCCTGCTCACTAAAACCAACACCTGCCCATGTGCTAAGAGTCTTCTTGAAGTCCAACAAAAGACATCAAAGCTGGTGTTTGGAAGTTGAGATAACAAGAAAGGGCATAAAAAAAGAAAAGAGTGGGGAGAAAAACAACCCCAGCAAAAAGTCTGTCTCACCTCTGACCTCTGGAGAAATGACAGACCCCAAACACTTTAAATTGGGCTGGAGGACACACATTCCCCCTGCCCGGGTCACACCCACACATGAAAGAAATGGTTCCTTTTCCTAGAGGTCCTTCCCAGAGGGAACAGCGCGTGCGTGCACGCGCAAGCACGCGCGCACACACACACACACACACACACACACACACAGGTGCAGACAGAACAATGAAATGGGCGCACAAGCTGCAGCAACAATCACCCTCCCACAACCTTGCCTCCTCCCCTGAGCAGAAGGAAGAAAAGAATAGATCTCAGGATGGCATTGGACCTCTTTACCTTCCACCCTGATCTCTGTCCTGGGTACCAAGAAGTAATGTACCGTATGTTTCCATGTATAAGACGCTATTTTTTTCCCTAAAATTGTTAGACTGAAAATCAATGGAAGTCGGCTGAGGAGGGAGCCGAGTGGGTGAGTAGAAGCCCGGACCTTGTCAAACAGGTTTCCCCCAATCACGAGCTTCGTTGTTACTGACATCAACTGATTCTGTAATTGGAGGTGGAGGGTGCACTGGTGCAACAGGGACCAGAGCGTTCTCAGCCCATAAAGATGTCAAAAAATAAAAAGATAAATACAGTAAGTGATGGTCTTACTCTGCAAAATTCAAACTGAATGTAATCAGCTCTGCAAAAGAGCATGAAAATAGAGCAGCAGAGGGACAATTTGGACCTCCTGCCACTGAGTGTATGATCAGACTGTAGAGAAAACAGGAAGAACAACTCCTGAGATGCCAAAAAAAGAAGGCCTTAAGAGGAAAACCAGCAAAATGTTTAAAATCTTGATTTCTTAATTTTGGGTTAGAAAAGTGGGGGTGGGGGAGGCGGAATGGGCATCTTATACATGGGGGTGTCTTATACACAGAAAAATATGGTATATTGTTTCCCAGAAAGAACTCTTAAAACTGAAGCAAATGTTTTTTCACAAACACTACAGCTTAAATATGCTCCCTCTGTAGTGCTCAGGTTGGACCAGCAACAATCAAACAGGTGGGAAAATAGTGAGAAATTTAAAAAACAGGTTAGCTGCCCTAACCGGTTTGGCTCAGTGAATAGAGCATTGATCTGTGGACTGAAAGGTACCAGGTTCCATTCCAGTCAAGGGCATGTACTTGGTTGCAGGCACATCTCCAATAGGAGGTATGCAGGAGGCAGCTGATCGATGTTTCTCTCATCGATGTTTCTAACTCTCTATTCCTCTCCCTTCCTCTCTGTAAAAAATCAATAAAATATATTTTAAAAAATAGTTTAGCTATTCAAAAGGTCTAAAAATATTACAACAAACCACACACACACACTGCAGCCCGCAGTGTGCACCTACCCAGATTCCCAGCCATTCCCCTTACCCCAAAGTACCTGCTCTCATCAACTCCGACCTCTGGTCTTCATCCATTATTCTGTCTCAGCAAATACTTACTGGCCCCTACTTTGTGGCAGATACTGTGCTGAGAAACAATGACACATTCTCCAGAAATCATCTCAAATTAGAACATCAGGTTATTCTAGACCCCAAAGAGAAGAAACCCAGTGGTATTTCTACTTATTTCCTAAAAATATGTCATGGAGACAGAAATAGTACTGTTTCTATTGAATCACTTGGAGTTTGTAAGACAGCCCATGGGGGCTGAGGTCTCCAGTAACAATTTTATCCCTGTCATCCATTATTTCCAATAATAAATCATCATTATAATAAAAAATAGTGGGAGCTTATGTACTTAAAACTTGGCTAAGATAGCCAAAATTGATTGCACAGCTTTGTGTTGAATGACTGAATGAATGAATACACACAAACAAAAGAAGAAACGTCATGTTTCAGAGATGGCTAATGAGATGCTACATAACTAACTTGTGGCTGCCCCCAATAACCTCAATGGAGATGGTCTGGGAAAAGACAAGACCCACTGGCTTCATGTAGACAGGAAAAGAGAGGATAGTTCATCAAAATAGAATGAGAGGTAGCAAGGAAGGGTCATTCACAGAATGTCTGCATTTTTAAAGTCCCCTTTCCTGAACAAATCCCAACTATGGAATACTTCACAGGAGCAAAGAGCATGACTTATTTGTATCTGTGCTACATCAACTCACTCAAAGAAAAAAACACTTGTCAGGTATTCAGTAAGTTATCTGTTGAATAAGCTGCCACCAATTCGCCTCTGGGAAAAGGTCATGATCAAATTCGTTTTATATTGGAATATCCTAGCAGTTCTCAAATTCTTTCTTCCCTGGTTCTCTCCCCTTTGTTCTTCCCAGTACTCCCTCCAGTTTCTAATACCTCTTAGTCAACTTTATTTATGCAAATAGATGCAATGTTGAACATCAAGGCCCTAAATACCTCTTTTGAAGGATGTAGTGGTCTCAGAAGAGTATACAGAAAATAGGAATGGGTGAGAGTTGATCTGCTTGGTCTAGTATCCATTCATAAATTATTATTATACACTGACTGCTAAAGACAGTTCAGAATTCAAAGAAGAGTAAGATAGTAAGGTCTTTGCTCTCCAAGAAGGAAGATTAGATATGCATGAGCTAGAATGCTTTGAGAGGTGAAAATGAAGTGTATGGAAACAGAGGTGGCTTTATGGAGTTTTCATTTAACTAGATCTTAAAGGCTGGGGAGGACTAGAACAAGAATAGGATGAAGCTGCCTTCTGTGATCAGATAACTCTTTTAGGGTCTCTTCAGAATAGCAAATCTTGGTGCTGCAAGTACGTGCTAAAGCACCAGAACACAATCCCCTTAGAGGAAGAGATAGGTCCTCAGAAGACAGTATACTTTTTTCCTGAAGGGAGGGGGAATCAACCTTTTTTAAAAACATCATTCACTAATCCTTTCCTCTTTTCTATCTCTCACTCCCTCTCTCTCAATTTTCTGAATACTCTTCCCAAATTCAAACAGTAAAATATGACCATTAAAGGCTTCATACCATCCATTCTACAGACATCACTGTGACACTTTTTAATTAAGTAAATTATAAAATATGATCAAAAATGATATAATTTTAAATAAATTATAAAATAAGAACCATAATCAGAATTACAGGACAGATGATAGCCTGAGAAAAATACTTTCTATGCATTCAGTAGGTAAAGAATTAACATTTAATAGAAAGAGAACCAAAAAATATATAAAGAAAAAAACAAAACACCAATAGAAAAGCAGGCAAAATGTTTTAATTTTTTATGTAGGCAAGCTTATCTATCTTTTCCTCTATATACACTTTGGGTTTTGTATCTTTTAAAAATATATATAATATTGCCCTAGCTGAGTTTGCTCAATGGATAGAGAGTCCAGCCTGCAAACTGAGGGGTCCCAGGCTCGATTCCAATCAAGGGCACATGTCCAGGGTTATATGGGCTCAATCCCCAGTGTGAGGGTGCAGGAAGCAGCCAATGATTCTCATCATTGATGTTTTTATCTCTCTCCCTCTAACTGCCTCTCTGAAATCAATAAAAATATATTTAAAATAAAATATATTATTTAAAATCTATATTTCTCCTGCGATATACCCAAGAAAACACATGGACCACTGCTCACAAGAGAGATTCTTTCTTTGCTGAAGTAGGTCTGGGAGCTTCCAAAAAGAAGAGAGGGTAGAAAGGAAAGAGGAAAAACGTGTCTCAACAGTAGCCAACAAAAACACTAGAGATAAATAAATTCAGCATCTGGCATCTGTGAGCCCTGAAAACCTAGACCACAGATTAAATTAATTAGGAAAACCACCCACAACAAACCAATAGCACCGGAGAGGGAGCTGAAGGAGAAGGAAGGGCTGAGTGCTGTCAAAACAGAGGCGTCAGAACAGCGCGTGCAAAATCACTCCCCGAGGAACTTCCAGGCCTTCATAGGACACGGTGGTCTCTAGCTCATTCATAATGTTTGCCTTGGCTGAGGTTCTAAACCACAAAAACATCTGTGCAGAAGGAAGCAAATGATTTCACTAAAATCATTCTGGAAACTTTTCACATGTTTGGAGTCATTTCATGAGAGGACAATACAGTTAATGTCATACACTGGAAGGACAATCTTTTGGTTAGCAGCACCAGCAAGTTTCGCTCTCTCTGTCCACTCTCTGCTGGTGCAGAAATGAAAGGAAGAAGGAAGGGGGTGGGGTGGGAGGGTCAGAGATGGAGAGGGAGGAGATAAACAATTTAAGAAGCACAGCCAATTGTTTTCAATTTTGAAATTAGTGCTTACCTACCAATGGTATTGCCTTTAGCTCTCTGGAAACTACAGTGTAATTAGGCTCACTCAACTTAAAACATGACCAGTCATTAAAATGTTTCTTGATCCAGCCAAGTTATTACACACACACACACACACACACACACACACACACACACACACATCTCTCTAAGCCAAAAGTACATCAAGTCCCCAAGAAACAGCAAAAACATGTCATCCCTTTCCAGAAACCATGCTCGGGTTTCATGACCTGCCTTAAAGAAAATGTTCTCACGATTAATTAATTTATGAGTAGTCCCTCCCTGCAACATGCACAACAGGTTCCACGAAAATTCTTAAGCTTTTAAATTATACTGTTAATGAAAGTAAATAAAGGCAGTTAAAGGGCAATTTGCTCAATTGGTGTTAATATTTAAGCACAGCATGTGTAAAAACAAGATCAAAGAATTCCATTTTTACCAAGAAAACTTTAACCCAACTTCATTTCCAAAAGATCAGATGCATTACCAAGATTCTTTTTTCCTTCCCTCTACCCTTCAGCATCAGGTAATGAGGCTTTTTATTAAGTTAATATTTCACATTAACCTTATCAGTTTCTATCATTTAGAAATTACAATCTATAAAATCAGATCAACTTAATCATGTTTAGATTAGATTCCACATCCTGAAGGCGAACTAAATTGTTTACATCTTCCCTCTCCTCTCCACACTCGAGCACCAAGATTCCGAGATGCCAGAATACGAAGGTTCGTGCCATGGTCTCCACTGATGCCGGACCCTCAATCCTCGAACCTGCACCAGTGACACCACAGGCCAGTCGCTGCAGCCCTGCCAATGCTTTTAAACCAGCTTCACACAAAAGCCTGAAAGGTGACTAGCCGGACATGAGTGCTTGCTGTGGCTTTGCCTGGAGTGTGCCCAAACTCCCTGCAAAACAGAAAACTACCCAGGGCAGATTAGCAACATGGAACTTCCCCTTGGTGACCCCGAAGAGCTGCTTTGGCAAGGAGAGGGGGGTATATGCACAGGTGCTGCAGAAGGCCACTCTGTGCCATCCTTCCTCCTTAGTGTGTAGGTAAATATCCAGAATCTCCCAGAACCCCTACACACCTCCCTCAAAGGAGAAGAAAAGAAGTGGACACAGTGAAGGCCAGCCTCCCAGTCACATCCAGGTCCTCACCAAAAGTTCTAAGCTCTCCCATCACAAACACAAACACACACACACACACACACACACACACACACACACACACCACAATTCTCCCACATTCTCAGATCCCTTCCCTGGGAGTCTAATTTCCTCAAAACATTGTGTGTTAAAGTGGTATAATTTTTACTATGATGCTGAAGGCCCCTGAAGTGCTTGAATTAGTAGGCACTCTCCAGAAATACTCATGCGGCCCATACCAGCTCTTTCCCAAGTCCTGGCTCTTCCTGAACACCTCAGTTTCCCTCTCCACTCGTCCAGCTGCTCAATAAATCATCCTGTCTAACAGAACCAGCTGGTCTGCACCACCCAACTCCAGAAGCGAGTCCCTGTCCTGAGACCCCACTGGGAGAACAGGCCCATATCATCCAACCCTCCCAACCCCCACACCCAGTTTCTCAATTCAATTACTAAATCTCTCCCGATTCCTCTGTCCCTTTCTTCCCTGCCCCACCTCCAAGCCCACTCATTCCCAAACCATTTTTATTTTATTAAGGGACTGGCCTCTGCAAGGATGTTTACCAGTATATTAGGCTCACTTCCAGGACATAACCCATCCTAAGGGAACACATTCCTGACCAGGGCAATGGAAAACCTATGCAAAACATCTGGACCTCTCTGTGCTTCCAACTCCAGCCTAGGGAACTTCATCAACCTCCAGGTCTCTCCAAGAGTGAGCACCACCGGGCATGGGGGACAGGGCCTGACTTCAAGGGTCAGAGTGGCAGACACTTTTTGTCCAGCCAAAGATCTGGCAAAGAACCAACCACAGATTAGGTATTACTTCTGGGGAACCAGCATTTTCCAGGCTAGTTGGCACTGGAACAAGATGCCTTAGGCAACTGCCACATTCAAATGGAGAGCTACTGAGAGGCCAACAGGAGTCCCAGGGAAGAAGCGACATCTCAGTGACGAGGAGGTACTCCATAGGTTCCCCTCCCAAGTGCCAGGTCTCAGCTCAACTAGGTCTGTCGTGGGTTAGGACCCCATGTGCCCCACCTCTAGCCCCCAAATGGGACTGACCCACTGAAGAAGCAAATGCTGGAAGTATCCTTAACTGAAGTTTGGAGCCAGTTCTATCTGGGTGCCCTTGTCTACGCTGAAGCCAGTCTATCCCAACATCCAGAGGAAATCCAAGAAGGTGGTAAAGAGCACAGGCTAAGCAATAAGCCCTGGGTTTGCTTTCCAGCTCCCCACAAAGTTAAACAGCAAACCTCTTTGAACTTTTCCTGTGTCCAAATGAGGCTTCTCATCTCTAACACTGGGATGCCAAAGGCCTGTCCTGGAGACTGAATGAGGTCATATGTACCAACACTGGGCTTAGAGCCTGCCATACTACAGGTGGCCCGCCCACAGGAGGTACCTACCCCACACCTAAAGAACTTGGCCAGTGCTATCTACTTTCATCAGCTCCTACTGGCATTTCCCTAACAGCTTAGGTGTCTTTTATTTGTTTTAAATATATTTTATTGATTTTTTACAAAGAGGGAGAGGGACAGAGAGTTAGAAACATCGATGAGAGAGAGACATCGATCAGCTGCCTCCTGCACGCCCGCTACTGGGGATGTGCCCGCAACCAAGGTACATTCCCTTGACCAGAATACAACCTGGGACCTTTCAGTCCGAAGGCCGATGCTCTATCCACTGAGCCAAACCAGTTTCGGCTTAGGTGTCTTTTAAAGAGTTCAGTGAGGAAGGGGAAAAAACGGGAGGAAGAAGAGCTCAAAGTTTCCTCATGATGTTAAAGAGAAATCCTTCCAGAACAGAAGCCAGAGATCAGGGACTGCAGAAAACCGCACGCAAGCACAGGCACATCAATTCAATTCTCAGGTCAGAAACTGTGACCAACCACTTGTCTGTAATGGAAGCTGACTTAGCAATTCACACTGGGCTTCTTATGAAAAGGGGGGAAGACAAGGAAAAAGATCCCCAAGATGCTGGAGACCATAGGTGTCCCAGCTCCTGCATGCCAGACTCAAGGCTGCTTGCTAACGGCTGCAAACATTTAGTACACTCAGCTGCTCCGTGCCCTCTGCCAGGCCTGGGGTCTCGGCACTAACACTTGCACCAAAAGACTATCTGGGCTGCCATCGCACACACAGGAACTTAAATAGCTCACTGAATGAACCCAGGAATTAATGAATGATAAAGCCATATTGTCCCCCTCAATCTCTCCTCTCACAGCAGCATTCAAAACCATGGCAGCGTCTTCTACAACAATGCTTCCTAAGAAGAAAGCGATGGCAATAATAATAACAAGGTAAGAGTGGAAGAGGGATCCCATTATCAGAAAGGCAGATTTTTAAAAAACCTATATCCATCTCTCCTGCTATCTTCTCTATTCATTCCGGGTTAATTTGAAAATCTATCTCTCCAAATAGGACAGGAAAAAAAAAAAGTGCTGTACTGCACACTGTCCCCATCTCCAGCCTCTCATGCTAACCCTGTTCCTCTTTAGGAAACATCCACCTCCCAGGTCATTCTCAACAACACAGTACAGGAGGGAAGGTATACACACTAGAACACTTCTCCCAAGATGCGCATGTGTGTCCACATCGGACAACTGAGGAAGTGCTACACACCCAACCCGGAGGAAAGAAGCCCTTCCCATCGCTTCTGAAACTGTCTGATCGCTTCTATATCACTGTTTTCCCGGGTGGGAATGTTAGCACTGCAATCACTTCGGGAGGCTCACAAATCGTACTCTTTGGAGAAGAAACACCAGGGGAAAGAGGATCCCTTTGAAGAGTGACCTGCACTAAAATACAGGCAAACCCTCGGCCGACTCACTGGATGTTCTCTAAACGGCAGAGTGTTTCATTACCAGGAAGGCCAGAGCCTGAGAAAGCAGGTGAATAAAGAGAATTAAATCAGATCTAAACCCAAAGTGTTTTATAGTGCGTGCAGCAAGATCTAAATGCTCTTCCCTGGACACTATCAGAAACAAAATATGAGAGACATACAAGCAGCCTTCCAGGCAGGTGAGTGAGTCATGTGATTCCCAGGTCCTTCCCAAGATCTGGTCATAATCCACCAGAGAAAATCCAAGAAGGGAGCAGGAGTATAGGCTAACCACCGCCCAGCAAGCTGAGCTCATCCTGGCTCCAACCTCGTGGCAGAGAGAAGTCCAGGTCCTCTGGGGTGCCATGCTTATCTCATCTCCAAGTCCCTCCACCATAATACATGTGTGTCTCCTTCTGTGTGCACTCTTGCCCTTCCCCAAGCCCACTGGTATAGATAAAACTTGTCAGAACAACCTCCCTTTCAAAAAACCATCTATTGGGGAATCAGCTATGAGGGCTGGTCTGAAAGGTAAAATTCTGGCTCTCAGAACCTCCAACAGAGAAGCAGACAGACCAAAGACACGAGAAATCCACCATATTTCTGGTGGTGGCGATGAAATAAAACAGGAGTCAGAAAGAGCTGGGGTTCTTTTCCCTCAGAAAAGAGAAGAAGGTGAAATCATCAACCCTCAGACCAAGGAGTCAGGGCCAAGTTAAGGTTTTCTTTTTCCTATAAAAGCCATCATAATGATCTTTGTTTTTGTTTTTTTTCCCTGTCCTCACCTGAGGGTATGTTTATTGATTTGAGAGAGGGCAAGAAAGAAAGAAACATTGGCCAGCTGCCACCTGTACATGCCCCAACTGGGAATCAAACCAGCAACCTTTGGGTGCACAGGACAACGCTACAACCAACTGAGCCACCCTACAGCCATCGTGATCGTTTTTGAGGGGCCGCATGACCTCCCAAGAGGGTAGACTTAGCCATGAAATCAAGCCAAGGCAAACGGACGACACAGGACATTTCAAAAGGCGTGGCGGCAGAGGCACTGTTGAGTATTCAGGGGCAAGTGGGGGCTGATGCCCCATTCAGACCAGCGTTCTCCTCCCACCACCCCTCATCGGTGAAAGGGCACACAGAGTGGAGGGGTGGGGTGAGGAAGGGAAAGAGTGAGGGGAACAGAAAACATTATGCAATGCTAGAATGCTACTTTTATTTTAAAAGCTATCATGTGTAAAGCATTAGTGTTTTTGAAATTGCATTCCTGAGTTAATTAAATGGACAATCTTTTATACATAAAAGTGAGAGAAAGCAATTAAAAGCTAAACGAAGAAAAACTGCCTTCCCCTGGTGATCTGGGCTATCCCAGTCCCGCTGCATTAACATAAAGCAAAGACAAGGCTCCCAGGCACCACTGTCCCGATGTCTCTTTTATGGCACCCTTGGTGACAGTTTGAAAAGAATTTGTCTTCTAAGTTTACCTCTGAGACTATCAGGATGAGAGGAGAGGGCAGTGACAGGAGGAAAAGGCCTCATTGAAGCACAGTTTATAAACAAACAAGGGAGCCCAGGAGAGACCAGATCTGGGCCTGAAAGAAACCTAAATAGATACCACACCTCTTTACCGTAACCTACACCCAAAGCAGCCACACCCAGGGCTTCACCCAGAGAAGCAAGTCAGAGTTTGGGGCTGTGCAGCCAGCCTCAGCTCACAGGTTTGTTGTAAAAATCAGAGAATATTCCGATTACAACAAAAGAAACTAAGATTAGTTATCAGGAGGAACATCCTAAATACACTGCTATGTCCACGGGTCTAATTTTCTACAAACATGTCTTCCCTAGATGGGTGCATGGCGACGGGGGAAGGTTGCTAGCTCCCTGGGTGACAGCCAACCTGGGCTCAGGGGAAATGGGAATGACAAACACCCCTTCTGATGCCCAAACAGACTCAATCCTGTCACCCTCAGAGGCTGAGCTTACCCCGGTGCCCTGACAAGAATGTTCCAATGACAAAAGGTACCACCTTTCTCCTTGGCATCAGCAAGAAGGAAAACATGAAGTCGTCCATGTCCATTCAAAGGAATGGCTTTTCAATAGAGATGTAATGCAGAACTAGAATGGTGTTCTCTGTCTTGAAGGCCAAATGGGCTGAATTTCACAGTGAGTTGCTCCCAGGCCACAGGAACTCCCACCTGCCGAAACAGGTTTGGCTCAATGGATAGAGCGTCGGCCTGGGGACTGAAAGGTCCCAGGTTCGATTCTGATCAAGGGCATGTACATTGGTTGCAGGCACATCCCCAATAGGGGGTGTGCAGGAGGTGGCTGATCTATGTCTCTCTCTCATCGACGTTTCTGGTTTTCTATTTCTTTCCCTTCCTCTCTGTGAAAAATCAATAAAATATATCTTTAAAAAAAGAAAAGAAAAAAACAACTCCCACCTCTGGACAGCACTTTCCCAACCCTGCTCACTCTTCACCCCAGTAACAGTGCTGACTGCTGGCTGTTTCCAGGTGCTGCTCTGTCTATTCCTGCTTTGGGGAAGGGAGAAGTGGGGAATAGAAGCACAGCAGGGATGGCCAGGCCCAGGGCAAGTGAGAGATGCTGATATCTCGGGTGCTGGACGTGAAGGCTGATGGTTCTCACCAGCTGCATCCTTCCCAGCTCTTAGGCCATGTCTGCAGGCCAGTCATGCCTGCTGTTTGCTCCTAGAGCCAGGCTAAGCCACACTCTATTTTGGTGCCATCATTTCTACCTTCAAAGGAAGAACTCTCGTGGGGCTGGGAGGTAGAATATGGTTAGCTGCCAGTTTTTTATGCGTGTTCAACCTGGGATAAAACAGGAAAAATAAACCACCTAATCCAAGTGCGTCTGTGCAGAGAAGGGCTTGAGCTGCTGCAGTGGCGCCCACCCCTGCACACCCTTGGCAAATGGGCTCAAACTGAGCACCTTGATCGAAATGTTGGTCCGAAAGGAAAGGAGGATGAGGAGAGAGAAAAAAATGGCCTAGCTATCCCATAAATTCAATTATTTGGGCCCCACACAAGAAACATTTATTAAATTTCTCTTTGATTCCCCAGGCTCCAAACTCACACTCTGATGTTAGGGAGGGGTGTTAAGTAAGCCACCAAAATGCAGCTCTCCGTGCCACCCCCCCACAGGACCCACGCCTCCCTTTGAGATAGGAAGAACCAGCATCATTTGCTCCAGCCAAACCCTCCCTTTGTTCTGTGGCTGAGTTCATCTCGGGGCCCCTACTCATGAAAGGAATTCAGGATGAGTTAAACGTTACCTCTATCTCCACCCAGCATCTCCTAAGCCATCTGATAAGCGCTAGAGAAAACATCCTGTGTATAGAGGCTGCGGTGCTGGATGCTGACACAGGGTGGGGGAGCACCGATAGGGGGGGACGGGGGGGGGGGGACAGGAGTCAATCCTCCGAGAGATAGGGACTCACTCTCTGGAAAGTTCAGAGAAAGCAAAGAGAAGAAAGATTCCACTGACTATTACATGTGGTCACCAAAACTCAAAGCAAGTAGAGCCTTCTATGTCCCAAAGTTAAAAAGAAGAAAAAACTAAAACAGCCTCCTCAATCCCAGTAGACAGCATACCCTAAAAAAGAAAAAAGAAGTGTTGAACAGAATCTCAGCTACCACAGGCTGCTGTGCCCTGCCCTCTGTGCCTCTAGCTGTGCTTTGGTCTTAGGCTGAGGGTGAGCTGTTGGTTGGAGGGGTACCCTTCTGAATTCCAGGCACTACCTAATGTTCCTCCCTGCAGTCTTCCATCTCCTTCCCTCAACACGGCCTGGCCTGATGACCTCCCCTCCAGGCTCTCTCCATGCCTACCTTTGGGCTCAACACCTAGTGTTACAGCCTCGAGCAGGAATAACTCCCAGTGCAGCTGAGGTGCTGCTTCATAGATCTCCACTTTCAGCATCCCTGGTCCAGTAAGATCTACCTGAATCACCACCTTCTACTATGCCCAGTCACTGAGAAGAGCGAGACATGATGGTGCAGGAGGCCCCCACATTGGACTGGCTCTGTTAACATGAGTGTGTGAAATGCAAGAGCTCTGGCTGACTCTGGTCCCCGGGTTATTGTAAATGTCAGGCAGCATCAAGGGCTTCAGGCCCAAGAAGGGAATCACAGGAGAGGCTCCAGGACTGGCCTTTTTTTCTGGAACTGCCCTCTTCTGTCTGTAAAATTCCCCAGGTACCCAATAAGCAATTAAATGACTGTTTATCTCTTCCTCAACCACCCCTCGGGGATACAGGACCAGCCACAGGGCTATGGCAAGAAGCATCCCTCTTCTGACATATGCCAGGATCATCCTGGAAACTACGGCCCGCCCGGGCATTTCCCAAGTGGCTCACTTCCAAAGAGTACCCCGAAGGGAAAAGTGAACATCCGAGTCCACCTGGTCCCTCCAACTACTCTCACTGCAGCTGTGATGGACGAGGAGCATGATGAGGAGCAACAAACCTTCCTCCTGAACAGGTCACCAAGGAGCCCGAGGACAGTCCAGCCCGCGCACCACAGGCCAGAGTGTGTCAGGAGTAGGAGTTGCATGCCTCAAACCCCAGGGAGATTCAAACCCCAGTTGGGCTGCCAACCTTGCGCCAGCACTCACAGCCCATAAAAGAATGCCTTCCCAAAGCATTTGAAAGGGTTTCTTTTCTCCTGGAAAGGGAAATCGCAACTGAGAACAAGTCTGCAAAGTGAGGCAGCTGCCGCCGTGGCTCAGGCCCCTGAGAGAGAGGGAGACTACCATCAGGGTGCTCAGTGCCAACCTCAGCAAGCTCCCAAGACCCACACAGCTACACAGACACCCTGAAACCAAGGACGAGGTCCCTGCTGCTGAGACACAACCACCCGGGGTTTAGCCCTGTAGACAGCCTGTTTCACAGGGAAGAGCAATAAAGCCACTGGTAAAACCTTGCCTGCCCATCCCCATCAGGGTGCCACCAGCTCTTTTCTCGACACCATGATGCGCGCGCACACACACACACACATACACACACACTCGCTCACACTCATGCACACACTCCCATACTCATACACACATTCACTCATACACACTCACACACATTCACTCATATACTCAGGCACATTCATGCACACACTCACACACACCCATACTCATACACACATGCACTCATGTACACTCATGCACACACACACACACACACACACACACACACTTGCTCACTCCAGTTGACATTGCACAGCTCTAAAACCAATGAATCACCAGCTGGATCCCAAGACAACAGTATCACCCACTAGTTAAAATAAAACCCTACTGGAGACTTATGTTCAAAATGCTTGTTTACCACCTGTCTTTTTGCTGCTTTTGTAGTTGTTGGAAAAGCACTTATCTGGGAAGATCAGGAGTTTGGTGGGAGCCAGGTACCCGGAGGAGATCAATCTAAACAACACCTCAACTTCCTTACTATAAGCTACATGCCTTCTTTTACTGACCACATCATAAACATTGTAAAAGAGATTTATGGTAGGCCTACATTCAGATCATCAACCTCCCCTCCTCAAGGGGCAAATGCATCCCAGGCTGTGACACCACTTTTCACAAGTGCAATCCACACTTGGAAAAACTAAAATCAATATCTGCTGTGGCATCTCTCTCCCCACAATAAGGGCATGGTTGTTTTAGAAGGATACAAGCTTCTGAAATGCAGCTTTAACAAACAGAACATTGCTCAACTGTTCCAGAGGCAGGTGTCATAAACAAGCAGCCACATGGCAAACATATTGATTTCCCAGCCCTTATCTCACAGCAACCAGTGCTCAGTTACCAGGCTACTTTAATATGTAATTTACTGCAGGGAAAGGAGAGTGGGGCGCCTGGGATATCTGAAATATTTACTGGAGAATTATGGAGGCTTCCCACAGGGTGGTGATGTGCAAGCAAAGAGGAAGAATTCCTGGGCTGGAAACCACAAATGAGCATTTCCAAACTGTCCAGTGAAAAGGCCAGATCTACCTCCCTCTCCCCACCCAAGAACCCCGAGGATCAACTGTTTCTCTGCTATGAAAAACACTGCTCAACACTGTCGTTATTTGAATACAGATGTTTAGTTTCTGCCAAAACAGTACAAGGAAATCACCTCCATCTATTCTGTGGGTTACAGCGCTTATTCCTCAGCCCACCTGACTCAGATAAAAATAAAGAGAACAGGGAAGTTAGAATTTTAAAAGCTCCTTTGCTGGCTTGGCTTCTGCAGGACTCGTGAGAACGTTGAGAGTCTGCTTTTTCCTCTCTCCTATTTTTAAAATTTTAAGTCAGACTTTTTATCCCAAGCTGCAAAACACCAAAAGAGAGCCAACACTAATTAAAAGCAATCAATGTATAGCTACATTAAGTGGGAAAGATGCGCTGTGTCTGGCGTTAAAGGTTGTAGGTTTAAAATTAGACCTAGAAATGCCAAAGTTAAGCTTTTGCGGATCAGCACCAAGGCACCCACACGCCTGGCACTATATATATGGGGAGCCCCATACCTTCAGATGCTACCCATTAAACCCTCAGCAGCACAGACAAGGACGCTGGGGCGATGCCACCACCAGGCAGAGAAAACTTCCAGCTCCAAGAGTTACATTTCCATCTTGAAACTCTAACTTACTTGGGCATAGATTTTCACTTTTAATTTCCGTAGGAGTTTATTATTATTATTATTGTTGCATTTAAATAAAAACCAAGTCCTTGCTGGTTTGGCTCAGTGGGTAGAGTATTGGCCTGTGGCCCGAAAGTCCAGGTTCGAGTTCTGTCAAGGGCACTTACTGCAGTTGCAGGCTCCTCCCTGGCCTGGGCCCTGGTTGGGGCAAGTGCAGGAGGCAACCAATCGATGTTGCTTCTCTCACATCTCAGTCTTTCCCTCTCTCTTCCACTCTCCTTAAAAATCAGTAGAAAAAAATATTCTTGGGTGAGGATTCAAAAAAATTTTTTTTTTAAATTAATTTTTTATTAATTTTTATACATACCTCCCCATTGCCCCCCCTTCCTCCCAGGCATACCCCGACCCCCCAGTGTCTGTGATCATTGGTTATGTTTATAAGCATGCATACAAGTCCTTTGATTGATCACTTATTTACCTCACCTAACTTTAATCTTTCTGTTATAATTTCACAGTCTGTTTGATGCTTTATGATTTTTGTCCTCCTGAGAATTATCAGTCTACTCCCTTTCTGTGCTCCTGATTCTATTATATTCACCAGTTTATTCTGTTGATCAGATTTTTAATTCACTTAATTTTTAGATTCACTTGTTGACAGATGTGTATTTGTTGTTCATAATTTTTTGTCTTTTACCTTTTTCTTCTTCCTCTTCTAAAAGGGTACCTTCAGCATTTCATATAATACTGGTTTGGAGTTGATGAACTCCTTTAGCTTTTTCTTCTCTGTGAAGGTCTTTATCTGCCCTTCAATTCTGAATGATAGCTTTGCTGGATAGATTATTCTTGGTTGTAGGTTCTTGTTGTTCATCACGTTGAATATTTCTTGCCACTCCCGTCTGGCCTGCATCGTTTCTGTTGAGAAATCAGCTGACATTCGTATGGGTGCTCCCTTGTAGGTAATAAACTGTTTTTCTCTTGCTGCTTTTAATATTCTCTCTTTGTCTTTTGCTCTTGGCATTTTAATTATGATGTGTCTTGGTGTAGTCCTCTTTGGGTTCCTTTTCTTTGGGGTTCTGTGTGCTTCCTGGACTTGTAAGTCTATTTCTTTTACCAGATGTGGGAAGTTTTCAGTCATTATTTCTTTAAACAGGTTTTCAGTATCTTGCTCTCTCTCTTCTTCTGGCACCCCCACAATTCTGATGTTGGTTCGCTTGAAGCTGTCCCAGAGGCTCCTTACATTATGTTCACATTTTTGGATTCTTTTCTCTTCTTGCTTTTCCAGTTGAATGTTTTCTGCTTCTTTATATTTCAAATTTTTGACTTGATCCTTGCCTTTCTCTAGTCTGCTGTTAGTACTCTGCGTAATAGTATTCATTTCAGTCAGTGTATTTATTATCTTCTCTTGGGTCTCACTAAATTTATCCATCTTTTCTAGCATATTCTTACAAAACCTTATAAGCGTGGTTTTGAACTCTATATCCAGTCGTTTTTTTTCCTCCATTTCTTTTGCTTGTAATCCCTTCCCTTGTCTCGGCATTTTCACTGTGCCGGGGAAACTTCTGTGCTGGATTCAGCCGAAGAAGCCTCTGCTGAGCTTGGGAGGTGGAGTCTCAGGGCTTAAGGGACCGCCTTGCCTTCCAGTCGGCCCCGCCCTCCACGGCCCCTGAGTCTCACGTGACTGGGTAATGGCTGGAGCGGTCCTTGTGCATGAACCCGCAGCGCCTCCAACCGCTGCCTTTCCGGCTCCCCTGCGAACCAGGACCACACGAGTCTAGGTCCCCAGGGTTTCGCCCAAAACAGGGGCCCAGTGGACTCAGAAGCGGCGCAGTTGGGAGGGTCTGTCTCCCGCCCACTCGCGAAAGCCAGCGGCACAATCAGCAATCCGTCCTCCGCGTGGTGCCGTGCGCGACCAGACCTCCGATCCTTTGCAACTCCCCTAAATTTCCGTGCACTTCTCCCTTTTCACAGTCCAAACTCCCCCCGTATGAGTTTCGGCTGGATCTGGGGTTTAGTGTCGTAAGATAAGGAGTTCAAGGCCGTTGGGAGTCTCCGTTTCCCTCCCGCCAGAGAAAGCCAGCCAGGTACTCCGGCACTGCTCTCTCAGCGCGCGTCTCTGTACCTCAGCTTTTTGCAGCTCCTCTGGGTCTCCGTGAGCCCCTCTCTTTCCCTCTAGTTGTAGAACTTCCACTTAGCCAGCTTTCCTGTGGTTCTGGATGATGTCCGTTCTGTCTTTTAGTTGTAGTTTTGAAATTGTTGTGCGAGGCAGCAGTATAGGTGTTTACCTATGCCGCCATCTTGGATTCTCCCCTCAAAAAATTTTTTTAAAAAAATAAATAGATGCCAAGCTATGAGGAAGGAAGAAGCTGTAAAGTTTCTGTTCAGAAGCTTCCAGAATCCCGCACTACACCTGCCACCAGCCGCAGGGGCAGGGGCAGGGCACCACAGACAATGAACATCAAGCCTCTGGAAACCTGACCACAAGGGACCGAGTCTGAACACATCAACAGCCCTCCAATAATTTTCAGAAACTCTGCAAACCGACAATGAGTTTCCTTCCTCACTGAAACTTCCATGTGCGGTACAGCCGCAGTCATTTTTGAAATTATTTAAATTGGATAAAAATCAGAGTGGAAGATTTTCCTGACTTCCCTCAGAAGAGGTCAACTAGATGGGATCTTAAGACCCAAAGAGGGGGAGACTTTCTAGAATCATATTACTAAACACACACAGGGCCTCAACAAGTAATCATACCACATGAGAGGCAGTATCTGATGAAAATAACGTTACCGAGTAAAAATAATGATGCTTAAAGGTAACGATAGGTTGGTGACTGGTACTCAAGGCTTTAGAGGTAACTGGGTTTTTTAATTTAGCAAGAGGTTGTTGTTTTTTAATGGTATGGTGCTCTAAGTCTTTTCTAAGAAATCTCTCTCAAACAGTATCACAATTACCATAAAGTGCTCTCAGTGGTAAAACAGACATAACATAAAATGTACTTATTATTTTAACCATTTTTTAGGTGCACGGGTTCAGCAGCATTACAGACATTCACATCATCCATCACAGAGCTTTTGCATCATCCATATTCTGCACCAATTTAATACCAATTCCCCATCCCTGCTTCTGCTCAGCCCCTGGTGACCTCTATTCTATTCTCTCTCTCTATGAATTTGCTTCAAGTAAGTGTAGGTGCTCCATCTAAATGGAACCATACAATGCTTACTCCTCTCCTGTGTGGCTTATTTCACTCGGCATAATGCCTTCCAGATTCAACCATGCTATAGCAGTGGACGTCAGCATCATTCCTTTTTTAGGCTGATTCATATTCCAGTCTATGTATTTATCATGTTTTTATCTATCCATCCATCCATCAGTGGACATTAGTTGTTTCCACATTTTGTGATTGTGAATAATGCTTGCTATGAACATGGGGGTACAAGTATGTTACTGGCTCAAGCCCCTACTTTCAATTCTTTGGGGTACGTACCCAGAAGTGGCACTGCTCACACAACATATTTTTGTTCCTTCAAAAGCAATTCGTTGTTAGCATTTTAGCATCTCAGAGCTTCATCAGAAACAAAAACAAAAAAACAAAAAAAAGAAGTAAAAAAACAACAACACACACAGAGAATTAGGTTGGAAAAGTAAATGTCTACAATGTTGCTGAAGCAGAAAGCCACAGAGAGTACATATGTGGCCGCAGCAGTGCCTGCGAGGGCTCCCCTGCCCAGCATGGGGGCTGCAGCCCCAAACCCCCACTTCCTTTCTTGATGGGGGGAGGGTACAAATTTTGAGTTCAATACCAGAAGTGCTTGTAGGGTAGAAGGAATGCAGCTGACCAGCCTGGCACCTTTGTGAGCCAACAGTGTTAAAAACAGTAGTGTTTTTTGACACGACCTTCTTTAAACCTGCCCATTCTCACTGCGCTAGGCAGCAGGTGACCTGTGGCTGACATTTTAGGACATGCAAGCATACAGGAGACCACAGATCTATCTTCCCACCTCCCAACAGCTTCATGTAAAATGCCAAGAGAAAAACTGCATGCATGTCTTTAAGAGAGGCCTGTTGATGAAGTTACGTCTAACCACAAATCAGAAGTAACAGATAATCCACACTCTGCAAATGTTAATGAAAACCGGACCACCTCAGCTTTCCACCACCCAAAGCCTGGCAACCTATGACTCAGAAGTTCAATTGGAGATAAAAAACTGAGACAAGAAAAAAGGCAATTTTAGGTCTGCAACTTTAATACTAAAATGTCCCTGCAATGCTTAGACCATGAGGAATTTACTTTTTCATAGAATAAACTTTTCTTTTAAACTCCTTTTTTTTTTAATATAGTGACTTAAGTAGATCTTTTGGAATTTACAAGATAAATACTAGTAATTTGATTCTTATCTTCTCTAAATCCAATTCTAAGCCAATTTTGTGTAAAGGACACTAATTATAGCCTACAGGGAGAGAAAAGGTAACCTATCAGAGACAATACACTTGAAACATTTAAAAGGCTTCGGGACCCTGAAAGTTAAATAGATTTCAAATCTATTGGAGTAAGAATAATAATTAGTTAAATGGAAATGATTCTCAAGCCCTTGTCTACTTTCTATGGGCACTCGGAGTCTTGGCAACAGCATCCCAACGTGCTCAGGCTAAAGGGATCTCAAGTTCACTCTCATCCCCAGGCCTAGGCCAAGCAGTTACTTTAGAAAGCCCCTGTCCTGGTGAGCAAAACTATGAGACAAAGGCAGAGAGAATCAGCTCTTCTTGCAAAGAGCTGACTTCTGCCTTGTTAATGGGTCTCTTTCCCCTGGCTCCATATCTGTGTAGATGAAACTGGTTGCTTAAGATGTTGCGCTTTTTCCAAGCTTAACCCTAAAGACTTCAATGATGGCTGCAGAGTGTATGCACGTATGCCGTCCTTCTTCACCACTCCTGCCCATTGCCTGTTGTCTTTTCTCGGCCTTGGTCACAAGAGACAGTTACACTGAAAAGATGCCATAAACCCCTCTTGATTTTCTGGCAGCTTTAGCGAGGGTAGAATGGCATGGAGAGGCCCTCACCTCTGAGGAGTTGAGCCTGCAGCCTGGTGCAAGCGCTCTGGTGAGCTCTGGGCTCATGGGAGCATGAGCTGGTTGAGGGAGCAGTAGAACAGATGCCAGAAGGCCTGGGCCTTTGGAAACTATCGCTTCCATCCACAAGCACCCAGTGAGCTGATGGTTCCAAGCATCTCACCAGCCCCTGGCTCGAGTGCTCAGTTGGATGGAGCATCATCCCTTACACCAAAGAGGTCGCAGGTTTTATTATCCCTGGTCAGGGCCAGTATGGGAGGCAACTGATTAATGTTTTTCTCTCGAATCATTGTTTCTCTCTCCCTCCCCCTCCCTTCCTCTCTATTAAAAAATAATAGCAACAAGAAATACAATCTTTAAAAAATCTCATCAGCCCTAGCTGGTTTGGCTCAATGGATAGAGCATCAGCCTGCTGACTGAAAGGTCCCAGGTTCGATTCTGATCAAGGGCACATACCTGCGGGCTCGATCTCCAGTAGGGGACGGGAAGGAGGCAGCCAATCAATGATTCTCTCTCATCATTGATGTTTCTATCTCTCTCTCTCTCTCTCCCTCTCCCTTCCTAAAATTAATAAAATATATATTTTTTAAAAATCTCACCAGAACAGCTTTCATTTAAGGATCTTTCTAACCACTGTGTACTGACTGAGGGGCAAGCAGGTCTGAAATCAAAATCCATCCTGGCTCACCAGTCATGGGTCCTGGGCCCAGGTAGGAGCCACATCCTCCACAAAAAGAGGCACCTTCTCTAAATGACACTAAAGTGCCATGTGGACCACTAGCAACCATGCTCGAGCACACAGAAACTTCTAGAGCAGCAATGGCTCTCTATGGAAGCCATCACCTCCTTCCCATTACCTGCATGTCCAGGTTTCCCAATGACCCCACAAGCCAGTATCCAAAAAGCCACAGCATTGTAGTCCACAGGGTAGCCCAAGCCCTCACCAATGGGCAAAACTTTCCAGTGGCTTGTTCCAGTATCCCAATGGGGAAATGAACCACCTCTCAGATGATCAGTGGGATCACTTGATTTTGTTTTACCAGAGTCCAAAAAAAAACCTTTACAGGCCTATATTAAAGACTTTAACCAGAGAAAGGCTCCAAATCCGAACCAATGATGTCATCACCACTTCAAATACAAAAAGAAAAAGTATCACTTGAGAATGCAAAAACCATCCAGAACCAACTCTTGCCTATGACATACTGTCTGTCCCAAAGAGCTGGTGTGATGCCCTTACATGGTGGGAATCGGGTTCTCCTAGAATCCCAGAGAAACGTGGTAGCAGAGAAATCAGTTGCTAGCTAAAAGTGCAAATGGCTTTCATGCATCTTCCCAATCTCTGTATAGGCTCTGGCTGCTTCCGGCGTCTGGGCGAGGACACAGAAATGGCCCGAAGTGAGTAAATGGTAGAGAGTTTCTGAGACTTTAATTCTGCACTTCAAGCCAATGCTCCACCATCCTTTCTGGACCTTTCACTCGTGTCCTTCCAGGCATCTTCCACTGTCCCACTGTTTATTAACGGCTTCTCTGGAAAATGTGCAAGGACAAAGGCAGGGCTGCCCCGCAGGTAACATGGGGAGGAGGAGGGAGATCTGGAGGACAAAAGGCTGAAAGGCAGACCAGCCCTCTGACTAGGGGTAGCAACTCCATCATTTCCCACAGCAACTGCCCAGGGCTTCGAAACAGCCCACATGGGATGGGATGGAATTTCACCTTTCTGTACCACTGTTAGTCTGTGGCCCTGATCTTCGCTTCTGAAAATATGGTCTCAAAGATACAATTAGGGGCAAAGACAAAAACATGTGCGGCTTCACCATCCATCAGGTCTCGGATGCTGGAAGTCAGTGAGTCAGGAAAGGGTGTCACCCAGGTCGGCCAGGCCCCATGCTGGTTATCTTCTTTTAAAGAACGGTTTGGGGTATGCTGTGGTGTAGGAGTGTTTTCGTACATTCTACACCCTCCAACTTTAGTCCTTTGAATGTTCTTCTGGAAAACTTCTCTTCCCTTTACCACATAATGCAGATCAGAGGGTGACAAGTACAAAGAACCCCAAGAGCCAGGGAAGGCTGGAGGAAGACGGGGGGCACTACAAAGTTTGGCTCCTTAGACTCACAAAGGGGCCAGGGCCTGATCAGTTGGAAAGAAAGGAGCCCTGTGCAAACTAATCTCATGTGCTATCTGACCAAATCCGCACCTGTCGGTTAGAGGCAGGTGCTGTCACCACCACCCCCATTTTAGAGGTGGGCAAACTAAGGCTCAGAAAGGTAATATGAGGAGAGGAAGGACCAGGAAATGGCAGCTGTAAGGACCACAGAACTCAGAAGTTCATCGCTGACCATAAAACTGCTCTTTGGAGAAAGAATGAGGGAGGAGAGTGGGGACCCCTCCACTCTTTACCCTCAACCACAGGTCAAGTGAGGACAACTGGAGCCTCAGGAGGAACATCAGGCAGAAGGGAATCATTTGCTTCAATCAAATAAGCGGACCAAGACAGAGTGCCCCCCACTTACCCCTAGAACCACAAAATTCGTTTTAAAGAGAAGCTTCGAGCTGCCCACACACACGCCTGTTCACAACCCTGGGAGCGGCCCCTGCACCCCTGCCCTTCTTCCACCCCAAGCCAACTGCCAGTGACAAAAAAGCCCCCTCAGGCTCCGGTGCCCCCCTCCGCAGCAAGTCCTGGAAGGCCTGAATGCACAAACACAGTGCCCTTTCACGGCAGCCTGGGCTCCTGTTTCATGCGGCTGTGAAAGGGAGCACTGTAAACGAGAGGCCTGTCTGACCTGCCCTCCAGCCCCCGACCCCTCTACTGTACTCTAACAGCTGCTGGTCAGCACAGCCCCAGCGGCTCTGCTAGGCCCGCAGCCTGCGCCCACCAGGCATCAGGGTCCAGACGACAAAAGGCTAAGGCCCTGGCTGATTTAGGGATGACAGTGGACTATATGGGCCTGGTCAGCCCCAATGACTTTCAAGCATTTAAACACTTTTACAAATGGTTCCAGGAAAACCACCGCAGCAACCACTGCCTGGCTGGTTTCAGAGATGGGGGAAGGGAAGTCATTTGCCTTTGTTTTCTCTGTCCAGCCAACTGGACAAAAACAAGAAGAAGGGGAGTGGGCTGAGTGACTGAAGTCCACCCTCAATCGCAGCCACAGGTCACTGGCCCAGCAAGTTGGAGAAGCAGACAGGAACTACATCACAATGGACGTAGCCACATACTTAAAAAAAAAATGATAAGTAAGAAGGAAACATAAGAGTGGAGTAAAGAAAAAAGGCACAAAGAAATGCAGAAGTAACAACTCAACTCACATACACACAGAAAACGTAGGCTAGACTCCCAGGTGCACTCAGCCACCTGTCATCCACTCAGCACTGGCATTGCAGAAGCTGGTGTGCACAGGTGTTTGCATATAGGTGGTCCTGCTGGGCTTGGCAGGGAGGAGGACAGGGAAAGACACGAGATTATGGTTAAAGGTTCTTTAACAAATGTCCATCGCCTGTACTCTCTGCAGCCAGTAGGAAGATACATGGACCTTTAACCACCTCATTGCACCCACGGTGCTTCTCACTAATACCACCTGAGGGCGGGAGGGGGAGAGGGTAGGGTAAAATCTGAAACTTGAAGGAGAAAACAAGTAAGCAAAAAACACAAGGCCATGTACATGTTTCTTAAATTTCCTACAAAGATAAAATTCTACAGTAAGAAACAGAAACAATCAGAGAGTTTGGTAGAGATATCAGTATTTCATGAAAAAGGGCACGCCGCCTGGGGCACGCCCTCCTGGTGGGAAAGGAGAAGTAGTCTGGGACCTCTCCCAATGACAGCCCAGCGTGGCCCATAGCGTCCACGAGCATGCAGTCCTTTGGGATGTTTTAAATGAGTCTCCCTGGATCCAGGAACAAAATAGCTGGGTCTCTAAAGCACGATCGGGACGTTCTCACCCAGAGAAGGCCTCAGCAGCACAGATCCCAAAACTATCTTCTCGCCCCCAGAAATCCCAGGCATTTTTGTGATGCGGGGTTAGCGAGGGGAGCCTGGGCACTCTCTGACTAAGCTAGGCATCCTTACTTTGCCTCCCAAGCCACCAACAGCCTCGCAGGGCTAACCAGACAAGGCCTCAACTCGAGAAACTCCAAAAGTCTTCCCACCACCCTCCCTGCATGGCGTAAGGAATAAAAGCTGACCCTCTCGGGCATCAGATGCCTCCCCCTCCTAAAAAATGCACCTCTCTCCCCCCACCATCCAAAGCATATCCTGGCAGGAAATAGAAGAGAACCACACTGAATGACCTGAGGGCCACTCTGTCACTCTGGGCTTCTGTTATTTGTCCATGAAATGATGCCACTTCTTGCCTGAAAGCTGTGCGCTGAACTGGATGACCTCCTCATGTGCCCTGTGATTCTCAGTTCCCTGATTACAGGAACAATCTCAGCAGCAAATGAGAACAGCCAAGTGACCCAGAATCTGCCACTTCCTGCCCCGAGCCTGGCAGCTGCCCCAGGGAGGCCCCAAGCAGAGTCGCAGACTCACACCTGCCACCTGGATGCCTGTAAAACCTGCATCCATAACCTATACGCTGCACACCCAGTGGGGTTTACCGGCAACGCCTAAAAGAGGAAAAAGGGAGCAGCAGGTCTCCCTGCTCCTTTCATCCCCAGATCCAGCTCATGCCTGCACCAGGTTCCCAAATCCTACAGAGAGCCCACAGCATTCGCAAGCACGGCTGCAAAAGGATGCTTCCCAATGGGTACTGTAGGGCTGGAGCAACATCACCAGCCCCTCTGCCTCCCAACCAGCTTCTTCAGCAGCCTCTGTCTCCCTCTCCAAGCCCCACCTGGGAAGGTTATGATTTCTAGGGGCTTACAGAGGGCAGATTCCTGAGTCCCAAAGACCAGAGGTGCCTCTACAATTCAACCCACTGAACACCACGGATCAGATCATTATTGCCTTGTTCTCCCTGCCAGCGGGGCACTGGGACAAAGAAGAGACAAAGCCACAGGCCCTGGCTTCAGAGAGCTCCCAGTCTCCCAGGAGAATGGCATGGCTATAAACACACTGGTATAGAGTGCCCTTCTGAGTCCGTGCCCTCAGGACCTTCCCCGCGCAGAGCTTTCGACCCAAGGAAAACCCAATGGTGGAACCAGCAAATGTTCGTTTCACCCCTTAAGTCAGGCTACCCCCTCTGCAAAGCTCCCCTTGACGGCTTTTCCTCGAGAGCTGTTTCTCAGTGGCACATGGGCCCTGGGCTGGAGGGCAGGAAGGGGATGGAAGATCCAGCTGCAGGGCTCTCAGTCCTTGGCCCAGGGAAGCCGCCTGCTGTCACCCGCTCCCTAGGCCTGCGCAATAGGCTCTGTGAGAATGGCCCCTGCCCATCTCCCTCACTCTGCATTCACTCTTCAGTTTCTCCTCTTGCCTGGATTATCCCAGTCACAATAAAGTTGCCAATTAAAACAAATTTTCCACTGATAATAGAGAAAAGAAAGATAAAAGAAAAGCCCCAAAGCACAGATGGTTCTGCTTTGATGATGCTAGAGGCTGGCTCCTTTACTGCCAGTTCTGCCCTGGTGGTTACCACGATGCAGATTCAGGAAGCCAGCCCACCCCTTCTGCACAGACACTGCTGTCCGCAGACAGCCCCCGATTCCCCCAGCCCACGCGATCCACAGAACACCTCCACGTCCAGGGCACACAGCAGACTCAGGAGGGAGGTATGGAGACGGATGGATGGATGGAACTGAGAAGGACCCAGATCCTACCCACAAAAGCACCATGTGTCACAGGAAAGAAGTGAACAGAAGTAATGATAAGAGGTCACGTTTTCTCTACACCTCTCTGGCATGGGAGTTCAAAGGTTGGAAAGATTATTTCCGATTGGAAGAAAAAGAAGGAATGCATCAAGACAGGCGTTGAGAGAAACACTTCTGCTGGAGCCGGAAGTTTTGCCTCGTTTCTATGCGTGGAGGAGGAGATGGCAAGTGGAGGAAAGAATATGTATGCCCTTAACCGGAATTGAAATGTCCACAGTGCTAGCTAGCGTGGCATTCACAACACTCTACCACCTGGCCCCAACTCACTAGGGCTCCTCAATGGCTCTGAACACCAAGCTGAGAATTTTCTACTTGATTCTCTGGGCACCGGGAGGATTGGTGAGAGCCAGTCAGGGGCACTGCAGGCAGGTGATCAGGAGACCAGGACAACCATGTGGCAGGTGAGAAGGAAATAAGAATGGGAAGGCAATGGCGAAGGGGAAAGCAAAGTAATGCAGGGCCACTGAGGTCGCCAGGCCTGGGGAAGAGGGCAGGACTTCTGCAGAACCTGAGCACAGAAGAAAGTATGAGAGGAAGAGTGTGGAACTCACTTGACACACACCATGTTCTAGTTTCTGGCAGGACTGGAGTATCCAGCAAGCAGCTAGAAAGGAATGTGTGGGAGGGAGAGATGGGGGAGGGGAAAAGAGGGAGGGAGAGGAGGGGAGGAAAGGGAAGAAGCGAGGGAGAGAAGGAGGGAGGGAATAAAGGAGGGAGGGACAGAAAGGGGAAAACTCTAGAGATAGAGATCTGGATGTCATCACAGAGAGGTCAGCATGGGAACCATGAACTGCCCAGGAAGAAACTGGAGAGAGAGGAGAACTGGCAAGATCATCTTCCTAGGAAGTACCCCCACTGTGGGATGTCAGGGTCACATTTGGCCCTCAACTGACTCACTAATAACCCATCACCTTCCCTGTGAAGAGAGACGATTAGCATTTTGCAGATGAGGAAACAGACTGGGGTCCAAGGTGCTTGACGCTCAGAAAGAGGCAGCATCCGGATTCACACCCAGATCCCGCAGAGCTCCAGGCCCAGGTGGCACTGGGTCCAGTGAGAGCGCTTCAGGAAGCACCAGAGGTAGAAGGATAGAGGTGGGGGAATCAGTGCTGAAGTCCAGGAGGAGCTGCTTTCTAGACCAGGAGGTCAGAGCCGCCCTGAAAAGTGCCCACGCAGTCACCCTGAGGAAAACCTGACTGCAAAGGACTGAAGAGCTCCTCCAGGCAAACGCAAGTTCAAGATTGGGGAGAGTAAGCTTGTGAGCACCCACAGATGGGTGGCTGTGAGGATGAAATGTGTGCATGAAAAGAAGTGCTTAGTGCACACAGTGAATGCTCACCTTGCTGTTATTTACTGAGCACCTACCATGTGGGCACTGTGACAGAGAACGCAGGAGGAGGAGGGATGAAGCACGATCCCTGTCCTCACGGAGCCCGTTTTAGTTAGGGAGACAGAAACAAGATCCAACAGTTTAATACAGATTCAGAGAGCTCATTGTCAAATAATGCAACTATAGATGCTGCAGGACCCCCAAGCGAGACCAGACTGCCAAGACGGTAGGCCTGTGCTGTCCACGGGAGTCTGACCTGAGTGGGCGTTGGCTGGGACTAGGAGGCCAGGGAGCAGGGGAAAGCCAAGCAAGTGGGGGTAGGGAGGGAGTTGAACGCCAACCACAAAAGCACTATCATTTCCAACCTGCTCTGCTGGAGCTGGCCGGTTTCTCAGAGGCCCAGGGTTGAGTGTGCACTGCTGCCGTGTGTACAAGCAGAGCGTGAATGTGGGAAAGAACAGGTGTATGCCGAGTCTAATGTGTCCCCACTCAATTTTGCTGGCTTCCTCCTAAGTGGATCGTGGTACACAAGCGGGCGTTTGGACCGGGGAAGGGGGGTGAGCACTTCAGAAAAAGAGCAAGCATCCAATCAACCCAGGCAACCTGCAAAGTTCTTTAGCACCTCCCACCCCCACCTACTCAGAGAAACTCAATGACAATAAAGAGGTGCAGCTTTCTAAGCAGCCACACTGTCTTATCTTCCTAACCTCAGTTATCCAGCCTCCAACCAACCAAGCCCAGCAAATGCCCACAGTCCTAGCTAGCATGGCATCACAGCGCTCCACGGCCTGGCCCCAACTCACTCTCCAATCCCAACCATGCTCCCCACTCCGCCACACTGTGTATGAGCCTCCCACCCCCACTCACACACAGCTACACCTTTGCTCATTTCTTAGCTAGAAATGACAGCTCCTAACTCCACTTGTCTAAAGCCTAGCCATCCTCCAAAGACTGGCCAAATGCCATCTTCTCCATAAAGCCCTCCTGAAACGCCAATCAGATGCATTCAGTCCTCCCTGGGCCTCAGTTACATAACCGAGCACAGGATGATGCACACACAGCCATATGCAGGGGATGTATTAATATTCCTGCAATGCTCACAGTGCTCTGCAACGACCTAGCACACATCAGGTGCCAGTACATGTTTTCTGAACTGAATACCCATGGCGAAGTCCTCACAGTGTTGGGGTGTTCTTCAAACTGTGGGTGGCAGTCCATTTTAAAATAAAACAGGCCTTAGCCGGTTTGGCTCAGTCCATAGAGCATGCATGGGCTTGCAGACCAAAGGGTCCAGATTCAATTCTGGTCAAGGGCACGTACTGTGGTTGCAGGCTCCTCCCCAGCCTGGGCCCTGGTCTGGGCTCCTGCAGGAGGCAACCAATCGATGTGTTTCTCTCACATTGATGTTTCTCTCTGTCTTTCCCTCTCTCTCCCACCTCGCCCTAAAAATCAATGGAAAAATATCCTCGGGTGAGGATTAACAAAAAATAAATAAAAATAAATAAATAAAACAGGAGGCAAAACAGAAGAGAAACTATCAGAGTCCATAACAACTATTAAAGATGAAGTGACTTCTCTGAACCTTTGCTTGAGAAATTTTTGTGTGTGCACTGGGTTAGAATGAAAATACACTGTTCACTGTGGACCACAGCCTCCATTCTAGGAAAACCCACAAATAAAAAACTCACGGAGAAACCTGGGGGTTGGGAGGGTCACTACATGCTCTCTTCATTTGCCGATACCTCCCAGCTTCAGAACAGAAGTGTCAAGGAAGGAAGGGGTTTTTTGGAATTTGGACCAGAGTCCTCACTCACTGATTATTCCAGCAAGTCTCCCAGACACACTGACCATGGCTGGATGGCACAGAGCTCCATGAAGGGTGACCACGCAGGCAGGTGCAGAGCTGTGTGGAAGGATGACCACACAGGAAGGCACAGAGCTGTGTGGAAGGTGACCACGCAGGCAGGCACAGAGCTGTGTGGAATGCCCTCTGTGATTAGGCTTTATGACCAATGGGGTTGCAGAAGTTAACCCTTGGTTAACCAAACCACATTCCTGCGTTAAACATTGTATTTTAAACCCAGAAAGCCACATCCCTAGAAGATCCAGGGCAAGGAAAGCTGCTCCCATGACTGCTAACTTGGAGACCCCTCTAAGAAGGGCATCTGATCTAGTTTGGCTAAACAGGCTCTGGGGTGAATCCCTCTGCCTTGCCTCCCTGACCAGCATCACTTCTTTCCACCTCTCACCTCTCATCACCTCCTTCCCCCAACCCGTTATCCAGGAATCACACATCCTGGGCCCAGATATCACAATTGATTCAAAAGGTGCCTTCCTCATGAGCTCTTATCCTTTTCCATAATGAATTTCCCAGCTCTAAAGTATGCAAAGAAGGGATGATAATACATTTCTCTGTTGCTTTAAGTTACAGTTAGTTAGACACCTTGAGGGAAGAGCAGCCTCTAGCTAAAAGGTCAGATAAGCTAAAATCAATATAAGCCACCGCCTCCTCAATCTTTTAAATCACCGCCTTTCCTCCCCTGACCATCCCTGAGCCACAACTTTGCAGTGGGCCTGGCGCAACCTCCAAGCCTGCAAATGACCATCCACTCGGGGAAATCGGAAGAATGATCATCTCCTGATTCTTGTCACTCCCCTCCCCCAGTTCCTTTCCCAGGTAAAAATTAATAAATAAATAAACTCACTACCATTGGTAGTAGCAATCAGAGAGCCAAAAACAAGGAAAATAACATCAGAGCACACAATGGAAGCAACAGAGGGAGGTTCTCAGAAGACACAATTAACCCAAACGTAGCATCTTAAACAACGGCATGGGAGTCTGGGTCTTCTCCAGTTGGGTCAAGGCTACCTGATTATGCCAGTGTAGACCATCACCCTGATCATCTCAACAGCGACAGCAAATGTACATATCTGGAAGTATCTAAAAGAGGGGGAGAGGACCTGACCCTGTGGGCTAGGAGAACCCACTGCCTAATGGGGACTCCATGCAGCTTCCTTACAAATACCTCAAGGGCTGTGGCTCAGTGTTCGTGACTAAAGAGCAGAATTAGTAGGGGCATTCTGAGCTCTTCGGAAACAGAACTAGGAGGCAGCCAATCAATGATTATCTCTCATCATTGATGTTTCTATCTCTCTCTCCCTCTCCCTTCCTCTCTGAAATCAATAAAAATATATTTTTTAAATGTTGGTATTGTCTGCCAGCATGGCTCAGTGGTTGAGCATCAACCTAGGAACCAAGAGATCATAGTTCGATTCCTGATCAGGGAACATGCCCAGGTTGCAGGCTCCATCCCCAGGGGGAGGTGTGCAGGAGGCAACTGATTAATGATTTTTTTTTTCTCATCATTGATGTTCTGTCTCTCTCCTTATCCCTTCCTCTCTGAAAATCAGTTTTAAAAAAATTTTTTTTAAACATTGGCATGGAGTTAACATTCCAGGACAGGGGCTTCTAGCCAAGACCCAGAGTCCCCCAAAGGAAAGTCGACAGTGGGTGTCACACAGAGGAGGACAACATCTCTACCGCCTTTGAATTGTAACTGACATTTAGAAATTGTTTGTTTTATGTTGTTTTGTGTTATGGGTGGCAGTAGGTGTCAAGCAAGACTGTCCCCCTTTCAGCTTCTCTTTTTTAAGAAAGACAAAGAAAAGAGAAAACTAAAACAACCAAACACCACAGCCCAAGCCCCTGTCTGTGCTGTGGGCGGCCGACATGAGTTTCCTTTATCCAACCACAATAAGGCATCAGTGAGCCAGCGAGGGGCCCTGGAACAGCCTTGCCAAGCCGGGGCCTGCCACTCTGTTGAGGTTAGCAGTTAGCTGGGGCCAGAGCCACTCGGGCAAACAGACCGGCTCCCGTTGCACAAGGCCAGCCTTATCTCGTGCCACGGTCGGTTTGCAATTGCGCAGCATGGCAACCACAGCCCAGGCCCCGGGGAGATAGCTGGCTCCCCACTTGCTATCTCGAGGCACGGGGGCGTCCGGACGGTTAGCCTGGATTCAGAGTTGCCTTTCTCCTAAGAGAGAGTCAGGGAACCAGGAAACAGTCCAGTAGTCAGCATCACAGTGTCCCTTCCTGGGACCCTGATGCCGAAGCCCCTCCTCAGCCCAGCTCCCTCTCCCAGGCCCGCCAACCAATGAGAAGAGATGGCAAGGGTCCATTTCGTGTCAGGTCATCAAACCTTGGTAGAGCACCAGGTACAGGATGCAGGGAGAGGGGCTGGTGGGCACCCCTGAGCTCTTTTTTCAGACAGGCTGTGGAAGTCAGGCCAGGTGCAGGGGTGGCAGGACATGCTCGGGACCCTGTCACGGTGGGAGCGCAGCCATCACTCCTCAGGCGCCTTCAAAGCCGCCCACCCAACTGCCCCAGAATGAAGTCTAAAACTAACAGCAGTGACAGTTCTTGAACAACAACTGGTTCCAGGCTCTGGGCAGACATGTTGCTGCACTCCATGAGATCCCCCCATGAAACCCTCAGACTGCCCCACACAAGCGCCACTTGAGGTACGGAAAACGTGGCTCCCGGTGCTTAGATCATGCAGTCTGCGAGCAGCAGCATGAGAACCTGCCCATGGTTTCCCCACTTCTCCATGCCGCCACCTCCCCTGCCCAGGCTGGCGTTTAGGGCACCTCCCTCCAAGCCCTTCCCACCACTGCAGCGTCAATCATCCTCATTCCTGTCAAAGAAAGGGACCGTATCTGGGGTCCCAGCTAAGCTTACATGATAACTGCCATGTCGTCGTTTTTTGCAGCACTGCTGGTGAAGTCTCTCTCCCGCTAAGGAAAGCCCGCAGGCAGAGGCCTTGCCTGCCTTGCTCATCACTGAATTCCCAGGGCCCAGTAACAGTAAGTGTTCCATTTTTTTTTTTAACTAAAAAGGAATCCCTCCAGGTGGAAGGCATTGCATATCTGAGTGTCTTGTGCTTTCTCTGTATATCTACCAGAATCTTTCCCTTGTCTACTTTCTATCAGAGTTATCAACATGCATACACATGTTGTTTTAAGTACTTTAACTTCTCTGTTCAAATTTAACTTCTCTGCTCCATAAAAGTTAAGTCCCATGTCTTACTCATCTTTGTCTCTTAAACCCCCGGATACAGTGTATCACCTATAAATCTAAGGACTCAGTACGTTAGCCGACTCCGGGTGAGCAGTAGACAGGTTAATGAATTCTCCAAGAGGTAAGTTGCCATGCCAAAATCCTCCCAGCATCCCTCACCCAAAGATTTGAAACTGCTCTCAAATCAGACACTCTCCCTGCCTCCTCCTCGGTGGATGTGGGGAGCAGACCTGGATAGTCATAGATAAGTTTGTGAAGGAGGAATTAAACAAGTCAAGGAATGAGAAGCATTGTTCTAGTCCTGGTCTTGCCAGTAGTTTGCTGTGTGACCTTGGGCAAATCAAAGCCTCTCTGGGCCTTCACATACTTTTCAATGAGCATGTTGAAATGAACTGTTCGATGGGCCCTCCCAGCTTTATCATTAGATGGTCCATTGCTGAGAACCCATACAAAACAGATGACTAGCTATGCATGCCTCCTTCAACAAGTGGTAAGAAGAGGGTAGAAGGCACGTAGGTCCCCCCTTACACTGCTCCTCAACCCTCAGAACCCCTGCTAGTGAATAAGCCAGTTGGCCCCCTCATTAGGAAGGATGACAACTGTGATTTTAATATGGATCTGAAGTAAATAAAAGAGAAAAAGCAGAGGCTAAAATAGGTTTTCAATAAATAACCTCTTTCTAGTTAAACCTGAATTTTCCACACATACATAGACTTTCACAGATCCAGTTTGGGAGCATTCAAATTAGCACAACCTGATCTTAAATACTGTGCAAAACACATAGTAAGCATTTTGATTTTATTTATGTCATCAATGGTTTCAATGGGGATGACTCACCCTTCCTCTTTCACACTCTGTTCTAATATGGTTACTATAAATACTGCGGCAGGGGGAGGGGGAGAGAAGGAAAGAGATAGGGGGGACAGACTCTGAGCGACTGAGCCCTGCATGGGCCTCTGCACAGCAGGTCACAAAACATCCAGGTCTGACAGGCAA
Organism: Lasiurus cinereus; assembly: GCA_011751065.1. Taxonomy (NCBI): domain Eukaryota; kingdom Metazoa; phylum Chordata; class Mammalia; order Chiroptera; family Vespertilionidae; genus Lasiurus; species Lasiurus cinereus. Next base: position 38,682,652 of record JAAGEH010000005.1, on the reverse strand, counting down.
TCCCAAGGTGAACGGGAGCTCAGGGCGGTTATCATCAAGAGGAAAGGCAAACATTGTTCCCTCCACACTCCAGGTGTTCGGGGCACATTAGAAAAGGGACTAATACACGCAAGGAGGGCTCCTTTCACCTCCCCAAGCCTTCCCAACACATCGAGGAGGGGTGACATCGGGCCACCGTGCCGTGCCTCCCATGCCTACTCCCTTAGAGTCCGTTTGCGTGTCAAAACTCAGGCCATTCTTTCTGAAGCCAAGCTACATCTACTGGTCTCGATTTTATAAAACATAAATGCCCCTCAAGACCCCAAACTCACAGGAAGCCAAACCAAAAGGCAAAACCATTTCGGCAGTAGGAGACATCTGCCCAGGACCTGCCCTCGTAGCGGCAATTCCTTCCAATGGAGCAGCTGGGAAGCACGTGCCTGTCCACCTCCCATCTAAGCAGTGAGGCGAATGTTCCCCTGAGGGCTGCGCCAGCAAGTCCTCTACACATTCTTTCCAGAACCCACAGTCAGGGTCAGACAGGCGTCCCAAGTTATCATCACTCCATTCACCAGATTCAGTCTCTGAATTATTTTGACATTTCCAACAGCTTAATCTATCCTCCCCAAGGAAAAGGCAAAAGCAAGAGGCACAGACTTCAGAAAAGATTCCGAATAAAGATTTCCAAAATGTGCAGGGCCATGGCCACAGCACTGGGTTAAGGGGTCCCTTATTCGGTACGTAGGGCTCTTCAGGACCACGGCCACACTTCACAGGCAAGGCCTCTGCACTCATGATGTGCTCCATTATTCATCTACCAGCTCACCTGCTGGCGGTGAGCACAGGGTCAGTGTGTTATCAAGTCCCAGTGTCCAAGGCAGCAGCTCTCACTATCTCCTTTCAGAGTTTCTCCCTAGGCCAAAGCAACAGGCTCACTGGTGCCCATTTACTCACTGGACACCCCTTTTGCTTGCTGTGCACTTTATACGTATTTCATTCCCGTCACCACCTTTAGGGTGCTGGCTTCATTTTTCACAGAACAAGGAAACTGGCTCAGAAAGGCTGTGACTTGTTCAAGGCATGCAGTGCCTGCTGGGCCTGGTATTCATACAGGATGCCTCGCTCTCAAGCCTGAGCTCTCCTGATCACTTCATATGCTGTCCCTAGACACCAGCACCTCCCAGCAAGCCTCTTCTGTGCCCGAGGGCACCCCTCCCCAACGGGTCCTGGGCTGTGGACCCCTATCTGCAGCATCTCATGGACTTTGGGCTAGCTGTTTCAACTTCCCGGTAAGTCTATTTCAGCAGGTACTCCTGCTCTCAATAGCACCTCCGAGATCGGCAAACATTACAAGGACATCAAAACAAAGCTATCAGTTGTGTTCCTAGCTCGAGCAGCCAGTCCAAACTCTTTTGTTTGATTCTCAGAAAGCTTATTGACTAGGGGATTGGGTCAGAAGTTTTCCCTGCACCTAGCCTCTTCCCAAACCAGGCAGCCTGCTTGAAGAAGCAACTGCAGGGCAGATGGGAAAAGTCCACCTATGTAAGATTTCAGATTTACGAACATTTTTGGTAAGCAACAATTATTTACCGGCCAACTACGTGGGGAAGCGAGAGCTGGGGGGAGAGGATGGTTAAGGGAGAAAAAGATCGGAACTAAAGGAGCCAAGATTACCTACATCCTTTCCCCTCTTGTATTAGCACAGGCATTCACAACCCACTCAGTGAAACGTTCTCAGACTTTGCATGTCCACATAAAGGAGGAGAAAAGTGGGTGAGGGCAGGAAACTGATAAGCCCTGCGATAAACGCAGCTGCATGTGTTACCAGGTACCTGTTTTCTTCCATCAGGTGCTTTCACACATCTCCACCCCCATCTGCAAGAGGGTCCTGTCTACCCTCCTAATCCCCCCCACCTTCCTAACTCACCACCCCTCACCCTGACCCCAACAGTTTATCTTTGCATATTGGAAAACCAGCATTTATCAAGTAATCTACTCCTCATAGATTGTTAAACAGACCACAGGGGTTATCAGTGTAGTTGATACAGAAAGATAAACAGCAACCCCTTATGCAAATAGTACTAAGAATGCGGGGCTGGCCACAGGACAAAATCGGAATTTTGTCCTGTGGCATGAATCTTAACACTTTTCCTTGGCTTCAACCCTAGAAACCCACAGGAACCTGGAGAAGATTCTCTGGGTGGCGTTTCCTCTCTGTCTCTTACAGAGATAGGCAGGTGCGAGTGTAAGTCCCACCTGTTTTTTGCAAAGAAGAGTGGTGGCTTCCTGTTTAATATGACTCTTTCCTGGGACTACAAGGGTCTCCTCCTCGCAACAGCCGTTTTGTTTTTCTGGGCTTTTAGGCCCCCTGGAATGTGCTTTGTTCAGAAAGGGAGAAAGGAGTATTCTCCAAATTGGGAGTAGAGGTCAGAGGGCAGGGGTGAGAAAAGCCATGGAAAACCAGGAGTTCTGGGTTCCTAAACACAATCCGAGTGACCGGGATGCGCCTGCTCCTGCGCCCTGCAGGGCTGCCTCTGCGCAGAAAGAAGCAGGTCTGGGGGCATCTTTTCAAACTCTTCTCATTATTTTAAGGGTAAAGTCACATCAAGAAGCAAGAGGTGAATGGCTCCAAGTGACAAAAGAATTGCACCCAGAGGGACAGACAAGCTGCTTCTCACACCAGGCTGCAGGCTGGGAGGGGAAATGGGAGAATGACAGAATCCAGGGCTGATGAGAATGAAAGACTGAATGGAATAGGCTAATTTACACAGGAAGCAAGCACTTACCAGACCCTTCATCTCAACACACAAAACCCTCGGCCATATCTGGAAGCAATTACATCCAGTTAACATGATCTGCTCGCCACTAAAATTAACTGCAAACAGAAATATTTTTCACTTTTGCAAACAGGGGATGCCAAGGTCTGGCCTCTCCCCTCAGCCACCCTCCCTGCCTCATTGAATCAACTGCTAGAGAAGATTTAGCAGCTACTCAGCTCAAAAACAAAAGTCACTCTTGCAGCTGTGAGAACACAAAAAGTAAAAGAGTGGACAGTTATGGAGGGGAAAGAGGAGAGACAGGGCAATGAAAACCACTGTGTCAAAAACTGAGGGGAGGGGGGTCTGCAGCACTCACAGGGCCAGCCCTGGGTTTCCACACTCAACGTCCAAGAAAGAAACTTGTTTTTAGAGTCACTCAATTTAGCAGCTGCTTCACGTTCCTTTTAGGTACCATCTTTATCCCCTCTGCCAAGGGGAAGAGGGCGGGGATATGTGGGGAGGTAGACTCACAAATAGATTCTCAATTCAGCAGAGCATTTAGGGGACAACTGTCATGGTTTAGCTTTGCATTGAACATTTCCAATCTCTACTCCACCAATGCTCCGAAACAACTTTCACGAGCTACTTAATCAAGACATGCACTGTTTTCCAAGTGGAGGATAAAGAAATGGCTGAGAGGAGGTGAGAACATGCTCCCCTCCAGTGTGTGTACCCTGAAATGGGCCAGCAACCCATTCTCCCAAACTCGGGGTCCAACTGCCTCAACAGACTGTTCTATCCCTTGTGCTCAACCGTGTAATTAGATGATAATGTTTTTTCCTCCTTGAACTACTGTTGACTATTCCATAAACATAGGCAGATGTTTCAAGTTCCTAAAGGAGGTGTCATCTCTAGCTCGTCCCCCACAGGCCCATCCATCTCTCTGGGCCACACTGTGCACACTTCCCTGAAAGCCTGGTTCACTCCTTTGTCACCAGGGGCCTTTAAAACAGCAGCAGCAAAAGTAACGCATCCGTTTGCCAGACAACTCACAAACACCTCTCCTTAAGAACAGTGAGGCAAAAGTTTCCCTCAAGAATAAGGTCAAACACTGCTGTTCTCTGCAAAATGCACATTTAGAAACAGTACTCACAGGCCAAAAAAAAAAAAAGAACAACTTAAGTAGCCCTTCTTTTAGGCTACAATGAGGAAAAAAAATGGTCTCAGTAAATTAAACAGGAAAAAAGTGCTATGCCATACTTTCCAATGTTTAAAACAAATTTATGTTGAAAAAAAAAGAAAAAGAAAGAAAGAAACACACACATCCTCTCAAACACTATAATCTGACACCACACAGCATTCTGAACTGGGCTGCATATTCCGTCTGCATCGTCCTGTGGACAATGTCAAAGCAACACTACAAAGTCGAGGCTGTGACTGCCCCTTTCAGACGAGGAAAGCGGGTGCTGAGGAATCTGGCAGCAAGACAGAGCTTACAAGACTCAGAGGATGAATCCAAACCCAGTTTCAACGTAGTGCTTCCTAGTTTCCCATCACTGTGACCAACACCCCCAGAAAATTTTGAAGCTGCAGGAATGCAAAAGCAAGCAGATAATGACCCCACCACCACCACCATGAGGTTTCCTCTCACAGAGATGAGCCCTGCTAGCATGACTCCTCGCACACTTCTCCGCATGGACACACAGCTCTGTCACCACACAACCATCTGGCATGGCAACAGTTAAGTGGCCCTCAGCAAATAAATCAAAAGTTCAAGGCTGCAACAACATACCACAGTGATTCCCTCTTTACATATGACAAGAACCAGAGAGGGGCTGAAATCCCAAGCATCCTGCGCGGGTCCCCCGGCCAGCACAGGTTACACCGCCAGGGTCAGGGCCGCGGACCTTTAGCAGCAACATTCATTTCCTGAACAGGACAAGTTCTCCTGACCATAAAGCTAATAGGAACTTCCTCGCACGGCGAGCCCCGGCTGACAGGGCTACTTGTCACTGGCCACGCAGGAGGAGAGCACTGGTTCCCATTAGTGGGTTATGATGCCAGGTGCTACTAATAAGGTACATCGGCAAGAAACAAGAGCCTGCTAAGTTGTCTCTCCAACTCTGGAAGTCATCAGGCTTGGGCTTCAGGGTTGAGGAGGGGCCTTACTTAAAGAGAGGGCGTGGGGGCTGGGCAGTTCAGCCACAGTAGACCCCAGCAGCATCTAACCTGCTGAAGGGCTTAAATCAATACATTTCAAACACTCCCTCCATGTTTCCCCAGCTACCAGAAGAGACTCCCCCAAATTAACACTCGTAATGTTTTCCCCGGCACTCCAGGCCTGATGGATCACCGAGGGCCATTATGGTCGACCACATCTGCTTCTCACTATGGCAAGGAGAATTGTGCCAATAGGCCTAATGACATTAAGATCACAACGTTCTGCTAATCCACTTAGAAACCGGCGCTGGGCGAGAGTGTGATGGCTCAGGGAGCGACTCCCTGGTCAGGAGTCACGGGAGAAGCGGGAAGCAAGGAAGCAGCCTCACGTGGAGTCCCTGCTATGTGCTTTATGTTACATGGTACGGGCACTCACATGTTTAAAACTAAGTTGACAGGTAAGAGGCTAACCTACTTCACAGGAGAGGAGCCTGACATTCACACAGGTGAGAGAGTTCCCAAGTTCACAGCGCAGCTCTCGCATGCCATTGGGACCCAGGGCCAGTCTTCATGCCTCACCCCACTTTCCTCTGGTCTGGTGGCTTGTTCTTAGCAGGCCTGGTGGTGCTGGTTTGTTTGTGTGTCTAAGACCTTACTTATTATATCTGGAGGATCTAAAAGACCCTAAAGCAGGAAAAACTCTAGAAACCATTTCCCTCAAAATTTCTGTGACCAAGTCTAGTCACTTCACCACTAATCCTCCACAATTTAGGGAAGTTCTTTCTCTTGTCTAACTTGGATTCTTACTACTACAAAACTGAACACAATCTCTTTCTGGTAAAGAAAAATCAAGCCTTGAGGACAAGGGTCAAAAGTAAGCTAGGAATTAAGAATTAAGCAAGTTTTTGCAAAGTTTCCTTGCTGATAATAAATATCACAGATTCCCTCCTAGCAGCTGCAGAGCTAAACCCCACATAGGCAAAACCCAGCCATAGTTTTCCCAGAATGAGCCAGTATAATAAGCACACCAGTGCTTTTAAGGGGAAATGGTAGCAAGGGAGATTTCTGATTAGGCTGGCATGAAATAGCAGCAGGGATTTTTCATTTTTTCGAGTGGGTTTCCTTTTCTCTCCCTTTTTTGTTTTTCAGTGTTTTGTTTTGTTTTCAGGCAGCACAAAAGGCCTCTATCTGGAGAAGCTGGTCTCAGTGTCAGTAAGAGCCAGTGTAGTAGATACAGGTCCTTGGGCCCCACTGGCCCCAACCACCACATACCTGGACACCAGGTAGAAGCAGCACGCTCACAGCTTCGCTCCACGGCAGCCCCAAGAATCAGCCAGGCTGGAGAAGGCCGACCAGCAAGAGCGTCCTGGTGACTGGCTGCAGGGAGCAAGAGCTGAGCTGGTCGTCCTGCATTCCCCTCCCCTTTTGATCCCACCAGGGGCCGAAGGGCCAAGCAGTGCGTTATGGAGAGAACAGAGTGAGTGGAGCCGGAGGCCTGAGCTCAAACCCTGGTGCCACTCTTGCCTGTCTTACCACGGGCAAATCCACTAATGACTTGTGCTTCCCCCTGCCCATCTGAGATGCAAAACTAATACCCACCTTACAGGGTGGCCTTAGGATTTGGGAAGATTCTGACCATGGATGCGCTTAGCACAGAATCTGATATGTATCAAGCACTCAAAAGAGCATTTGCTGAATTCACCCTTAGAATCCTGCTGCACTGAGGTGGGGAAAGGGAAGGCCTCTTGAACAAGCAACACTCAAAGCTGGGACTTCCTAGGTGGGTGGTGTTGTGGCCCTCCCCCCTCACCCCATCTCTGCACGCTTGGCAATGCGGGCAAGCAACAGGACCTGCACCCATGAGCCGCCTGGGCACTGGGAACTGGGGATGCTGGACAGTGGCCCAGCTGAATTTAAATGTGAACTAGAATGACTCATCAGGCCTCGGGTCAATGGGACAAAGAGTATCCTGGCCACCAAAGTACAAGAGATCAATTTCTGGGGAAAACGCCGGTGCTCACTGTGTGCCAGCCCCACACAGTGCCCGAGGCAGCAGCTTTTATGGCGCTGAAGGAACCAATGCTTCTGAGGAAAAGTAGAACCTGGACCAATACAAACATGTTTTTCACCTTGCACCACCAGTGTACCCGCTGCACAACCACGGTAATAAAAACACAGTAGCAGCCCTGGCAGGTTTCCCAGTGGTTAGAGCATTGGCCCGCACACTGAAGGATCGTGGGTTTGAATGCCCTGTCAAGAGCATGTAACTGGGTTTGCGTGTTCGATCACCGGCCCCAGTCAGGGTGCATGCAGGAGGAAACCAATTGATGTGTCTCTCTCACATTGATGTTTTTTTCTCTCCTTCTCTCCCTCCCTCCCTTCCACTCTCTAAAAAAATCAATGGAGAAATATCCTCAGGTGAGGATTAAAACACACACAAAACAATAGCAAACACATACGGAGCATTCACCCTGTGCCACATTCCTTGCACTTTACAAATATTTATTAATTGATCCTTATAACAAACCAAGTGTTTGTTATTATTCCCATTTTACCAACAATCAAGCAGCACTGAGAGGTTAGGTAAGGTAACCTGAGTCACACAGTTGTCAAATGTTGAAATTGGGATTCTGAGCCAAAAATAGTCTCATTTGCTCAAAATATGCATTTATTCTGTATAAAATGTGGGTTGTCCTGGCTGTGGTGGCTCAGTAGTTGAGTGTCGACCTATACACCAGGAGGTCACGGTTCAATTTCTGGTCAGGGCACATGCCCGGGTTGGGGGCTGATCCCTAGTCATGCAAGAGGCAGCCAATCAATTATTCTATCTTACTATTGATGTTTCTATCTCTTTCTCCCTCTCTCTTCCTCTCTAAAAATCAGTAAAAATATATTTAAAAATCAATCAATCAAACGTGGGGTGGGAGGTGGGGCAGTGGGGATGCCACAGTACGTTTTTCTTTCTATCAGAATAACTGCCATTGAGTCAGGGCTCTCACCAAACATGGTCAACACAGAACCTGACTAAAAAATCTTGTTACCATGGAACATTCAGAAACCCTCCACTGGACAAACTGAGACACACCTGTATTTATTTAGCAAGACTCTGAAGTCTCACATTTGGGCTTTCCGATGGACGTGTTTTAAAGTCATTAATTTATAAAACTGAAGTGATTGGAAATGTTTTTCTCCAGAATTAGCAACAAATCAAAGATTGTGAATGGAGTTTAATTTTAACAGTTTAGGATAATCACTATCTTAGGTTCATAAATGGTGTTCTTAGAACAAGCGGGAGGGAAAGTGTGGCTGAACCAAAGCTGTCTCCCCACTCCCTCCCGCAGCTCACGGCACCAGCCAACAGTGACAGCAAATAAAAGTGGAACTTCTCACTGAGATGAAAGAGCATACAAGCTTCCTCCATTGGAAATAAAATAAATCATCTTCAAATTTTCCAAGAGTTCAGCCTCCATCCCAGGTGACTCAGTAACCCTAATCAGGCTTCAGTGTGTAGAAATGATGTCAAAGTAGACAGACTTGAATCTAACTGGCCCCCTATTTTAGCTGGAATCCAGACTCCAAACCAGAGCGAAATTCAATGAACCAAGAGGACTTCATGAAGATGAAAGTGGGTATGCCAGTGGTAAAAGAACTACTTTTTAAAGAGCTCACCCCCTAGAAACAGTGTGTCCAAGTGCCTAAGTTTACAAATCAAGAAATTAAAGTTCAGGATGAAAAAAAGACTGATAATGGTGACCAGAGTTAAAAAAAAAATAAAATGTAAAAGAATAAATAAAGGTCTGGGTCTCAAGACCTGCCTCTCCACAGCTGCATACCCCCCCCCTCCACACTCCACCTCCCCACATACACACACAGTCTCCTATCTGTACCCCCAATGCCCTCTCCCAGACTGGATTTCCAGGAGCTCAGGAGGTTATAAACTTGAGTCATTCATCACCCCCAAAAGGATACTTCTTGGAAATAGAAATGGATTCAAAAAGGATTTGGGCAAATCTGTGAATGACAGAACAGCCATAAATAGATTCTAAGATGAGCTGGATGCCACCTGACCTTTAGGATTGACGTCAAGGAAGATAGCTGTAGCCTCCTATGGTGGCATCTCAGGGACAGGGTTGGCAATCCAAGACTAGGTCAGATGGAACCGACCCAAAATGGCATGCACATGTTCTTATATGGCCTGGCGGAGAGCACCCGGGGCTGTAAATTAGGTAAGGCCAGTCTTATCTATTTATAGCTATGCGACCTTGGGCAAGTCACTTACTGGCTCCAACGCTCATTCTCCTCATCTGTAAACTGGGACTGCTAATGGTCCTCAACCCCTTATCCAAAACCCTGGGGTGCTTATGAAATCCAAATTGTTATGATTTTACAAAGGAACTATGGGGCTGATAGTGTTTGCCCAGTCCCAGAGGAGTCTAAGGAAGCACTCTGTAATCCAACACATTAATATTTTTTGCAGCAAAACAAATGAATATTCAAAATAGAGAATAAATATAGCCTCACATCAGTTCAGATCAGGTTTTGCCACTAAATGAGTTTGCGGCAAACTTACAATGAACCTATCAGCAGCTTGCAGCGTTCTTCAGACTCATAATCACAGATATGGAAAGATGGACCTGTCTCCCCTTGGGGGAGGATTGAAGTTAAGAAACACAAAGTCATTAAAGATGCTTTGCAAAGGAGTAAGTGCTACAACTGATAAAAGGCATTAGCAACATTATTGCTGTTGCTACCATTACTCCACAGCATACTCTTTTCCAAACAGAACTCGTTTGACCTCACAGGTGCCTAAAGCTGGTAGGATAATGAAAAGGGGCCAAGAGTTCAGGGCAACTTCTAAACTGGCCAAACTGGCCAAAACCAAGGTCAATGGCTACTGGCCCTCTACATGGTCAACCGCTGAAAACAAAGCAAGTAGCCACCTGAGAGAGACCAAGGCAAAGGGCCAGACAGAGCTCTGACATCTCAGCTACATGGCTCAGGCGTCCTAGAGCTGGGCCTAGGGAGCTGGCTGAGACCATTCCTTTGGATTCCTGAGCATCTCTGCAAGAGCCAGGCAAGAGATCCTAATTGGTATTTGCAGGATACACACTGTAGCTGGCCTAAGGATTTGTCTGTAGAAGGTCCAGCACTCCTAGGAAGCCAGATCCCACTCTGATCCTGCAGCGTTGAATTCAGAAACATCTTATGACCAGGCTGTATGAGCCTGGGGAGGCTGAGGGCTACAAATGATGTCTGTTCACACTTAAGTCAACATGTATGTATCACATATGTATGCAACTCTGAGAATGAGGAGGTGCATCTGGCCTACAAACCCATGTGCAGAACCGCTCCAGCCTTTCAGAAGAGAAAGAGAAAGAAGAGAGACTGAGCCTAGAGTGAGATTCCAGTCTTCCAGAAGCATATTGTGGCCCTCCCAACATCATCCTCCCTCCCTCAGTCATATCTTCTATGATGTGGGCCTCCTGGGGAAGTTTTTGGGGCCCAGTGCTTGCTCCTCCATCTGCCTGAGAATGCTGCCGATCAGGTCTTCTAACTGTTCTGACTTCCTTTTGGACCCTTAGGTAAGTAAGCCTCATGTGATTTATTCAGGTAGTGTCTTTGTCTCACCTTTCCTTCAATCCATGACTACATCTGACAGTGTTTTTACATCTCACCGTGCACTGTGGGGACCACCACTTCACTACGAAGTTTCATTCCAACTTTCTGTCATGCTAACAGGCTCCTCTCTCACCAGCTTGGGGCCAAATCATGAGGAAACCTACTGATGGCATTCCATAACAAGCTCTCCTTCCTGCCCCACTTCCCAGCAATCTCCCCTTCCTTCCTCTCCATGCCCTTCTGCTCCCCAACAACTGCAAGGTACTTAACCTTTACCAACACTCTAGCCTATGGGCTTAAAAATAAAATGGGGGGAAGGGGCAGAGTAAGAGATCAACCAAAGGACTTGTATGCATGCACATGAACATAACCAATGGGTACAAATAGTAAAGGGGTGAGAGCATGTGCTGGGGAGAGGTCAATGCGGGGAGGGAGAGGAAACTTATGTAATACTTTAAACAATAAAGAATTAAAGTAAAGTTTTTTTAAAAGACTAAACAAATAAATAAAATAAAACCTCCCCAACTGGCATGCCTCAGTGGTTGCACCTCAACCTGTGAACCAAGAGGTCACAGTTCAATTCCCAGCCAGGGAACACGCTCGGGTTGTGGGCTCCATCCCCAGCCAATTTAGTGATCATCACTGATGTTTCTATCTCCCTCTTTATTCCTCTCTGAAATCAATAAAAATATATTTAAAAGTAAAATAAATCTGTTGCCTGTTATTTTCCTTTGTTCATCCAGTCTCCTGATGTCAAAGTCTCCCACTGATTGTGTTGCATTGTTTCTCTGTTTTTACTGGTAATTGGGATGTGGAGGAGGAACAGAGAACCATAGGAAGTAGGGAAGTAGCACCTTAATTCAGGAGCTCTGAGGGAGAGAGACCAGGAGCTGAGGGGCTGCCAGTGTGAGGAGGCCCGGGCAGCACAGGAGCATGGTGTCCCCTTCTTGTTCTCTTTAGACCCTCACAGCTTTCCACCCAGCCACTGGGTTCCTGGGTTGTAGCAGCTTACTCTCCATCCTCAGTCAAAGCGCATTTTCCACGTCAGCAGCCCACAGCGTGACACCAAGGGTCCAGGACCAGCGCCTCAGCACCCCAAATCCATGGACAGGGCCGCTCCCCACAATGCCCTCAGCCAGCACAGCCCCACGGACAGCCGGGCTGTGGACACTAGCACTAGCACTCAGATCCAATGGGTCAAGCAGACATGAGACCCAAACAAGATGGGGATAGAGGGTCTGTTCTTTACCTTCAGAGTTACTGAGTACTGTCATAGCTCTAGGGACTTCTAGCTATTACTTCATTAATTCAGCACCACACCCTGCCAACCACCTCCATTTTAAAAACACAAGAAAAATATTTTTTAATAAATAAATAAAAAGTAACGAAAGACTCCGAAAGGGTGCCTAAATTTCATTTTTACCATCTTGCTTCGTGGAGTATCGCATAGCCAGGCCCCAGCCCCTCCCAGGGAGATGGAGGGTCCGCAGGATGGGAACTTGGGAGTGCTGGGAGGGTGGCAGCTGTGGTAGTCCTCTCTGGTAAAGAGATGCAGCCAGCCGGGCCTGAGGAGAGCCAGCAAAGCGTTTCCTTTCCACCAGAGCTCACTTCTCACAGCACACCACTGAAACAATTCACATCCGGAGAAGATGAGAAACCTACCGGGTCAAGTTTGAGGAAGGGGTTTCCTCTTTAGGAAAGTTTGAGCAAAAACAAACACTAACTCCATCTACTTCTCAGAGGCACAAGCATCAAGACACACCTTAGCGGTGGTTGTTTTTCCAGAGCCACCGGAAAAATCGGCTAATGTTGAGCTCAGCAGCACTTCCCACAAGGTAAGTAACCCTCAGAGCCACCATGAGGTACCATCACTGTCGGAATCCTGCTCAGCTTGGGGTCATCAGACAAACTTCCAGACGCCCCCTCCCCCTCTGCTTTATACCCCCTCAGTCAAATCCCCTCCTACACTAATGAGAAATGCAGAAATGGGGTAGACAGAGGGTGCAAAGTGTGAATCCCCCAAGGACAGAACAAGAGCAAGCAATGTTACCACAATGTCAACAGAAACTGGACTTCTCCATGCCACTTATCAGACCCGGGCGGGAGGGGAAAATGATGGGCATGCCCTTCTGACAGATGCAGGCAAATCATCAAACCCTGCTGATGAGTAATCCTCAGAACCCTCTGTGCTAGCGGCACAATCCTCTTCAGGGATGAATGACTGTGAAAGGTAGCAACGTGCAAAGGGGTTAGAAGCTGAATTTGAATCCAGCTCTGTCTTTCTCTGCGATCCTGGTAAAAGGTCTCAGTGTCTTCCCATGTGAAAGCAACACGTGACCCACACTTCAAAGGGTGGTAACAAAAACGTCACTCCACAGCAAGCACTTAGTACTGGACCAAGACTTGTCCTGGGAGCACAGTGGATGGTTATTTCAGCAGAAGCCAGAGGAAGCCAATGCTGGCCCCAAGTCTCTCATACCCATCCTTCCCCCTCGATTAATATGTAAATTGGCTCCTTCTGGAAACAGAGAATGAGAAGGGAGAGAGGAAGTCACGTTCCTGGTGATGAATGTTCACCAGAAATGACGTTCGGTTCGGATGGGCAGCTGCCCTAAGCAGCATCTGGCCCCTCCCATCCTCCTGAGCTGCAGACGACCTGCCTTGGCAGAGACCACTGATGGGAACTGAGTAACTGAAACCGGGCGACTTGGCCAGATCCAGGCCGTGGGAGACCTTTATCCTCAACCCCACCTTTCTTCTTCCTCTCTCCACTTTATCAGTCACTCCAGGCAAAAGAGAGCAGGTCCAACAGCAGAACAAGCAAGTGGGAGCCCGAAAGCAGGAAGAGTCAAGAGGCCAGTAAGGTCTGAGACCATGCGTTCCCCAACACTTAGGAAAAACCCTAGGCCCCTCACCACACTTGGAAAGCATACCCCCGTCCCAAGATTTAGAAAGACGTGGGTTTTTCTTTACAAATAGCAGGGAGCACAGGAAAGTCGGTCGCCAGGACTCGGGAGCAGCCAGGTATGAAGGCAGGCTGCCAAGGCCAGAGGTTTGGGCTGGGTGACAGTGGGGCTGGGGAGGGACCTACCTGTGCTGCTCTACAGCCTCGTTGTCAGGAAGATCCACCCCACACACGCTGCACGGCTCCCCGAGGGTCCGGCTCTCCGACTTCATGCCCACAGCCAGCTCACCCAGCTTGCTGAACAGCTCCCTCTGAATGAAGCCCTGTGGCAGCAGGCTCCCGTAGGTGCTGAAGTCCATGGAGACAGCCAGAGCAGGCTGCACCTGCACATGGAGCCCAGAGGACACCGACGATGGTATGTTCAGCACAGAGTCAGCTTTGTGGTTGGGCAACACAGAGTAGACGCCCAGATGTTTCTCTGCTGTGGGCGCCAGGTGCTCCTGTCGGCCTGGGGGACCCTGGCCAGCCTCCACGGGGGTTGGCAGTAGCTCGGCACTCTCCTCGCGCCCATAGTGTAGCTCCCTTGCACTGGTAATGACACTGCTTCGAGTTGGGGTCCCGGGCCCCTCTTTGCCCCTTTCCTCAACCTTGTCCCCCAATCCGCCTGAAATGCTGGACTCGGCTGTCCCAGGGCTGTCCTGGCTGGGCACAGGCACCTCATCCACCTGCATCATCTCTGTCTTCACCTCAGCCACCGCAGGGAGCCGCCCAACCCCAGCCAGGGTAGATTCGTCAGGCCCTGCAGGGGGCTGAAGAGTACCCTGCAGGAGAGACTGTCCGATGGTCATCAAACTGTCCACCGCGGCCTTGGTGGGACTCATGGCTGAAAGACCAAATGAGGTGGACATGGACGGGCTCTGGTCCGCCACGGGCCCAGGGAGGCTCTGTGCAGCCACACTGGCATAACCACTCTCCTCGCTGGAATGCTTCGAGATGAAGATGTTCTTGAGGTACCGAGCTTTGCGGTCCTCTTCCTCTTCCACCCCACCATCCGCCATGGTGGCCTCCGTGTCATTGTCATCTGTGGCCTGGATGGTCTCCAGGATCTTCAGGCACTGCTCCTCCAAGTACTCAATCTCCAAGATCTCGGCGGCGTACAGCAGGTCATCCAGGTCCTCCGCCTTGGCCTGCAGCGTGGCCGTGTAAGCATACTCCAGGATCTGCTGGAAAGTCTTTGGCGAGAGGAAATCCAGAGTGTAGTGCTGGCTGTTGCGGTGGAAGAGGATCTCAAACATCTTGCTGGTGCAGGCCAGCACAGTCCGGTGGGCATGGAACTCCTGGCTGTCCACCATGATGACCACATCGCACAGCGTCCCGGCCAACCGCATCTGGTTGGCCTTGCACAGGAGCCCTGAAGGGTGGCTGGGGTTCTGCAGCTGGATCATGCCCATCTTTGTCAGATCCATGGTGCTCCCCGCCGCTTAGGCATGAGGCTCTCTTTCTTTCCGGGCTCTGCGTGGTGGGGCAGGCTGAGTTTCGTGGGCTAATGGAGAGGGCTAGAAGGGAGAAAGGGGGAAGAGGCAAAAGAGATGACAAAACAAAAGGTAGATTAGTCAATGTCCCTAAAAGTAAGAATTCAAACCATGCAACCCCACCCTCATTCAGCCAGCAAGAGCATCCTGGAGATTTTAACAGAGGGAAAGGGGCTTCCTAGAAATCTGGGACTCTGCCTTCACAAACCCACCAATGAGAGCAAAGATAATTTTCTCCATAACGTATGCCTAATTCACATTTGATGAAAAAAAATGGAAATGACAATGGAGTCTTTGGAGCCCTGGTCTTAAGTCTCAGAGTGTGGGCGTACAAGGGATCCTGTGCAAGGCCAACATGTTAGGAGGAGGTACCAGCACTTACTGAAAATCACTAAGAACTGAGCCACTTCCTTTAGTCAATGTAAGCCCTCAATTTCACTCTCAACCCCTGTGCAGCAAACTTCATCTTCAAAACAATATTTGTCCCAGCCCTGCTTCACTGTGGTAGCCCCAGGAGCAAAGCCAAGCCTCGCTGGGGCTAGCAGCCTGCAGTCCGGCCCACAGAAACCCAAGGGCAAGGGCTCTTCTCCAGGCCCATCCTAACACATGGGTGCATACTCATATAAGATGCCTCACTAACCCCTGCCCACAGTGCCCCGTGGACAAGAGGATCTATAAAATGTAGGAAGACAGGTTGTAGAGGACCTAAGAAGGGAGATGATAGGAAATTTGGAACCTTATAGCCATAAATGTAATCTAGGCATATGAACTCCAAGTGTGTCCCATGGGCTCTCTGGAGTGGACAAGTCCTGTGACCAGGAGCAGCAGTTGCTGCTGGGCATGGCTCCCGGTGCTAGATGTGACACTGGCACCAGCACCTATAGTGCAATTTACAACCGGTATGAAGGGAAGACAGGGCTGGGAGACAAAGGCCTCCCACACAGCAAGCTGTTAAGGATCAATAACAGGGCTTTGGGGATGCTCCCCCCCACCATTCCCCCTCCTGCAACCGTTTAAAAACTTAAAAGACCTCGCAGGCTCAGTTCCCTCCAGCCTCTGCCTTGCTGTGGTCAAGAAATGAACTGGGCGCAAAGCGGAGCAAAGGTTCTCCCTAAATCTCCCAACGCTACTGGCTTCTGCCCCCAGAAGGCGCCCTGCGGGTTCCAGAGCCAAAAGTTCCCACAGAAAGGGTAGTAATATGTCTCATCAAGACCGTTGGCTGCCCAGCCTGGGGTGGGAACCGAGGCCATTCATCCTCGCCTATGACTTTTCCACAGACTACTTAGGGGTTTCCCAGAGCAATGCAAAGAATGGAAGCTGCGCTACAGAGTTCCTTCCCCAAAACGAGTGCCTTGGGTCCCAAGAGAAATCAGGGTGCCCTCAGTCAGTCGTCCCTCCGTCCTGCGGCTCAGCGCGGCGAGCCTGGCGGCGCCGGCTGCAGCGCCCACGCCGGCGGAGCGGCGGAAAGCCGGCGCTAACCTGCCCGAGCTCTAGGGATCCACCGCACTTTCACACACCCCGTTCCCAGCCACCCCCACGGAGACTTGGAGACGACTTCGGCAAACTTGGAGAAGCAACTTTTCCCGGGGACCCAGATGGCAGGAAGGAAGGGAGCCGGTCTAGGGAAGAGGAAAAGCAAAAGAGACCCGGACGAAAAGCTCGAGTCCGGACGGGCCGGGCTCCGGGGCAAGAGCCGGGAGGAGACGGACCGCCTCGCAGCTAAGGGGAAGCACAAAAGCCCCACCGAGAGTTGTGGAAGGAAAGGAAAGAAGGGGTCGGCCGGCCCTCCCGCGCCGACCCAGGGCCGTGACCCTTAGGAGCAAAGGGCAGGATCCCCGGCCGCGAGCCGGCGCCGCCAGCAGCGGTGTGCCCGGCCCCAGGCACCGTGCGCGCGTCCCGGGGAGCGGGCGAGCGAGTCCGCGCCAAGGACGTCCGAGCTCTCCCGCGGGTCCGCAGGCGGGGGAGACCGTGAGCATTTCCAACGCCCGCGGGAGTGTCCCGGGGCTGTGAGGGCGAGCTGCGGGCGCGCCGGGTGGGAAAGGCGCCCGAACGCATCAGGTGCCGAGCCTGGCACCCACCAAGTGCGGCCGGGAGCGCACAGCCAGTTCCGGCGTCACGGCCAGTCCCGCCGGCCGGGAGCCGAGGAGGGCCCGGAGCCCCGGGCGCTGCAGACCTCCGCCGCGGCCGCCCCGCCACGGCCGCCCACCCGCCTGAAAAGAGGGGACCAAGTCTAACCAAGAAAGAAGGGCCCACCACGTTTTCCAATGAGAAACAAAACCCAAGCGAGTCCCAGTGCTGCTCCCCTCCGCCCCCAGATTCACTCTTCGGATCCTCCCCAGTATAGCTTCCCAGCCGGCCGGCGAATAAACACACAAATAAGCCATTACCCTCTCTGGCGCCCGCGCACCGGTCCGCATACATATGAGCACCCACCGCTCCCGGCACCCCCGCCGACCCCCCGCGGTACAAAGCCTCGTGATCCCCAACCCTCCGCTCCGTCCTCAGTCCCCGAAGACCGCTCAGCCCCCACCTCTCACCCCCACCGTGGCCCGGAGTGGAAAGGTTGGGGAGGCAGTTGAGCCCAAGCTGACAAGCCGGGGCTCCCCCTTCTACCCGACCCCAACTGGCGGCGGCGGCGGCTGCAGCAGCAGGAAGGGAACAAGCCGAACGAAATCGGGCGTAAGCCCAGCGGTCGAGCGGCCGGAGCGAATGCGCCCCCAGACCTCTGCAACCCCGAGCCGCCTCGGCAGAGGCTTTCACTGGGCAGCGCTTCCCTCCCAGACCCCCCAACTCACCGCTGCCACGCCGGGCGCTGCGGGGTGGGCGTGCGTGCCTCCGGGGGTGTGCCAGTGTCGGGAGCGGGGTTGCTGGAGAACTGTTGCTCTCGGTATCACGGCGGCAGCGGCGGCGTCGCCCGGCAGTTCGCAGTACCCGCTCTCATCGCCCTCAACTCCTCTCTGCTGTGAGGTTAGCAAATCACCACCGGCTTCGGCGCCTCCGCCGCGTCCCACGTCAACGCCGAGCCCCCTCCCCTGCGAGGCCCCGGCGCCTCTCCATCTTTAGTGCTGGCGGCGGAGCCGGGCTCCCTGCCCACAGCTACCCCCTCCCTCCCCGCTCCCGCTGTCCCCGGCTCAGCCCGACCCCCCCCCCCCCCGCATCCTCCCCACCACAAACACCTCCCCCGCACTGGGCGCACGCTCCCGCCCCACCCCTTCCCTCCCCTCCATCCCCTCCCTTCCGCGCGCCCGGCTCCGGGCTTCGGCTGACATCTAGCTGCTGCTGGGGCGTCGGCGGCCGCCGTCCCCGGCCGAGCAGGGAGGAAAGGAGCTCCCGGAGGAGAGTGCCAGGGGCTCGGAGCCCTTAGTGGGGCAATAGAGATGAGGTGCGGGGGCCAGCACCCGCTTTCAACCCCCAGGATTTTAATTTTCCCTGGACACGGTTTCGCCCCTGCTGCTCCAGGAGGGGACTTTCGTCCCGGGCTCCAGTGTTTGCCCCAGTTCCGTGCGTATCATCTCGCCTTTCACTTTTGCTCCAGGCTCAGGGCTGCATGCCCTGTAACCCGAGGTCGGTTTGGGAAGGTCGCCTTCCCAGCCCAAGCTCAGGCCCTGCGTGCCTGCCGGCCGCCGTGTCTCTGGGCGAGGAGCTACCGAATTGCGAGAAGTCTCCGGGCGCAGGATTCGCGGGCCCTGGTGAGCCAAGTGCCTGAGGATCCGCGGGATCCGTCTCTGGAGGCAGACGTCCGAGTTGGGCTGTCGCGATCCCTGGGGGCTTGAGGTCGAAACCTGAGATAAACTTTTATCCTTCTCAGTCTTACGCGTGCCCTCGGCTATGCCCCCCAAGTGACCTGGTTGGAAACAGTTCTTGAGAGCTGCGCGCTCAACGCAGTTTCCAGGAGGCGGTGAAAGCTTGCCGAAGTCCAGGCCCGCAAAGCGCCCCCTCTTGGCGGGCCTCTCCACTTCAGAGTGGAAATCCCTAACCTGGGGATAGAGCAACCAGAAGAAATCTGTCCTCCTTGGCGGCGGGGAGCCCCCTCCTGCCCTTTCCCCTGGAGCGTGGCGAAGGTAGGGGGTAAAAGAGTGGGAAGCGCGCAGCTGCGTGAAGGCAGGGGTGACCGACTAACTTTCAGGAGCAGAGGCTGAGGTGTGGGGGTCAGGGTGAGGGTGGGGAGGGCTATCTCTGGGTCTGCGGACAGTCAGCCCCCGAGGTCTTGCAGTTTTAGCAAAGCCGGGTTTCAATCAGGGAGTCCCGAGTCTCCACATTCCATCCCTGGCACGCGGACAGGTCAAAGGTCTTCCACAATACTCACGTATGTATAATCGCCTCTGGCACCGCGCCAGGCGGAGAGTCCGGCCCAGGAAATGTAGTGTCAAGGAAGGTGGCAGAAGCCAACTAGAGACCAAAATCCGCTTCCGGGTGCGAAAGGCCAGAAGGCAGAGCTTGCAAATCAACTGATCTGGATTCCCAAGACTTACTAATGGGGTAGTCCCAGGACGGGCAGTTCCATCCCAGCCAGCACTGCTCCTCCCTTTCTTCCCTCCAGGGCAGTGCTGGGACCTGCAGGGTTCCGGGAAGGGGAGAGGGCCGCCGGGGACAGAGAAGCCACTTTGAACTGCAATGCCCACCTGGTGCCCGGGAAAGCCCAGGCCCTGGGTGTTCTTTTCATTAACAATAAAGAGTAATCCTGTCATAGACGACTTTTCTAGCCAAAGACTATGCAGTCTGTAAGAGGAAAGGGGTGTCAAGAAAGTTAAGAAAACTGGTCTGCAAGGACAGCAAATGGAGAGAGATGCCAGAAGAGGAGAAAAGGCTCCCCACTTGCCTCACCAGGAAAATAGGAAATCCTCTCACTTGTGTTCCTGGTGCCTTCTGAAGGTTGCGGCCTGGCTGTCCACATCACTGCCAGCCAACTCCCAGGGGAAGCACACACTTAGCAGTCACAGGAGAAGCACACACTTAGCCCTTGATCCTAGGCCTATATTAATCCTCAAATCAGAGAAAGAGAATCTCTGGAAACAATGGGAGAGAAAGAACAATTCCTCCATGGCTCGGACTCCCCCACGGCTGTACCTTACTCACTCCATGTGAAAATCTCCCTTGCTTCATAAACTCTGCCATTAAAAAGCCCAGCCCTTGTTAGTAAGTGTTAAAGAGAGATTAATGTCTGAGTTTAAGAGGTGGAGAAGGTAACAAAAAAAAGGAAGGCAGGCTGCATGCCAGCGCTGGGCTCTGAGCATTTCCACTTAGCACTGGAGGCTGGCTGCACAGCAGTTTGATAAGGTTTATTGGGCCCAGATAACGTGACAGCAGCTCCACCACCAAAACTGGCACCATTTACAGCCAGACCCTCGTCCTTGGGGCCCAGGAAGGCTGATGAGAATCCCCAGTTCAGAGATTTCATATGGCAGCACCTAAAGCAAGCAGGATGGAAAATTACAAGTGTTCTCTCTCTCTCTTTCTCCCTCTCCCTCTCCCTCTCCCTCCCCTCTCTCTCTTCCTCCCTCCCTTCCTCCCTCTCCTCTCTCATATATATTTGTACTGATTTCTTTTTTCTTTTTTATTTATTTGAGAGAGAGAGAGGAAGGGGGAAAGAGAAACATGGATTGGCTGACACTGTACATACCCAACTGGGATAGAACCTGAAACCTGACTGTGTGCCCTGACCAGGAATGAAACCCCCTACCTCTTGGTAGTGGAGACGACACCCTGACCAACTGAGCTACACCAGCCAGGGCTTTTCTTTTTTTCTTGAAGGGTAAAAGTAAGGGAAGCTGGGACATCAGACCTAAAAATAGAAGAGCCTTCAGTCTGGAGGGAGGTTATGCTGGAGACAAGGGAACAGATGATTTCACCTTTGGATGGAATTCCATTGCTAAATTTTCCTCTTTTATTCATATACCTCCCACTGGTAGCAACCGATCAGAGCTCCACTTGTGGAAAAGGAAGGTGTGTAGGTCTAAGGGATCTTACAAGGTGGAGACAGTAGGAACAATAACGCATTCTGAGCACTGACTAGGAACCTTAACACATTACCTGTGCTGTTTTATTTAATGCATGTAACAACCCTATTCAGGCAGGTACTATTATTTTCCCCATTTCTGCAGATAAGAAAAGAGACTCAAAGAGATGAAGAAGTGTGTTATCCAAGACTATAGGATTTATGAAACATCAGAGCTGAGACTTAAAATTTGACCATTCTGACTGCAAAGTTCTTAACCTTAGATTATATGGCCTCCAGTGGGGTAGAATAGAGGAGCCAGGGCTTTTAATTTCCTTCTCTTCTCCACCAAGGCCAAGCAAGTGGTGTGCCACAGAGGGCGAGACAGTTCTTGGAATCAGGCCCCCGGGTAAAATAGACTCAAATCCACCAGGATCTCTCCTCTTTCCCCCCTTCCTCAAAATCACAGGCGGAAGTTGAGGAGGAAGTTTTGAATTACAATAAAACTTGACCTAAACAGATACCCAGGAAGAAGGCTAATAGGGCTGTTTTGAGTATTCTGATTGAGTATTAATGGAATGTAGCAACTCATTTTATTCCAGCTCCTCATTTGGAAATAGTTTTTAAAAAGGTAAGCTTTCTTACCATGATAAATAAGTCAAGGACTCCTACCCTTAGGGAGAAAAAGCTACTTTGCATTTCCCCAAACCTTGTGGTGAGTGGGGCAGGAAGCATTTGCAGAGAAAAGACTCAGGCAGTGGAGCCTGTGTGAAGGCAGTCCCCACTACAATGGAGAGCTCCAGGCTGCCATCTGAGGTTCTTGTGCTCTCAGATCACCTCACTGGGGTCCCAGTGGGAAGATACAGCAGACTTTTTCTGACAAGCAGAGGACCTTACAGTACTTCAAGGTCATCATTGCAGATATGTCCTAGCTAGAGACAGATGAGGTGAAAAAGTAGGCAGTCTGCTCCGTGTGGCTCATTGGTTGAGCGCTTCTGCTTAATTCCAGATCTCAAGCACATGCCTGGGTTTCAGGCTTGATCCCAGTAGGGGGCATGCAGGGGAGGTAGTCCATGTTTCTATCTCTCCTTCTCCCTTCCTCTCAGTGAAATCAATAAGAAACATTTTTTTAATTAGGCAGAATCCTGGCCGGTAGCTCAGCAGTTAGAGCATCGGCCTGTGGACCAAAAGGTGGCAAGGTTTGATTCCTATCAAGGGCACATGCTTCGTTGCAGGTTCTGTAGCCCCCGGTAGAGGCACATGTGGAAGGTAGCCGAACGATGTGTCTCTCTCACACGAATGTTTCTCTCTTCTAACTCTCTTTCGCTCTGTCTAGAAATCAATGGGAAAGATAGCCTCATGTAAAGATTATTTTTTAAAAATTAGGCAGAGTCGAATTTGCCCTCAATGCATTTAGGATGGGGCAAAAGTAGGCTTACAGTTGCTCATATGGCAAATAATATAACAGTAAACTGTTTCGTGTTCTCATAACTGTGAACCGACTTTTGACCCACTCGGCATGTTAATAGGTTTCTTTGGTGTTTGCCTTTTTTAAAATGTTAATTCTTTTTAAAAATATATTTTTATTAATTTCAAAGAGGAAAGGAGATGGAGAGAGAGAAAGAGAGATATCAATGGCCCTGACCAGTTTGGTTCAGTGGATAGAGTGTCGGCCTGCAGACTAAAAGGTTTAATTCTGGTCAAGGGCATGTACCTTGGTTGCAAGCACATACTCAGTGGGGAGCGTGCGGGAGGCAGCTGATCAATGTTTCTCTCTCATTGATGTTTCTAGCTCTATATCCCTCTCCCTTTCTCTCTGTAAAAAAAAAAAAATCAATGAAATATATATTTTTTAAAAACACAGCAATGATTAATTGGTTGCCTTCTGCATGTACCCCAACGAGGGCGGGGGGGTGGAGCCTGGAACGGAGGCACGTACCCTTGACTGGAATCAAACTCAGGACCCTTCAGTCCGCAGGCTGACACTCTATTCACTGAGCCAAACCAGCCAGGAATAAATATTAATTCTCTTATGTCACTTCCTTAGATCCCCTCTCCAAAAACAGGAGGAAATAATCCAATGACTTGTGGACTCTGGTTAGTTGAAGCCCAGAAGAACAAATAAGAAGATGATTTATTTGATTAATAATAGCCATCTTCCTCCCTCGGCGGGGGGGGCGGGGGGGGGGGGCCCCGTTAGTGGTGTTTACAAACAAGTGCTTCTTCTCCGGGTTCTAAGGACACCCTTCCTCTCACCTTCAGGGCAGAGAGTGACTTTTCAAAGGGGGAACAATAGGAGTTATTTCTTTAGCCCCTGAGGCCTTGGCTTGCTGCGACCCCAGATCTTATGCTTGAGGAAGAGAAAGCGTTTTCCTCTCTCTCTGGCATATTGCAAATGGTGTTGGGACCTCATGTTGTCAACTCAAATAGCAAATCTGAGTTGTTATTAGTGCAAAGATGCCCTGAAGGGGTAGGCTGTGTGGATGGAATCTGCAACGGATGTTATGGGGGAGTGTGTTTATAATTACCATGGAATTTAATGTATACTGGGACCAGATGATGGCTGCCATTTAAAAAAGATGCTTAATAAGAGAGGTCCCTTAATGACAGGCAGCAGGGCTCAGGTTGTTATGGTAGAAGCACACAGTTTCACTGGGTGTCACAAACCATGGAACAGGTTTTACGGGGCTCCTAACAAAGCTTTGGGGTGAGACAGAGCAGCCATGGCTGCCAGCTATTGGGCATCATGTCTTCATGTTGTCTTTGAAACGTTATTTGCACGGAAGAGAAAGACATTTTCTCGCCTTGCAGACACATAAGCACCAACACACAGATCCTGTGCCAACATTTAGTAGTTTTTGATGATTCTGGAAATCTGCTTTGTTCTAAGAAAGTCAGCTTCATTTTTAAAACTAAAATTTTGTAGCTGTCCATGGGTGCAGTTCCAAACAGTGTGCAGGAATTGGAGCCCCAAGTCCTCAGCAGAAACAGGGGCTTTTCTGAACTTTGGTGTGTCACTGTGGAGAGGCCAGGAAGAGGAAAGTATGTAACATTTTCTTAGGCTAGTTAACTTTAAATAGCTAACTGTTTAACATGTGAGGTGTTTACAGGTACAGATTTCAATTCCTATAGATTTCAATCCGTGGCAGCTGTGTTACAACAGGAGTGCCACAGTTAATGTACAAAGCCTGGAGGGACGTGCAGGGGAGTGTCACACTCATTGGAGGTGCCTCAGGAAGCACCACAGTCTATAAAGACAATGTGTGTCTCAGTTGCACTATTCTATATATTTCTCTCCTGACAGACCTGACTACCGGATGTGCATCCTGACCACCCCCTGCACCACCCCCTGCACGGTGGATTTCTGGAAGACAATGTCTCAATCTTGTTCAATTTTGTATTCTCATTCCCAACCCTCAGAGTAGAGTATATAACTGCTGTAAAAGAACTAATTGAATGAATGAACATATACACCAATTCAGGAGAGGAAGTACTATTCTGTATTCCAATATTTAGGGCAGAATTTTTTATAGCTATGTGTATTTTGCTCACCCTTGAAAAAATCAAGGGTGATATAAATAAGGGTTGGAGGAAACTGTTGAATTGAATTGTATACGGCTCCTTAAGGATATAACAGGGTTCTATTCCAACTTATGTCTCCTTTAGGAGTCTAGGACCAAGCTTTTCTCAGTATTCTAGGGACATTAATAATTATTTATTAAATTGCATTGAATAAAATGAAGTGATTTGAATTGCACTACTCATTACTCCCACAGTGGCCTTGTATTCCAGCCCCACGTAGCTATTAGTTACCCAGCCAGGCCTGAGAAGAGAGCCTCTAGCCTGCTGTTAAGGATACCAGTGGGTGTAGGACTGCTGACCGGACCCAGCACTAGCCTATGAGACATGCGTGTGCACAAGTGTGAACAGTTAGCGCTGCCGTTACCATGTGTGACAGCATCTGGCCAGCTGTTCTGCACAGGCCTTCCCGAGTGCACATGGGTTACATTTTCCATTTGACCTTGCTCTTAGGGACAGGCCATGTGACTGAGTTCTGGCCAACGTACAAATTGTGAGCAGACGTCTAGTATGCCACTTCCAGGAGGGGCCCACAAAAACTCCTGTGACTTGACCTCATGACCATATAGATAGTTACCTTGGAAGTTAAGTGATGAAGATGGCAGAGCCATGATGGAAAAAGCCTGGATCCCTGAATTGCAATTTGGATGAGAGCTGCTTGCCTACTAAGAACACTCTTGTGGACTTGATACAAACAAGAAATAAATCTTTGGTGTGTGGAGTAGGGTTTGCCAAATAAAACTCAGGACACCCAGTTTAATTTTAATTTTAGACAAACGATAAATAATTTTTTAGTATAATATGTCCCAAATACTACACAGAGCAGTTACACTTTAAACACACACACACACACACACACCAAATACCAAGAAGAAAGCCAAAAATAAAAATTAAATTGGTCTTTTTAAAAAGTCTTTAATGATCACTTTGTTTCATTTGACAGAAGCCACCAGGAAACAATGGGAGAGAAAGAACAATTCTTCCATGGCTTGGACTCCCCCACCACCATACCTTACTCACTCTATGTGCAAATCTCCCTTGCTTCATAAACTCTGCCATTAAAAGGCCACCAGGTCTGAGCTGGAATCCTGGCCTCTTCACAGTTTGGTTATGTATACGGCAGGTCATCCAGAGACTGGAGCATCCTGTGTGGAAGGTGGAAACCGGGAAACAGCCTACCAGTCTCTATGAACCTATTTCTCTCCACTTGCCCCTTCCCCTAGACTATGAACTCTGTGGGGACAGGATGACTATGGATTTTACCTCTGGGTCTGCTGCACTTGGCACATGGTAAAGTAGAGAGTTTCATTTGTGATAGGAAAGCAGATAGGAAGGCATCTTAATGAGGATCTCTCCGAGACCTTAGGGAATGAAGTTAGAACTGTTGAGAACACTGTCCAGTCAGTGATCTCCTCATCCTTCTCTTTCTCCTTTGTCCTTAAACACTAAGGGCAGCATAAAGGCTGAGAGTCTGGGCTCTGATTCACTCACAGGGGTCTCTGTTCAGATACCACCAACATCTTAGGTCCTAGGTCAGCTTGGGTCAATTACTTGAGCTCCCTGAGTTGAGGTGTCCACATCTATATTCTGGGGACAATAATGGTCCCACCTCACTAGACTTGCCAGGAAGATACCCAAGGGGTGCTTGGCCCACAATAAAAGATTTGAAAATATGAGTTGTTAGCAATGACATCAGGTAACCTTTCTTTCACCCTCCTCCTACAAAATGCCTTATGAAAATCGTAAGGTCTTGTGATAAATGTTAAATCTTTTTAAGAGTGAAAGGTGATCTGTGAGTATTGACATAATCAGAGCTTTGAGCATCTGTTTGTGGCCTTATTCTCCCACTCTTGTTCACTTCATTGGGTTGGGATGAGGCCAACAGGCAAATGCAGAGTGAGACTGGGAATGCAGGAGGTGGTGGTAATTTTCACCTTGTCGCATGACGTGTTTATTAGTGTGTATGTACGTTAAGCACAGCAGCCTGGTTTCCTTGCGTTAAATAGCAGTCATGCCCAACTGGTTCTCTATGTACCATTACTCCAAGTGATTGAGCCAATTTTTCTCTCTGCCATGACTTCAAGTGTAAACTTCTCAGCTGGATGGGGGGCAATGCTGGGCTGGCTCTTGTGATCATTATTAACCTTTAGAATTATGCTTACAAGACCCAGGGGTCTGTGGAGAAGCCAGGATGAGGCAGATGCGGACTGCAGACTCCCCACCACCCCCTGGGTCCAACCTACACATGTGCATGCACTCTGGCCTTGGTAAAGAGGCTGCTGCCTGCCAACCCGTTGTGTGGTCCCTTGTGAGGGGGCCTGGTAGTATGCCGGTGTCCTGTGTTCCGTTTGGCTGGAGATAGGAAGGGGAGTGGTGAAAGCTGGAAAAATTGTAAAAAGCTGGGTGCCTTGATACTCAGAAGTCATTTGCCAGCTGTAATTTTGTCTCTTTTCCTTATATTTATTAGCCAGATCTTAAATTATCCAGCGGAGATCTGCAGAGACAGTGGCCACCTCCTAGTTGTCCACTAATTCACCCAGACCAAGTATCTTTTGCATAAGACACAAGGGAGCCAAGAGTGACAGGGAACTACAGGGCTGTTAGAAAGCATATATGGGTCTCAGATCCAAACCTGCCACTTCATAGCATGTAAATTTGGCAGATTTCCTAAGTCTTGACTGCATTGAGGATACCTAGGATACCTAATGTCTCTGTAACCACATAGAAGTTAAGAAACTTGGCCATGATCCCAAAGCTCCTAAGGGACAAAGCTGGCATAGAAACCTAAATCTAACCAAATTCCCAAACCTGCCTCTATCCTGGGTACCTTCTCCTGCACCCCATGTTTAGGGGAGCAGGAGGCAATTCCCAATGATGAAGGTGCCACTAGGACTGGAGAGGAGGCCCACATCTCCCCGTCCGTTCTTTTAGAGAGAGAAAGAGAGAGATGAGGCAGGGGAGATGGGGAAGACATCAATATGAGAGAGAAACATTGATCAGTTGCTTCCCACACACATGCTCCTGCCCGGGACCACCAAACCACAACCTGGGCGCATGCTTTGACCTGGGCACCTGCTTGATCCAAATGCAACCGGCAACCTTTTGGTACATGGAAGATGTTCACCAGCTGAGCCACGCCAACCAGGGCCCAGTGGTGCTTTTTAAAGCCACCTCTTATACCCTGTGTGAAAGAAGCAATAGGCTAAGATCACCTATGATTTTGGTGAAAACATGTTAGATTTCAGTAAAAAAAAAAAAAAAAAAAAAAAGACTACCACTTCTTTGTCCATGTCTAAAATTAAAATGCCGAAAGTGCTTGCTACCAGGAAGAGAAATTTGGTGAAAAGCAGGAAAGCCGATAAGCGAACTGCAAGAGCTCCAAGGGAAGGCACCCAGTGAGCTGTACACATATTTGAGTGTTTGGAAGCTCTTTTCAAAGACTTCATATCTCCCCAGAAAGAGACTTTTCCTTCTTTGAGTTTACTGCCTACTGAATGCCCGCAGTAAAAAGAAAAAAGGGTAATCATGGAGGACGGTCCTTTTTTCTCCCCCAACATCTCTTTGAAATGTTCAGAAATGTTTACCTATTGATGGGTTTTTTTCTTGGGCAGATTGGAGAGAACATGGTGAAATCATAAAAACGTTGGCTTTCTGGTCAGAAGTCCTGGATTCAAGGCCAGCTCTGCCCAACTTCCTGTCGCAGTAACCCTGGCTGAGGGCTTCTGTGTCCTACTCCTCGCAAATGGAGATGCCACAGGGGGGACATTTCTAACCACTTCTAAGTGCTTTCCCAGCTCTCAGAGAAGAGCCCTCAGACCAGTCTCTGGTGTCCTGCCTGGCCTTGAGCAAATTGCCTTCCTCTCTTGGGGACCAGATACCTTGTGGAAAATATGAAAATAGTGGACCGTCTATGGCCACGCGCACTCTAGCTTCTTACATTCTATAATGCTCTGTGAACTCTGTCAGCTACACCAGAATTAGGTGCTAGCACCTGGGCTGAGGCACATTCTGATGTGGGTGTTTAAAGTAAGTGGTCTCCCTGACACTTACTTTAAACACCCATATCTATCTTGATGGATAGAGCAACGGCCTGCAGAGCAAAAGGTTCCAGGTTTGATTCCGGTCAAGGGCTCATACCTTGGTCACAGGCTCCCCCCTAGAGGCAACCAAACCAATCAATGTGTTTCTCTGACGTTGATGTTTCTCTCTGCCTTCCCCTCTCTCTTTCACTCTCCTTAAAAATCAATGAAAAGATATCCTCGAGTGAGGATTAACAAAAGAATTTTTTTTTAAATAAAGAAATTGGTCTCTCTTTATTATAGCTTCGATTCCTATCATGAGAGAACCAAAGTATTGGTAAAACCACCTATCTCCACACAGGAGCAAGCAAAGTGGAGGAGGAAAGAGAGAGTGCTCTAGGCTTCAGCTTGGGCAGGAAATGGCAAGGTGCTTCTGCTGGGGAGGGCTCTCTGTGGTTCTAAAAAGAAAAGGAAATATCAGTGGTGAAGCCATGGCCAGTTCATAGAGGAAGGAGGGGGGATGGGGCATGGCAACTGTAGTTAGGGGAATGTTTAGCTGTGATCCAAATAAGGTGTTCTGGGTACAGAGAGGGGGATAGAGAATTAGGTACAGATATAGATACAGATATAGACCTGCCACTTTGAATCAGGTCTAGAGATGCATTTGTCCCTCTGGTGCAGAAGTCATGTCCAAAATTGTACACCTGACGCTAAGCAGATAACATAACTGAAGGAAGGGCCTTTGCACTTGGTATCTCATCCTCCCCCTCCCACCATGCCAGTCTCTCCTCCCAGAGACATTCTGCAGCTGCCTGGGCTGAGCTGCCTGCCCCCTGGAGTCTCTGGGTGGGAGGGGGGTGGAGTTGTTGCCTTTGTTTGCAGACGTGCTTGCTTGTTTCCTGGAGCCCCCCTAGCTTCCCTCTGGTTAATGTAAGTTGCTGGAGGGCAGGGTGGACTCTTTCCCTTTGTATCCACAGCACCTGGAATGACTATGCCTGTGTAGAGTGGACTCCTAACAAATGTTTGTTCCAAGAATGAAAGAACAAAACAATGTAGATGTTTAAGCAAACAGGCAGCTGTTGCTGAGAATGAGGAATCTGAGCCCAAATAATGAACAGGCTGGAAGTGAGAGGAGTGTGTCCTTCCCCTGGCCCTGAGGTGCCCATGCTGATTGAGCTGCGCCTACTGTATTTCTATTACTACTGCTTCTAAAAGAAACATTGAGGCAGCGTGACATCCCACTCTCCCAGGGTGTGCCAGCCACAGCCAAGGCCAAACAAATGGCAACGCCTGAAATTTGCACAGCCCTGTGCCCAATGCTTTCATATCACTTTTACAGTTTTATAGATGAGGGCCCCCAAGCTCAGAAAGAGTTAGGAACTTAGAACATTGACCTGAGAACTGAAGGGTTTCAGGTTTGATCCCACTCAGGTGTCTCTTCCTCTCCCTTCCACTTCTCTCTAAAAATCAACAGAAAAACATCCTCAGGGAAGGATTAACCAAAAAAAGAGGATTTTAGAGCTTAGATCCAGGTCTGCCCACAGCTAGGCGTCCTTGCTTTGCATTTAAGCATTTTACAGATGAACACAGGCTTGCTGCCTTCTGGGGCTGGTGAGTAGGCCAGGAACCGGGTGAGCAGGTGAGGCACCCAGGTGCAGAGTTGGAGGAGGCATCACTCTGGGCATTTGCCTGATTCTAAGAGTGGCGCCTGCTTAGATGTTACACTCTAAACACTACACCGACCCTGCTCATTGGAGCATCCTGCAAATTTCCTCTCGTGTCATATGGAACTTCTTTGTCTAGAAATATCGACAAAATAGCTAGAGGGCAGATTGGTCTGGGGAGGATTGGGTGCACTTTGTGTGCTTCTAGCTGCCTCTTAAAATGGCCTTTCCTTAAAATGGCCACTGGAATTGGTTTTCTAAGGACAGATCTGTGTCACTCCTGAAATGAAAACCCGTCAGTGGTTCTTCTCGTGGCCTACACTGAAGAAAAGAAAGGCCATGACATGGCCTTAAGACTTTTACAAGTGGGCACCATTCTGCCTCCTGAGCGATGTCCTGCTTCCAGAGCTCCAGACAGGCTGTGACTCCTGCCCTTTCCTGTCTGTCTGAGACAAGGCCATTGCCCTTCAAAGTATACTTTCAAGATCACTCATGCTAAAGATGGCTCAGGAATTAGAGCAAAGCTGATGTGAACTTAGCTCCTCACTGATGGCCACATGGATTGTCTGGTCTAGGAGGGTAGTCCAAGGCTAAAGGCTGAGACCTAGCAGGTCAGCCAGGGCCTCCCTGTGCTCCTTCCCCACATCCCTGCACTGAGGGCATCTTCAGCCCGGCTAAGTGTGTCTGCAGCCTTTGAAACAACTGGTTTATCTTTTCCTGTAACAGTGTAGCTCCATGTTGCTGGTAATGAAATGAAAGCAGCTTCCCAAGCGCCCTGAGACCTCTCCATCCAGTGAGGACCTGTTTGTGGCTTTTGTCCCTCGTCATCTGGGCTTCACAAAGCCACTAGGGTCAGTATTAGCTTTAATAAGTGGGCTCGGCCGGCCTTCCTCCTGGCTCTCCTTCTCACTTTTGGTCAAAGTCAGGGGTGGAGAACCTTTTTTCTGCCAAGGTACATTTGAATGTTTATAACACCATTCTCGGGCCACACAAAATTATCAACTTAAAAATTAGCCTGCTGTATTTGGTCAAACATGTCATGAACTCCCTCCTAATACCTTGGCAGGGCCAGACCAAATGATTTTGCAGGCCTTCTACAGCCCTGGGGCCAGATGTTCCCTATCTCTAGTCTAAATTCTCATCTATTCCTTTTTCTTCCTCTTCTGTGTCTAACTAGTAACTTATCTGTCTCCGTTGCATGATCTTGAGAATCAAGCCAAATCTAGTTGACATTTTGGCCTGGTCTCCCCAAGGAACTCAGATCTGAGATCTTTGTTCCTGGGAAGAAAATTTATGTTTGTTGTATTGGTTTGGGAGAAGCATTAGCGAAGAAAGAATATGCATCTATGTTGTAATAGTAACTATAATAATAAATAATAAAGACACCCACATTATGTGCTGAGTAATTTTTCATGCTTTTTCTTGTGGAGCCTCTGGAGTTAGGTAGACAAATACAATCCTAAAGGATAGGTATTGCCCTACTGGTGGGGCTCAGTAGTTGAGCACTGACCCATGTACCAAGAGGTCATCAGTTCAATTCCCAATCAGAGCACAAACCTAGGTTGCAGGCTGGATCTGTGAGGCCATACAGGAAGATGTTTCTCACTGATGTTTATATCTCTCACTCTCTTTCTCTCTAAAATCAATAAAAACATTAAAAAAAAAAGATAGGTTGAGACTTCTATATACCCATTTTAAAGTGATTCTTATACCCATTTCCAAATGAGAAAGTTTAGGCCCAGAGCATTCCCTAATTAACCTAAGGAGGGCTGGTGTCCAGGTGGGCTTGACAGGCTTTAGCTCCAGCTATTTGGGAGTCCCTGTACTAGCCATTTCACCTCTCTGCACCTGTGACAGCAATAAGAAAAGACAGCCCTCTTAACTTTATAGGATAGGATGGATACCTAGGATAAGGAATGTGAAGTGCTCTAGTATTAGTAATTATTCTTACTAAATATTTTTAAAAATATTTTTATTATTTCAGAGAGGAAGGGAGAGGAAAGAGAGATAGAAACATCAACCAGGGTATGTGCTCTGACCAGAAATCGAATCGTGACCTCTTGGTTCATAAGTTGACTCTCAACCACTGAGCCACACCAGCTGGACTATCCTTATTAAATCTGAAATCCCATAGATCTGGGATAGGAGAGAAGTTCATAAGACACTGGACCTTTTTTTATTACGTGTGAAATTTATTTATATGTGTCTTTGTTTTAATTTGAGCCAGTATTTTCCATCTGGAGAGATCCTTTACATCCTAGGATCTTTGGTTTGTCTGTGGAACTTTATGCTCCTCCAAAGATGGTTCTTTTTGAACCTCTGACTACTCCAGAGTTAGGTAGATAAATACATGATCCCCATTCTGCAAACAGGAAAACTAAAATAAGGAGTTACTGTCAGGAGATTGCTCATAGAGGGGATATCCTGACATCTACTCTGGGTCAGGGACCATGAGTATGGATGGGTAGGGCCAGGTGGGATAGGGATAAGGAGCCACTCCCAGTTCATCAGAATATTCATATGCCCCTCATTAAATATCACTTGTATCAAACTCTAAGATATGAGCTGTGGTTAACTACTTGTCATAATGTGTGTTGTTGTCATTTAAATAAGTGGTTTTAAACATTTTAATTTTGTCATTTTCTCTCTCTCTCTCTCTCTCTTTTTTTTTTTTGGAGACAATGCAGCTTTTCAATGTCAAGCAGTTTCTGAGACCTCCGTTAGCCCTCAGGCACTTTACCTGGAGACATTCCCTGGGAAAGTAATGCCATTACCTTCTCTTCTATTTTGAGGTGGAGGTTTGGAGCTTTGGCCAGACAGATCTGAATTCAAATCCTATCTCTGTCACTTACTCTACACTGAGTGGCCAGATTATTATGATTGTTGAATGCATAATAATCTGGCCACTCAGTGTATTTGTATCTCAAATGGTTTCCAAAAGTATTCTAGACTTTTACTGGAGATCAACAACCTATTTGCCCTGAACTTTCTATCAGTCATTGCAAAGGGGAAAACTGGTCAGGTGCACGATTTATAGTATCTTTGATATCAAATAAATGAGGTACTCAAGAGAAGTACACCGAGTGTCCAGATTATTATGCGTTCAGAGATCATAATAATCTGGCCACTCAATTCCGGGAAACTGTTTAAGTTCTCTGACTCATCTCTCAGCTGGCGTGGCTCAATGGTTGGTGTATAAACCAGGAGGTTACAGTTCGTTTCCCAGTCAGGGCACATGCCCAAGGTATAGACTCGACCTAGTGGGGGACATGCAGGAGGCAACCCATTAATGAATCTCTCTCATTATTGATGTTTCTATCTCCCTCTCCCTTCCTCTCTAAAATCAATTAAAAAATGTTTTTTAAATAAACAAATGTTCAGACTCACCTGTAAAATGGAAGGAATGAGATATGTGTGGCTTATTTCAGTGTTGGTATATGTATGTTTTTATGTAATGTATGTTAAGGTGTCTAGTCCAATGTCTGCAGTGAAAAGTGCTCAATAATTGAAGTTACTTTATTGTGGCTTTTTGTTCCCCAGTCCCCCCACCCCGCTGAGAAGTAGCCTTGTGGACAGTATCTTTGTGAGAAGGGGGAGTGGGCTGTGGAACTCGGCCTTGTCCTGTCTCTTTGGAGTGGTTATGAAGAGGACCGTGGCCAGGTGAGTACCAGGCTGCTGGTTGAACTTTAGGCCCCTAGGCTCCTCTCTCACCTCTGGCTGCCCTGAATCCCTTCATGCCATTAAATGCCAGGCTAAAACCTGGAACCATATCAATAAGAGCCCCAAGTTCAGCCCACAAGTCAAGTCCCAAAATCCCACAAAATAGTCTCCTACTGGTGGGATAGGGGCCTGGCACGTCCGTCCTGCCCCCTGGGATTGGTAAGGAAACCGAGGAAAGGAGTGACATAAAAAAGGGGGAGAAAAGAAAGCTGTGTATGGAGAGAACCAGACCAGGTGGAGCATAAGAGAACTCTGATTGTTCTCTGCTAGAGGCCATGATAGCTCCCAGCATGCCTTGCTAGGGGGACAAATGGACAGATGTCCCTTTGGGTACATCAAAAGCTGCCCTGGCCTATCTCCCTGGACTTCACACTCATGGGGAAGTCAGGGCTGAGGACAAACCCAGCCAGGAGTTAGAGGTGGGACTGAGGAGGGGAAGGCTCCTCACGCTAACCATTCAGAAGCACCTGAGACACTTGTCAAAAATGCCTCTTCCTGCCTCCACCCCAACACCTAACCAATCACTGCCTCTTGAGGTTCAGTAACCTGCATTTTAACAAATTTCCCCCAAATGCTTAAGGGTTAAGTATGGAGGGTGATGGTTTTTGGAGCAGAATAGAGAATGATCTAGAAAAATTTCTCTGTGGGTTGATTTTAAATACTATTCAAGATAATATTGGCAACAAATGTTTTTAAAATATGTTTTTACTGATTTTTAGAGAGAGAGGAATAGACTGATAGAAACATCAATGAGAGAGGAACATCATCAATTGGCTGCCTCCTGCATGCCCCTACTGGGAATTGAGCCCCAAACCCCAGCATGTGCCCAGACCAGGAATTGAACCTGCAACCTCTTGGGTCCTGTGTTGATGCTTTAACCGCTGAGCCACACTAGCCAGGCCAAACATTTTGATTTGACAAATGTTTACTGCACACCTTCTATGTGCCAAGAACTTATTCTTCCATCAAGTAGTCCGGCAGTTTAGAGGGTATGGTGGGCAATCATGACACAGTGTTATGGGCAGTGCTAGGAGCACCCATGTGCAGTGCTCCAAGGTTTCCATGGAGGGAACTGGGAACCAGGAGTAAAACAAGGAGGCCTCCAGTTTTCATTTTTGAAATCAACTACCGTCAATACCTGCTTTCATTTTTCTTAAGCTGAAATGTAGGAAAGCTTCCTTTTTTCTACTCCTGACATTCTTCTTGGAGATGATGAAAGATTGAACCGCTGGCTCACTTCTGTTTCTGCTTCTGAAATTTGGCCTCTGCTGTGTTCCTTATGTGTGCCACATTCTAGCCAAAGTCAAGGAACTCTATGCTTTACTCTTCTCCAGCCCAAATAACAGTTGAGTCAAAATAAACAGCCCTTGAAATCCAAATGCTGGCTTGTCCCACGGAAAAGGCAAAACATTTCTCTTTTCTATTGATGTTGGCCCCCCTAATTGCCGGGCACTGTGTGTGCGCACAGTGTACCTGGCAGTGACCACGTGGGAAAATTCTGATGCAGAGAGACGCTGGCTGCCACAGGCCTGGATTGTGAGATTTTATTGGGGATACTTTTTAAAAAGCATGTAAGTGAAGTTGACTCTGGCTCACAGGCCTGGATCCTGCCAGCAGGCTGCCTCCGCCCCTCACGGTGCCCACACTCAGCCCAGAGCGCAGTCAATGCCCGCCCTCAGTCCAAGCAGAGCCCGCAAGAGGGCAGAGCCGCTGCCGCTCACTGCTCACTCAGAGCTGGGCAGGAGCTCTGTGCTGGGGCCACTTCCCCCAGCCCCTACTGACCTCTAGTGGTCACAAGGCAGAACTGACCAGGACACTTGGCAAGGGCAGGAAGAGCAGGCTTCTCTCCCACCTCCGTGGTTCCCACCCTGGCTTTGCATATTAGCTTCACCTGGGAGCTTGGAAAATACCCCTGTCCAGCCCCACCACAGTCCAGTTAAGTCAACATGTCCACCGGTGGGACTTTGACGTAGGCTTTATTTTTAAAGCTCTTCAGGCAGCTTCTAAAGTGCAGCCAGAATCCAGAGCCCTTGGTCAGAACCAGCACTTGTTGGCCTGCGTGTGCTGCGTGGACAGCGTGTGTGTGTGTGTGTGTGTGTGTGTGTGTGTGTGAGAGAGAGAGAGAGAGAGAGAGAGAGAGAGAGAGAGAGAGAGAGAGGAGAGAGAGAGAGAGAGAGAGAGAGAGAGAGAGAGAGAATATGGCTGAGTCCTCAGATGTGTCTGAGCCCCGGTTTGGGCTTTCGTGCCCCCCTCCATCCCCAGCCTGTCCCTGATGCCAGTGCCCGTTTCTGACTATGGTGGCGCTTTCAGTAAGGGCAAGGGACCCTGTTAGCATCCCTCTGTCCCTAAGAGTAGGAGGAGACATTGCACTCTCTGTCCCCCATTCACGGAGGTCACACTCTGCTCCTGTGAGTGCTTCCTGCTGTCTCACTACAGTCTCTTCTCAATAAGAGCAAGGTCTAGATTGAAAAAGATATATATTAGTTTAGTGAAGTCCGCCTGGAGCTGCAGTACCCAAGTCTGCCTGGGCAGAGAGGGGAATTGGTGAGCACTTGGGCTCTGCATTCCTTCAGGCCCTCAATGCAATGGGTGGAGAGGAAGAAGAGCCAGTTAAATTCATCTGCAGCAGCTGCACAGGATTGAAATTACCCACTTCTCTCTGGTCTCTGTCTAATGTTTCTGAAAACAAGCTCCTGATCCTCTCCATGTTTCACTTCCTCACAACCACACTGCAACCACTAGGAGCAAACCAGCAAGAAGGGAAGCCAGGTGCCTTTGGATAGAGGGAGAGAGTCAATGGACAAGAGCAATCCTACAGGGTGAACACTATTATATCCCCGTTTTACAGATGAAGACATTGAGGAAGCTGCTGGGCCAGAAGTCACCCATGCCTGGAACTCTGAAGCAGGCTGGTGGGAATGGAAGGGGCTTCCTTTGATGATGTCTTTGCCCAGATTAGCCTGTTTCTTTCTAGGGACCATGCCCAGCAGGTTGAGCATGAGGAGCAGTTCTTCTGGGGCTGCCCAGCTGCAGGCAGCTCATTCCAAACTCATGTAATTGACACGTAATGGGATTTGTTTAATTTTGAGTTCTCTGCTGCCCTCTGTTTCCATCCTCACTGATGTGCTGAGTGGAGCTGGGGCATGGGAACACTGACTAGGGCCTTGCTTCTGCCCTTCCCTGGCTATGACCATGGCCACATCACCTCCTTCTCTGGTCATGTCTAAGGTCTCATCCAGTCTGGCATTCTTCGTCCATGTCCATGATTCCAATCAGGTCACCCATCATGGTTGGGGCGGGCAGTGGCAGTAGGGTGTGCAGGGGTGTCATTGCATTTGTGATTCCCAGATGACAGGGTGTGATCACAGCAGAGGAAATGGTGTATGGGTAGGGGCAGTGCCCCTCCCCACATGGCTTCATCTCAGGCCTAAAATCAAGATTGGGGCTGAGGCTGTGTGGTTATAGAGTGAAAGTGGACCTCTTCCAAGATGCCTTAAAGCATCAAAGGAAATATCAGAGCAGAAAAGAAGGATAGTTTAACACAACTATTTCTAGTCACAGCTGTCCCCTGTGTAGTGCTTGCTTTGTGCCAGCTGCTGTCCTAGGCCCTTTGACAGGCCAACTTATTTAATCTTTGGAACAACCCTACAGAGTTGGTACTATTATGATCCCTACTGGAGGCCCAGTGCACGAGTTCGTGCATGGGTGGAATCTGGCGGGCTGGGCCCCAATCTGGGCGGATGGGGGCCAGGCCGGCTGAGGGGAGGTGCTGCAGGCCTTGCCCTTGACTGGAGTGAGGGGGAGCCTGATCAGGGGTGGGCAGTGGACTGGTCAGCCCCATCCCCAAATGGGGTGGGGGAGCCTATGGGGGAGCCAGTGGCCTGGAGGAGGGGCATAGGTGGTTGGCCAGCCAGCCCCACCCCTGATCAGGGTGGTAGGGGCTCATCAGAGGCAGGACCTGCTGTGGGGAGGGGCCACAGGCAGTTGGCCGGTGACCCTACCCCAGATCAGGGTGAGGGCACAGATCTGGGGTGAGGCCAGGCAAGGGGAGGGGCTGCAGGAGGTTGGCCAACCAATCCCACCTCACACTCCCCCATCAGCTGGTTTGCTGGCCACAGTGGGCGTCATAGTGACTTCATTACAGTGGGTCTGGTGTTCTGGTTGCTGGCTTTTTATATATAGAGATTTTACAGATGAAGACACAGCTAGTATGATAACTTATCTATTCAAAACTAGGAAGTCTAATCTTAGTGTTTATCATTTAACCTTATCTTGCTTCCCAAGGAGAATCTCAGGTCTAAGAAGTCATTGGAGAGAAGTAAGTCACAGTCTCCCCTGGAACCTGCACTGAATACCCAGGCCGACCTCACTCAGAGGAGGGCTGTGGCATGGGGGCTGGGGGGAAGAGCGGGGGAGGGGTGGCGGGGGGACCTCAGAGCTGCAGGACCTGCTCATTCCACACTGAACACCAGCAGAGAGCACCTCCTCTATATACTTTTTGCTTGTAGTCCCCAGACATAGGCCCAGCCTCCCACAGCCAGGGGACAGGGAACAGGGTGCTTTGTCTTTCCATGATGGCGTTCTCAGGTGGGCCCTTTGAGGTGTGCCTCTCCCATCCTCCTGAGGTCTTCACCCCCTGCTCCAGCCCTTAGACCCGCCCTCCACAGCCCTCAGCAGGAGACTGGCAGAGCCTGGGCCGCACCATGCCTGCTCACACTGGCATGGGCACAGCTCCCTCATTTCTGCTGGAAATACCAGCTGATGCTAAACCTGGGGGAGAGCCCTGCAGCAGGATTCGAGCAGAGCGGGCAGCAGGCGCAGGTGGGAGCTGTGTCGGACCTGAGGGCAGGTGAATTGTGGGAGATCCCATGGGTAGCCCTCACCTGCCCAGCAGTGTGCCCCAGCTTTGGGGAGTGTTGGCTATGGCTGGCCTCGTGCCATAAAAGTAGAGGAGTAAGACAGGGAAAGTGAAAGTGAAGAGAACCCCAAAAAGAGTGGAGAGGAAGATGAGTGAAGCCCTCGCTGATGCAAATATTGGCATAACCATTACAAGAGTAAATAAAACTCCCAAGAGTGCTATGCAAAGGCTCCAGTCTCTAAATACTTCTGTCTTGAGGAAGTTTTTATTTTGCATGGAAGAAAAATGTTTTCATATTCTCTCCCTCCACTCAGACCCAGAACCCAGTGAGGCCTGTGCCCCCAAGAGCCATAATATTATTTGTTAACATTTTTATGATGCCAAATCGTCTGTAGGAGAGCGGGCGCCATCCTTTAGCTGGGAAACCATATGGCACGACGAGTAATAAATAAGGTATTGTGATAGTTAATGGACCTAATTGCCAGCAAAGGCTTTGATGCAGAGACTGTGCTGCTGAGAATTTAGCACCGCATTAGGGATGCTGCGGAGCTCCCTGACTTCTGAGGCTTAATTTAAGTTCTATATTGCAAACTCCGGAAAATAATTCCAAACCCTCCTGCTGGAAAAGCAACCTGCTGGTAGACTGTGATTATACCGAATTACTAAAATCGTAATCAATTTTATTCACACAGTTAACCCGTGCCAGGAAGGACTCCTGGAAAGGAGAGGAGAGGACCAGACAGGAGAGAAGAGGACGGGAGAAGAGAGGAGAGAAGTGAGAGGACAGGACAAGAGTAAGAGGACAGGACAGGAGTGAGAGGAGAAGAGTGAGAGGAGCGGACTGGAGAGGAATGAGAGGAAAGGACAGGAGTGAGAGGACAGAATATGACAGGATAGGAGACGAGTGAGAAGACAGAACAGGAGAGTAGTGAGAGGATTGGATAGGAGAGGACAGGACAGGCGTGGAGAGGAGAAGA
>JAAGEH010000005.1:38596473-38642936 GCA_011751065.1 Lasiurus cinereus | reverse complement strand
ACAGGACAGGAGAGTAGAGAGGATTGGATAGGAGAGGACAGGACAGGAGTGGAGAGGACAGGAGAGGAGAAGACAAGAGTGAGAGGACAGGAACGGACAGAACAGGAGAGGAGAGGGATCGATATTTCAGCTGCTCTACCTGTGGCTCTGTACTGAGGAGGACAGTGAGAGGCAGGTCAGGGTGGTATCTGAAGAAAAGGACCAGGGGCTGGGATCTTATTCCAAAGGGATGAAGAAGGAAGGTATTGATGGAAGGCCTGGGCATCATTGAGGCCTATTGGACTTCCCTTGTCCTGCAGGGCCCCTTCCCTGTGGGACAAGAAGGCAGAGGTCTTGGAAAGAAGGGTCTGTTCACCCACCACTCCCAGCAGCAGGAACTTGTGACAGGAAAAGGAACTGAGCCATTGCTATCATTCCTTAAGTCAAGGCTATTAACTGGAGATGATCAAATCATGGCAGTCAAATAGCCTGGCACTGTGTACATGTAAATGTCAAACAGCTCCTGCTGAACTTTCCGTGGACCCGGAGGTTCCTGGGCAAGAAGCACGCCACAACAACGAGAGGCCGCAGGAATGGCATGTCTTCTTTTCACCTTTTTTTTTTTTTTTTTAGCTTGCAAAAGACCTTGCTCGCCTCTGGCTCTGCTGAGACGGAGCAGAACGGTCAGCCACAGAAGCGAGTGCTCCAGAGTAGGACAAGCCCCGCGGAGAAGAGCACGCTCAGGTGACACGGCCTCCGAGCAGGTGGGATCCCAGGGCACGGCTTATCCACCAGCCATGCACACAGTGATGCCCAGGCTGTGTCTTGGAGCTCAGAAATAGCTTTTTCAGAAAAGGATGGGAAACCTCATTAGTTGCTCCCTGTGCTAAACCCTTTTGCATTTGTGAGAATAAACAAGTCATCTTTTCTGTCAAAGAACAATTTAGACAGCCGCCAAGTTGGCTCATGACTTGCAGCTCCCTGGGGAACGCCATCTTGAAATGGCAAAGGCCAACCCCTCCCTTTGAATTAGCCAATCGCCTGAGCTCCAATCAAGAGTGAGGGACAGGTTATGTGGGTCAGGGATTATAAAGCCAAGCAGACTGCCTGCTCAGTGTGCACATGCCTCCAGACCATGTGCTGCACACCCTTCCACATAGAAGTAGAGATATTTGCCTTGCTGCCTAGCTCTGACTAGGCTTTGTGTTCTACCAGGACCCCTGAATTTGGGGGCTCGCCTTATTTCTCACACAGGGGAGAGTGGAGCAGGTAGGGAGGCAGGAGTGAGGAGCAGGTGGAGAGGCAGGAGTGGGGAGGAAGTGGGGAGGTGGGTGTGAGTACAGGAAATAAGGAATCTTCCCATAAGTCATGAAGACAATGGAAGAAGCTCAGGCCTAAGAACTGGCAAAGCCAAAAATGGACAGAAGAATCTGGAAGGTCATTGAGACCAGAAGCAGAGGGAGGCATAGAAGAGGGGTCTGGCCCAAGATATGAGGTCCTATCAGGGGTGACCACATGTCATTGGGCTGCGGAGCAGGACTTATGGCCATGTGACTCCTTCCCAGAGAGCACAGGACAAAGCACACCTCTGCTGTGGACCAGGGTCGACTCGGCTCACCT
The DNA here is from genome assembly GCA_011751065.1 of Lasiurus cinereus. Classification (NCBI taxonomy): domain Eukaryota; kingdom Metazoa; phylum Chordata; class Mammalia; order Chiroptera; family Vespertilionidae; genus Lasiurus; species Lasiurus cinereus. Next base: position 38,641,337 of record JAAGEH010000005.1, on the reverse strand, counting down.
GGGCTCTCAGGTGGACTGTGGAGTCCCAGCAGGAGGGTGTGTAGAAGACAGGCTTCATGAGCCCTGGACTGGGTGTTCTATGCACACAGCAGAGTCCAAGGTGGGAGGTGGAATGAAAGATGAGACTTGCTGTCAGGGTTAAGCTTCTTGGAGTGAGGAAAACTGTCTGGTCTTTGCAGCTAGCCTGCATACACTGAGAAACTTGCATGAGGTCGGTGTCAGAAGAGTAAACTCCACAGTGACCAGGACAGGAAGTCACCAGCCCTTGCCAATCCATCCAGCCTGGCGGTTAGTGTGGGTGACAGCTCCCCCTGGTGGAGCTGGCAGGGCATGAGATCACCAGAGTCCTCTCTGGAGGCCAGGGACAGCCTCACAGCCAGCCTCACTTGGTGTAGGCCCATCCTCGCTGCCCTGGGCTTGTCTCAGCCGTGGTGTCTGGCCATGGCCCTGGTGCTCAGCCATGGCCGTGGGCCTGAAGCGGATGCTGTCAGCAGCCTCATCCATAAGACCTGCTCCGCAGCCCAATGACAGGAGAAGCTGAGGCCCCAGAGGCTTCTCCCGCCCCTGCCTGTGGGCTTAGGGAGCCATGTGACCCCCACAGGCCTTCTGCAATTTGATGGAGCTTTGGAATTGACCAGGGAGCTTTTTTAAAAGCCACAGATTCAGGGACCCAAACCCCAGAAGCTCTGATGTAGCAGATCCAAGGTGATCCTAAGGTGGCATTGGATGGAGAAAGGTCAAGGGCACAGGTAAGAGAATTGAATTTCCACCTCTGGCAGCCTTTCCAGAGTAGATACATACACATCTGGGGGCAGAGGGATGCACCCACCAGCCACTGGATCTTTGGCTTGTGTAACACTGTGGAATATTATCAGCATTTTCACACTTTATAGGTGAGGAAATGAAGGCCAGAAAAGTCTGTGACTCCCAGAAGAGCAGTGAGGGAACTGACTAGAATGCAGGTGTCTTGACTCCAAGTCTGTGCTCTTTCTAAAACACTTTGTTGCTTCTTGCTTCAAGCCGTGCAATCTGGGCGCCAAGAAGATAGAACAAGAGCAGAAGAAAACCTCATTCATAGGTTGGATATGAAGGAGACGGAGGGACCCCTGAGGAGATTGCCACCCGAAGAGGGTAAGATGTTGCAGACACTTCTCATCTGTTGGAGAGAGTCTTGCAACCTTGTAAAGCCATTTATTAACTATGCACATTAATGTGGTGTGAGGGGCACAGAAGGAAGGGCCTTATCAGATCAACTTCCTAGAAAGGGATCAAAGCTGTAGGACTGACGCGGAATTGTGAGTTGGTCCCCAGCTCTGTGCTAAAGGATCTGGGAAAAGCAAGAGAGGGAAAAGCTATGTACAGCCCACAGGGAGCTTTCTGTCAAGCTAGGGAAGCAACAGACACAAGAAAAGCCTGGGAGCTCCAAAGCAAGTGGGCAGCTGAGCCCTGGCTGTGGGGCCCAGGTGCTAGCTTCCAGTGGGGGCCCTCGCTTTCTCTAGGTCCTAAGAAGTGGGAAAAGTTTGACCAAGTTGGACAAGAGAGGGTGAGCAGAGGGGGTGAAGTTTGACCAAGTTGTGGCAGAGGGGGTGAGCCTGGGCAAAGAGGTTAAGGTCAGAGCATGTTGAGGTGCAGCTGGACATAGGTTCTTGAGCTGGCATCCCTATGCCTGCGGGGCCTGTGGACTGAGACGATGGCTTCAACGACCCCAGCTCTCCGTCTCGCAAAAGGAGGTGGTGGGGCCACTGCAGGCCCGGAGCCTTGCCAGATGCAACCAGTGCTGAGATAAAGAACTACTGGGCTTGGATTTAATACTGAACATAAATACACTTCACAACCACAGAGGGAGCTGCTATTCAGAGGAGACCATCTATTATTGTATAGCAGTGCAGATCAAGCAAAAAGAAAAATAAATAGAGGGAAGATAGTTATTTGATGGCGTTCTCTTAGGATATGCCACAGCAGGAAATTCTTACAAAGAGTGTGTATTACTAGAGAGACACAGCTATTCAAGCATCCAACTAACTTAAAATTGTCAGAAGTGAGACTGGGAGGAAAGGCTAGAGAAACGTGGGCACCCATCACACCGTCAGCTCTGGGGTTCGCATTCCACCTTGCTGGCGGCCACTCCGCGCCAGCCTCAGAAGGAGACGTGCCTAATAAATGTCTCAGCAGAATTACGACTGTACCGCTACAGTAACAGGATGGCGCTGTTCATCTCCGCACCATCTGCCCAGGCTCGTTTGTGGCTCCCAAGGCAGCCCACACGCATCCAGGGAGTTTGCAGCTCTCCAACACTTGGCGTGTTTGCTTTACCAGGATGCTAAGGGGCTCAGTGCTAATTAACTCTGGCTCAGCGTGGGCAGCAGGGGAGGAGTTGGAAGAGGCCGCACCTGGACCTGCTGGTTGCATGAGCCCCTACTGCATTGTCAGCCTGGACCTCGGTGGAGCCCGGAATCCTTTCCATGCAGAGAACAGGAGCCCAGGGCATCGTTTGTTGTTCATTTATTCTTTCATCTTCTCCTTGGACCACACAGAGCACCTATTCTGTGCCGGGCCCAGAGTGGACATGAGGGATACCTGCAGAGCTTGCTCGAATTTCCTGCAGGCTGTCACACAAATGTCATCCCCTCAACAAAGCCTTCCTGCCCCGCATCTAAAATGGCAACAACCCCTTTTGCAACCGCACTGTCCTGCTCTGCCAGGCTCCTCTCAGATCCCTTTGCCATCGCTGTGTGCACAGCCTCCTGGTGTGCTCACCTCCAGCAGCCAGCACCAATGTCTCTGTTTAGGCCTGTCCTTAGGCTGCAGCTCCTGCTTTGCTGCAAGTTCCTGGGAACATATAACCAGACTCCTGCACCATTTATGGGGACCCGCTACCAATGGCCCATGGATACAAGCCTATAAATACTTGAGCATCCTTGCCTCCAATGGCTGCAACACGGTGATGGGTTTGGTATTGTTGAAACATAAAATATTGAGGAAAGGGTGAGTGGTTATGAGACTAGAACTATGCAACTGCTTTATTGCACAGGATCTGTGAGCCTTTAAGGCAACCTTGTCTCCTTAATTTGAGAGCTAGGCAGCCTGAGGGTAGGTGGACTGTCAATCACTGGGAAGTTCATTAGCTCTCCACGCCCCACCCCCACCCCCAGACATTTATTAGGCGCATCTCCTTCTGTGGGACTGCACTGTGGCTGACGCAGAGTGGCCCCCAGCAAGGTGGAATTCGAACCCCAGAGCTGACAGTGTGATGGGTGCCCACGTCTCTCTCAGTCGTGGCTGAGAGGGGACATTGCTGGAAGTGGCAGGCTGAAACAGGTAAGGTATGGGTGTGTTTAAAGGGGGCCACAGTCTGTGTGGACCTCAGGCCATTTCCCACCTTCTGGGAAGACACAGGCTACTCTCGCATCCCTTGTAGTCTCTTCTTCCGTGGGCTTCTCTGCCACACTGAAATGGAAACCTCTCTCTTCTCCCTCTGCATTCTCTCCTCTATCCTCACACAGCCCAAGAACCTGAACTTGACATAGAAACACATACCTTCTCTGCCTTCAGGAGAAAGAAGCACTATTCTTCCTGTATGTGTAGAATCCCTTTTCAGACCGAGATGGGACTCAGTAAACTAGTGATGCCACAGCAGGAGTTGACACTAGAGCAGGGAGGGAGTCTGATGAGGCTGGGCTGAACTTTTTCAGGAGGATGCAAAAGTGACGGCATCAACCCGGGCCAGACGTGATGGGAGCTGCACACGGAGAATGAACCAGCTTGAGCCCAAGCTGGTGGTGGGAAGTCCGACAAAGGGCTCTGGGGTAACCTGGATGAGTGTGTGTGGTGACAATTGTGCCACCCAGGAGCCTGGGAAGTAGCACTGTGGGTGAGAGTGGGGCCTGATGGATTTAGTGACTTGTTATAAACGCCTAAGCCCCATGGGGAGAAGTCTGGGAGGAGAGCAGGGTTTTGTGAGAAAGAGAATGAAGGACAGAGACAGAGACTGAAGAAGGGAAATGGACAGAGGAGGGACAAGGAATATTAGCAGGGTTATAGAAAGACACACAGAACAACAGAAACCAAAAGATGGGAAAGAAGCAGTCAGAAGTCAATGAAACTCCTAAAGAAACTCCCTCCTCTTCCTCCTCCTCCTCCTCCCCCTTCCCCTCTTCCTCCTTCTCCCCTTCTCCCTCCTCCTCCATGTTTTCAATGACATTTTTTATTTTTCTTCTTTTTTAAAAAAGAAAGAAAAATCTTATTATTTTGAATTAATTTTAGACTTACAGAAAATTTTTAAAAATAATACAGAGAATTCCTACATACTGCTTCCCCAACTTGTCCTCATGTTAACATTTTACATAACCACAGCCAAGTTATTGAAATCAGACCATTAACATTGGTGCAACACTACTAGCTACGCTACACACTATTTAACTTTCTATCCCTCTCCCTTCCTCTCTGTGAAAAATATATTTAAAAAAACAAACACAACCAATATTTTTTCTATCTACAAGAGACTCACCTCAGAACAAAACATACACACAGACTGAAAGTAAATAGATGGAAAAAGACATTTCATGCAAATGAAAACAATAACAGCAAAAGCTGGAGTACCAATACTTATGTCAGACAAAATAGACTTCAAAATAAAGGCCATAATAAGAGACAAAGAAAGACATTACATAATGCCAACCAGATCAATCCAACAAGAGGATATAAGCCTTATAAGCATATATGCATCCAACATAGGAGCACTTAAATATATGAAGCAAGTCTTGATAGATATAAAGGGAGAGATAGACTGTAATATAGCCATAGCAGAAGATTTTAACACCTCTTTGACATCAATGGATAGATCTTTCAGACAGAAAATCAACAAGGAAACAGCAACCTTAAATGACACATTAGATCAGTTGGGTTTAATTGATATTTTTCAGAGCATTTCATCCCAAAGTAGCAGAATATATATTCTTATCAAGTGCACCTGGAATATTCTCTAGAATAGACCATATGTTAGAACACAAAAAAGTCTTAAACAATTCAAGAAGATTGAAATCATATCAAGCATCTTCTCTGACCACAATGGTATGAAACTAGAAGTCTATTGTGAGGAAAAAAGAAAACACCTGAAAAACTCATAAACACATGGAGGCTAAATAACATGTTATAAACAATGAATGAGTGAATAATAAGATCAAGAAAAAAATAAAAAGATACCTTGAGGCAAATGAAAATGAAACACAACAACCAAATCTATGGGACACAGCAAAAGCAGTTCTAACAGGAAAATTCATAGCAATACAGGCCTACCTCAAAAAACAAGAAAAATCTCTAATAAGCAACCTAACCTTAGGAATTAGAGGAACTAGAAAAAGAACAGCAAATAAAGCCCAAGTTAAGTAGAAGGAAAGAAATAATAAATATCAGTGCAAATAAATGAAATAGAGTCTAAAAAAATATAGACAAAGACCAGGAGAAACCAAGATGGCAGCATAGGTGAACACCTAAGCTGCTGCCTCACACAACAATTTAAAAACTACAACTAAAAGACAGAATGGACACCATCCAGAACCACAGGAAAGCTGGCTGAGTGAAAATTCTACAACTAGAAGTAAAGAGAGGAGTACACGGAGCCTCAGAGGAACTGTAAAAAGCTGAGGTACGGAGACACGCTTGTGGAGAGGACAGGCGAAGGAGGGTCTGGCTGGCTTCATCTAGCAGGAGGGAGATGGAAACCTGACTGCACTGAATTCCAGCTCCAGGCGAGACTCATAGGGGGAGTCTGGACAGTTGTGAAAAGGAAGGAGTGCATGGAAACTTAGGGGAGCTGCGAAAGATAGAAGTCTGGGGGCTTGCGAAAGTGCATGTGAAAATGTGCGCAAAAGTGCACACACAGAGGGCTGACTGCTGATTGTGCCTGGCTTCCTTTAGCAGGAGGAAGACAGAACCTCACAACAGCACTGAAATCCAGATCCAACTGCACTGAACCCCAGTTTTGGGCGAGACCCTGGGGCCCCAGATTCATACGGGTCCCTAGAGCGCACAGAAACTCAGGGGAACTGAAAGGCAGAGTTCTGGAAGCTTGTGCACAAGTGCGTGCACATGAAAGGCAGTGGTCTGGAGGCAAGACCTCATGCACAGACACAGCTGATCCTCACAACCAATTGGCTTGGAGGTCAATCCCCCCTCCTCCCCGTGATACCAACAACAATCAAGCATTAATTACAACAAGATTATACACACAGTTCACAAAGGGGTGCACCAAGAGTGTCCACCTCAGGTAACTGGAGAGCCAGAGCTACTGGGCTACATAGGACAGCTAGCACACAAAGCTACTCTACCAACTCAGGGAAGCAGCAAAATATGCGGAGACAAAAGAACAGGTAACAAACGAAAGAAATGGAGGAAAACAAATGGCTGGATACAGTGGTACCTCGAGATACGAGTTTACTTCATTCCGTAACCTTGAGGCATGGGAAACTATGAGATGCTTGAGTCACGGTAAACTGGTGGGTTGTGTGAAGCCGGCCGATCCGCAGGATTACTCCTACCTCAAATGTTGCTAGTATTTCAAAGCAAAAATCGCTTGCTCGATGGTTCGTATCTCAAAAATCTCGTATGTTAGGGCACTCGTATCTCGAGGTACCACTGTATAGAGTTCAAAACCACGGTTATAAGGTTTTGCAAGAATTTCCTAGAAAAAAATGGATAAATTTAGAGAGACCCAAGAGGAGATGAAAAAGAACCAACTAGAAATTATACATACACTGACTGAAATAAAAAATATTATACAGAAACCTAACAGCCGACTAGAGGATCACAAGAATCAAGTCAAAGATTTGAAATACAAAGAAGCAAAAAACACTCCATTGGAAAAGAAAAAAGAATAAAAAATGTGAAGATAGTGTAAGGAGCCTCTGGGACAACTTCAAGTGTACCAACATCAGAATTATGGGCCTGCCAGAAGAAAAGAGAGAGCAAGATACTGAAAACTTATTTGAAGAAATAATGACTGAAAACTTCCTCTACCTGGTGAAAGAAATAGACTTACAAGTCTAGGAAGTGCACAGAACCCAAAATAAAAGGAATCCAAAGAGGACCATACCAAGATGCATAATAATTAAAATACCAAGAGCAAAAGACAAAGAGAGAATATTAAAAGCAGCAAGAGAAAAAAGTTAGTTTACAGGTGAGTACCCATTCGACTGTCAGCTGATTTCTCTACAGAAACTATGGAGGCCAGACAGGAGTGGCAAAAAATATTCAATGTGATGAAGAGCAAGAACGTACAACCAAGATTACCCAGCAAAGCTATCATTTAGAATTGAAGGGCAGATCAAGAGCTTCACAGATAAGAAAAAGCTAAAGGAGTTCATCAACACCAAACCAGTATTATATGAAATGCTGAAAGGTATTCTTTAAGAAGAGGAAGAAGAAAACGGTAAAGGTAAAAATTATGAACAACAAATACGTATCTATCAACAAGTGAATCTGAAAATCAAGTGAATTGAAAATCTGATGATCAGAATAAACTGGTGAAAATAATAGAATTAGGGGCATAGAAAGGGAGTGGACTGATAATTCTCAGGGGGAAAGAGGGAGGGGTACAGGGAGAGACTGGACAAAAATCATACACCTATGTATGAGGACAATGTGGGGGAGGTAAGGGCAGATGGTGGAGTGGGAACCAGGTCGAGGGGAGCCAAGGGGGGAAAAGAGAGAAACAATTGTAATAATCTGAACAATAAAGATTTATTAAAAAATTTTAAAAAGAAATACTAAAGGTCAATAGAATTGAGCTGATTCTTTGAAAAGATAAATAACAACTGACACCAAAGAAATACAATGGCTTATAATAAAACATGATGAACAACTATATGCCTAAAATTTGGACAATGTGGATGAAATGAATAAATTCCTAGAAATATGCAATCTTCCAAAACTGAATCAAAAAGAAAAAATAATCTGAATAAACTGATTACAACTAATGAAATTGAAGCAATAATCAAAAGACTCCAAACAAACAAAAGTCCTGGATCAGATGGCTTCACAGGTGAATTTTACCAAACATTATCAATCCTTCTCAAACTATTCAAACAAATTCAAGAGGAGGGAAGACCCCCCCAACCTCATTTTACATGGCCAGCATTATTCTAATTCCAAAACCAGATAAAGACACTACAAAGAAAGAAATTTATAGGCCAATTTTCCTGATGAATATAGATTTTAAAATCTTCAACACAATACAATGCATTAAAAAGAGAATACACCATTATCAAGTGGGATTTATTCCGGAGATGCAAGTTTGGCACAATATCCACAAATCAATTAACGTAATATGCCACATAAACAAAATGTGGTGTAAAAATCATATGACCTATCAATAGATGCAGAAAAAGAATTTGACAAAATCTACCACCCACTTATGATAAAAATTCTGAGCAAATTGGGAACAGAGGAACCATACCTCAACATAATAAAAGCCATATCTGACAAATCTATAGCCAATATTACACTCAACAAACAAAAACTAAAAGCCATTCCCTTAAGACCAGACAAATAACAGAGATGTCTGATTTCACCACTCTTATTCAGTGTAGTTCTGGAAGTTCTAACCATGACAATCAGACAAGAAGAAATAAAAGGCATTCAAATGGAAAAGGAAGAAGTAAAAGGTCATTATTTGCAGATGACTGTATGTAAACCTTAACACTCCACACACACACACAAAAATACTAGAACTGATAAATGAATTCAGTAAAGTAGCAAGAAACAAAATTAATATTCAGAGATCAGTGGCATTTTTATACACCAATAATGAACTATTAAAAAGAGAATCTTTCCTAGCTGGTGTGGATCAGTTAATTGGTGTGTCATCCCATGCACCAAAATGTTGCTGGTTCTATTCCTACTCAGGGCACATACCTGACTTGTGGCTTCAATCCCTGATTGGGGGAAGCCAATTGATGTTTCCCTTATATATTGATGTTTCTCTCGGTCTCCCTTCCTCTCTCTCTCAAACCAATAAAAACATATACTCTGATGAGGATTTCAAAAAAAGAAAAGAAAGAGAAACTATGAAAACAATCCCATTTACAATTGCATTTTTTTTTCAAAAAGAAAAGATACCTAGGAATAAATTTAACCAAGGAAGTCAGTTACCTACCTGTATTGAAGAAAGAAATTGAATAAGATTCAAATACATGTAAGTGGAGCATGTACCATGTTCATGAATAGGAAGAATTAACATCATTAAAATGTCCATACTACCCAAAGCAATCTATAGACTCAATGAAAATGCCTATCAAAATGCCAGTGACATATTCCACAGAACTAGAACAAATAATACAAAAATTTATATGGAACCACAAAAGATCCTGAATAGCCTTAACAATCTTGAGAAAGAACAAAGTTGGAGATATAACACTACCTGATATCAAGCTTTATTAAAAGGCAATAGTAATCAAATAGCATGGTATTAGCATAAAAACAGGTATATAAATCAATGGAACAGACTAGAGAGCCCATAAATAATCCCATGCTTATATGGTCAATTAATATTTGACAAAGGAGGCAAAACATACAATGGGGTAAAGACCATCTCTTCAGTAAATGGTGTTGAGTAAATTGGACAAATACATGCAAAAAATGAAACTAGACCGTCTTCAAAGAGCATACACAAGAATAAATTCAACATGGATTAAAGACTTTTAAATGTTAGACTCAAAACCATAAAAATCCTGGATGAAAACATAGACATTAAAATCTTGGGCATTTCTCATAGCAACATTTTTTCTAATATATATCTTCAGGCAAGGGAAACAAATAAAAAAAATAAACAAGTGGGACTAACTATATCAAACTAAAAAGTTTTTGCACAGCAAAGGAAACCATCAGCAAAACAAAAGGACAACCTATGTAATGGAAGAAGATATTTGCCAATGATACATCTGATAAGGGTTAATATCCAAAATTTATAAAGAATTCAGACAACTTAACACCAGAAAATCAAACAACCCAATGAAAAAGTGGGCAGAAGACCTGTACTGCTCCAAGGAAGACATACATATGGCAATAGACATATGAAAAGTTGCTCAGCATCACTAACCATCAGTGTGATGCAAATCAAAACCACAATGAGAAACCACCTCATACCTGTTAGAATGATTATAATCAATAAATCAGCAAACAATAAATGTTGGCACGGGTATGGAGAAAAGGGAACCTAGTGCACTGTTTATGGAAGTGCAGATTGGTGCAATCATTATGAAAAATGGTATTGAGGTTCCTAAAAAAAAAAAAAATTGGAATTGCCTTATGACCCAGAGATTCCACTTCTGAGAATCTATTTGAGGGAATCCAAAACACTAATTTGAAATGATACATGCACGCTTGGGCCAGAGACACCTTTCCACCTTCTCACGCTGCCAAGAGGTCTGGGACTGCTGGGCTCCTGCATATGCAAATTAACTCACCATCTTTGTTGGGTTAATTTTCATACTCACTCCTGATTGGCTGGTGGGTGTCATGAAGGTATTTACATCTTATTCTTTTATTAGTGTAGATAGCCAAAATTTAGGAACAACGCAATTGCCCATCAGTAGATAGATGAGTGGGTAAAAAAAAAGGTGTGGTACACTTACATAAGGCAATACTACTTGGCTGTAAAAAAAGAAGGCAATCTTACCTTTTGCAAGAGCATGAATGGACCTAGAGGGTATTATTCTAAGTGAAATAAGTCAGTCAGAGAAAAACAAATACCATATGATTTCACTCATATTTGGAATGAACAAAATAAACAAACAAGCAAAACAGAAACAGACTAATAGATACAGAGAATAGACTAACAGTTGTCAGAGGTGGTTGGGAGTGCAAGAAAATGGACAGTTCTCTAAGATTATTTGCAGACAGCCCTGTGCAAAGGCAGAGGACAGATGAAGACTGTAGCCCATCCTGCCTTGGGATTCCATGGTCTGGAGCCCCCTGGCCTGTGGGAGGTGCTTGCTTCTAACATCTCTGTGATTCCTGCTGAGGTTCATTCTGGCCTCAGAATCCCTTACAGCCAGAGTCAAATGAGAGACTCCCTCCTCCAGAGATTGTGGGTGAGGGCTCAGGTGCCAGTCTATTTGGATCCTCCACCCTCCAGCACAGCAACACTTGTGGAGTACCTTCTGTGTGACAAGGTGTGGTGCCAGGCACTTGAATGTACCGTAAACTCATCTAATGCAATAACCCCACAAAATAGAAGTTTTCTCCCCGTTTTTTTTTTTTTTATGAAGACAAGGAAAATGACTTCAGACAGTGGCTTGAAACTTTTAGAGTGCAGCTATAGGGCTTGTTAAAACACACCGCTGGGCTTCTGCCTGAATTTCTGATTCCCCAGGTCTGGGGCAGGGCCTGGTAACTGGCATTTCTCTAAGTTTCTAAGTGACCCAGACGCTACTGCTTAGGGCCCAGACTTTGAGGACCACCAACTGCAGGGTTGTGGCTTAGGAAGTGGCAGGCAGTGAAGCCCATCCACCTCCCCTGCAGAGTGCTTGGGTGGGACCTTATCACCGTCTTGAAATCTCTCCACCCGGAAGTCAGGTAGACAGGCTGGGTCGCCGTAAATCTACAGGGCCCCAGGAAGTGGGCTAACGCAAAAGTGAGCACCAAGTGCTCTGGGCTCCAGCACAAAGGGAGAAAGTCTGGACGGAGACCCCAGGCACCACCTTGGCTCACTGGCCCCTAGAGCTTCGTTTACAGGGTGTTTTATGGGCAAGTTGTCAGGGCCAGCATTGGAGGCGGGGGAGTGAGGGGCTCAGCCCTTGTCAGAGTCAACAGCAGCCTAAACAGGAAGGGAGGTTCAGCCCAACGGGTCCCCCATTGAAGGGCAGTTTTAAATTGCTACTATATTTAATTTTTAACCAACCTTAATTGACTTAATTGGCTGAGGGAGTGGAAGAAGGGGGAGGCAGGCAAGCTGTAGAAGGAGCTGTGAGAAGGTATATTTCTCCCCAGTTAGGGCTCACAGGGACTCTGTACTAGCAGCCCCTTGGGGATGAATGCTGAAGTTTATGTCAATTCCAGTGCTTGATGGATTTGAGGTTTGTGCCTCCTGGTTAGTGGCACCCAGGAGAATGGCAACCAAGCTTCTCCCAGCGTGCATCTCACCATTTATGAAAGCAGGGACTGACTTTGACTTTTGTGAGTCCTGCAATAGAAGCCAGAGCTGGCATGAAGCACCATGAAGCTTCTCAGCAGCCACACACTGTCACCCGGTTCTTCAGGCCTCACACTAGCAGGCAATATACAAAAGGGCCTCCTGCAGGCACAGGGGTGGTCTTTCCAGGGCACTGCCAGGGTGGTGTCCCAAGGATCTTCATGGCCCATAGGTATCATTGCCCCTGAGATCAGGGTGTGTTCCAACACTCATCATTCTTTGCCTATTTTTTCCTCCTAAGCCCCCTGCAGGAATCTGCTCAGAGCAGTTTAACCCAGCTGAGCAGTGTGACTCAGGCCTGTGGAACCCACCACTGGAAAATGGTAGTAATAATAACAATTGCTCTAACTCACTCAGGGCATACTAAGGGCTGGCCACTGTTTACATATTGATTCATTTCATCATTTCTATAACAATGACTTGTACTGTTATTATCTCCATTTTGCATATGGAAAAACTGTGGCACTGAGGGGCTAAGTAACTTTGCCAAGACCACACAGCTAGAGAATGAATGAGCCTACACTTGATCTTGGGTAGTTTGGCTCCAAATGATGTACCCCTGACCTCTCCTTTTTACTGCAGCCCAGCCCCACCCAATTACCCACTGCAGCTGCCCAGGCAGTCTCAGGAACTCCCAATCCCAATGCCCTCCAATATGTGTCATGGTTGCCAGTGTCCAGTGGCATGTAGACATATGTCATTTTGTAGAAAATGAAGTGGTAGAGAGATGGCAATGGGGACAGAGAGCTCCAGCTAAGACCAGGGGCTGGGGGCTGGGGACCAGGGGCTGTGGACCTGGAGAATGTGGAATGTAGCAGAATGCACCAGGACTTGATTCAGACGGCCTAGACTCAAGGCTCAACATGCTGCCTGATTGGCCATGGGCAAGTGCCATAGACTGATTATTAGTGTCATGCCCTAATTCATATGTTGAAGCCAGATTCCCCACATAGTAATATTTGATAGTGGAGCCTTTGTGAGGTGATTAGGACATGAGGGTGGATCCCTCATGAATGGGATTAGTGCCCTTATAAGATAAAATATAAGAGCCATGATCCCCTTCTTGGCCATGTGAGAACACAGGGAGAAGGCATCTATCTACAAGGAAATGGGCCCTCCCACACATTGGATCTGTGAGCACCTTGATTTCAGACTTCCCAGCCTCCAGAACAGTGACAAAACTGTTTGTTATTTATGCCACATAGTTGACAGTAGTTCTGTTATAGCAGTCCTGTATGTACTAAGACGACAGGTTATTGAACCCCTTTGGGTATCAGTTTCCTGCTATATAAAATGAGGATTCCACTGTAACCAACCAAAAAGAATCTATTTCTAGGGGCAGAGGGAACTAATTTGATGGCTCAGCTTCATTCATTCATTCACTCATTCACTCATTCATTATATGTTTAAGCAACAGTTATTGAATGTTTGCTCTGTGTGGGCAGCCAGCCTTGGCTGAGAGCATCCAGGAAGGCTTCCCAGTTATGCCTGAGATAAATCCTGAAAGATGAACAGGACTGAGTCAGATGAAGGAGTTGGTGACAGCTATATGGCCACATTAGGTTTGAGCTGAGAAAAATAGCCAAGGACAGATTTCATTTGGGTAAATCAAACAGGGTTTCCTTATTTATAGAGTAGGAGAGAACTCAGGACACATGGCAGATACCAATCACCTTTCCCAGGGAAATGGCCCACAGTTGCACTTGAGAACTTCTGAATAAATGAGGGTCACAGATTTTATTTTATTTTTATTTTTGGAAGCCTGTTTACTTCCAGCAAGGACATATTTCTAGATTTTTGTTTTGTTTTTTATAATTTTTTAAAATTGATTTCAGAGAGGAAGGGAGAGGGAGAGGGATAGAAACATCAATGATGAGAGGGAATTATTGATTGGCTGCCTCCTGAATGCCCCCTACTGGGGTTCGAGACCACAACACAGGTATGTGCTCTTGACCAGAATCGAACTTGGGACCCTTCAGTCCGCAGGTGGATGCTCTATCCAAACTGGCTAGGACATATTTCTCGGTTTTATGGGCATGAAGCTTATACAGTTTGTAATGGACTTCTTTAAGAAAAATAATAAAATTATGAGAATACAATTAGATACAAAAGAAATATTTATTTAGAATGAAAAAAGAAATCAGAGTAAATTACACATTTTAAAAAGCTAATAAATAGAACCAACATCCAGGGCATTGGAAGGGGCTGTACAAATGAGGGATCCTAAAGCTTAGCCTCCAATACATCTGCAGACGAAACACGTACCTATGTCTAGACATGAGGCTAGAGCATACAGTACACGATCTGCACAGCATTCTTGCCAGAGACCCCTTACCAGGGCCAGGTGCATGGCCATCTCAGAGGATATTGGCTGCAATACATACACACACACACACACACACACACACACACACACACACACACACACACGGCAGTACGACATAATCAAAACCTGATTCAGATTCTCCAGAACAACTAGGGAATTAGAATTAGGGCTAGTCACCCAGCAGGCTCTGAGTCAGACTATCAAGCCCTTGGCCCAGCTGTGCAGCCTGCCCGGCACGGGTATTCCAGGCAGGAGGCAAAGCCTGGGCAAATACCCAGAGCAAGGGGTGGCAAGGCCCTTCTGATGGACACCTGGTTCAGTGAGGCTAGAGTTTATGTGTGTGGGCCAAGAGTTCATGGAGAAATAGACACTTTGGAAGGGGCGAGTCCTAAAGGATTTTGCATAGATGTTAAAGAGTTTTAATTTTATCGAAGACAATGGGAACTCATTGAGGAAAGCTAAACATGTGAAAGGCATACTCAGATTATGTTCTGGGAAAACCACTCTGAAAGCAGTGTGGAAGGTCGAGGTGGCTTAAGTAAGGCAGGAAACCTTCAGGTGGCTTAAGAAAGCAGCCTGCTGGGAGGTCGGAAGGGGAGCACCCTCACCACTCTGGCTGAGAGACTGTGCAGTGAGAATCACTTCCACTCGCAGAGCCTCCTTCATTCCTGTCATTCCTAGGTTCCGAGGGTTCTTCCATTTGCCATGCAGCCGGTACCTAGATCAGTAGCTGGGTCACTGGCCCCCTTTGATCAAGAACCTGCTATGAGAATTGCTTTGGGGTTTCGGGAACAGAAATGCTGGCTTGTTATTTATGTAAGCAGTGTCAAGTTACTCTCCAAAATTTGCCTTACTCTTTGTAAATGCTGTATACATATCAGCTCCAGCCCACTTGGCACACCTGGGGGGAAAAAAGAAGGCTGAGAACAGAAATCATGGAAGCACAGAATTCAGGGAGTGAGCAAAATGAGTGGTAAATATTAGGTATTTTCTTTTCCTTCTTTTTTTAATCCTCACCTGAGGGTATTTTTTTCCATGGGTTTTTAGTGAGAGTGGAAGCAGAGAGAAGCTGGGGGAAGAGAGGAGAGAGAGAGAGGCCCAGGAATGAGCCTACAACCCAGGTACATGCCCTTGACTGGGAATCCAACATGCCACCTTTTGGTGTGTGGGCCACTTAGCATACTGACCAGGGCAAGTATTTTATTTTTTAACTAGAGGCTCGGTAAACAAAATTCGTGCACTCAGAGGGGCGGTGATCCCTCATCCTGGCCTGCATCCTCTCGCAGTCCAGGAGCCCTTAGGGGATGTACCTAAGCCATCAATGGGACATCCTAAGTGCTGCCACGAAGGTGGGAGAGGCTCCCACCACCACCATTGCGCTCACCAGCGGTGAGGCTGGATTCTGGCTGAGTGACGCCCCCCCTCCTCCTCCCCCATAGGAGCGCACTGACCACCAAGAGGCAGCTCCTGAATTGAGCATCTGCCACCTGATGGTCAGTGCGCATCTTAGTGACTGGTTGTTTCACCTTTCAGTTGATTTGCATATTAGCTTTTTATTATATAAGATAGCTTTTCATTCAAGCACTTCTCAGTGTTTGTGATTATATTGTCATTGATTATTTGATTAATATACGTATCCTTCACTAAATTGTATACTACATCATGGTAGAGACTTTGTCTGTTTATGATTTTAAATTATGATTTAATACAGTGTCTGGGACAGAGGAAACACAA
The DNA here is from genome assembly GCA_011751065.1 of Lasiurus cinereus. Classification (NCBI taxonomy): domain Eukaryota; kingdom Metazoa; phylum Chordata; class Mammalia; order Chiroptera; family Vespertilionidae; genus Lasiurus; species Lasiurus cinereus. Next base: position 38,625,090 of record JAAGEH010000005.1, on the reverse strand, counting down.
TAAATATTTATTGAATTAATTAATGAATAAAATACAGAAGATAATTATGTATTGTAGCAAGTGCAACAAAGGAAAAGACAGCATGCTGTGTAGGGAATAACTAAGATGGGGGAAAAAGCTAGATAGATCTGCAAGGAAGGCTTCTTTGAGAAGGTGATATGAGCTAAGAGAGGAAAGTAGAGAATGGACCATCCATCTGGAGAGTTGAGGGAAGAGCATTTCAAGTAGAAGGACAGCATGTTCAAAGGTCCTGAGGCAGGTTTTGGCACACCATGGGAAGTCAATGAGGGATCTTAGTCATGCAAGTGATATAATAAGCAAAGAGAACAGTTAGGAGATTGTTGCTGTTGGGAGATGATAGTGGCTTATACTGAGCCAGTGATGAAAAGATGAAAATGTGGTGGGTTTGATATGCCTTTTAGAAGTGTAGGTCAGGACAAAAATACACAAATCAAAGTTGACTTGAGCAATTTTATGTGTGGTGGTGCCATTTATTGGAAGAGAAAAGCCAGGAAGAAATTATTGACTACTGGAAGACCATGAAGATAGTGTATGTTTTCTTTTAAAAGTTTTATTGATTTGTCTTTCACATTCAGATCTATCATCCATATAGAATAGATGTTTGTGATCAATATGAAGTAGGAGTCAAGATTCAATTTTTTTTCCTATGTGGATACCCAATATTTTCAAAAGACCATTCTTTTACCATTACTGTGCAGTACCATCTTTGTCAGAAACCAATTATCCATATATCTTTGAGCTTATTTCTGGACTTTCTATTTTGTTCCATTGGAGTATTTTTCTATGCCTGCCCCTATTTCAATCTGTCTTGTTAGTTATAATTATGTAAAAAGTCTTAATAATCAGTAATGTAAATTTTCCAATTTTGTTATTCTTCTTATAAGGTTTTCTTGGCTTTTAGAATTTAAAAGAAGTGAATGAATTGAGAACCAAGATGGTAGCACAACCATATCAAAATTACAACTAAAATACAGAACAACCATCATTCAGAACCCCCTGAAAGCTGGCTGAGTGGAAGTCCTACAACTAGAGAAGTAAAGAAGAAAGCATGCAGAGATTGGTGGGAGGGCAGAGGTCTAGAAAGGGCTGGTCTATCATCTACATGGGCTGGCTTCCTAATGGAGATAGAAGTCATCTCTGCAGAGACTGCCCATGAGGATCAAGGGTTCTTAGTCAAACACCAGACCCTCAGCCCAGGTTCCCAAAACTGGGGGAAAAAAGCCTTCATAACTTTGGGCTGTAAAAACTAGCAGGGATTGGGGCTCAGTGACATGGAGGCTGCTGGAGGCCAGGTATTCCTTTCAAAGAACTGGAGCACAAACTGAACTTACAAGGTCCCACTTCCTTTCAGCTTCAGCACCAGGGCGAGGCTCTGGAGGATCCAAACATATAGGAGGAGCAACTGGATTGTCTGGCATCAGGGCAGGAACTCAGGGGCCTCTTCCTCCTAGATGGAGATAGGGGTCATTGTTCCTGTGCTGGAACCTGCCTAGTCATAGGGCTAACTGGCAGCAATATCAGTTTGCTCCACCTTGGAAATTCCCTGAGACCCCATCCCATCCAATTTGCAGTCCTACCCAACCTGTTTGCAGCAGCTTTTGCATTTGAATGGACTATCCTAGCTCAGGCTTCAGGCTTTGCCAAAATCTCTCAAACAAACAGCGTTCCCTAAACCTGTCAATAAAAGGCCCAAGACCCTGTACCAGCATGAGCCTGCCATGCTTCACAGCTGGGCCTTGCCTGGCCACCTCCAAGCTCAACACAAATAGCCCCTGCAAGGTGGCCCCAGGAAGTGGCTGACTTTGCACCTCCCTGGAGACCCTAGAGCCAGTGTACCCACTGGACAGCTTCAAGCCATACCAAAACACAACTCTACATATCCACAAATGACACACTCAGGAGCAGACGCAGTGAGCATCAAAGCCCCACTGAAGCAAGTCCTGCTCCGTATGGGTGTTTCCTGCACAGCAGCTCTCCCACTGTAGCCACAGCTGGACCGCACAGCCAATTTGCCTGGAGGTCAACTCCTCCCAGAAAGACCAACATCACCCAAGGATCAACTACAAGACTGTGCACACATCCAATAGAGGGATGCTCCCAGCTCAGGTGACTGGGGAGATCTGAGCCACTGTGCCCTACAGGACACCTACTACACAAGGCCACGCTACCAATTCCAGGAGACATAGCAGCTCTATCTAATACATAGAAACAAACACAGGGAAGCTGCCAAAATGTGGAGACAAAGAAGCATGTCACAAATGGAAGAAATGAAAGCAAGCAAACTACTGGATATAGAGTTCAAAACCATGGTCATAAGACTTCTCAAGGATCTTCATGAGACTTTCAAGGATCTTAGCAAGAAGGTCAAAGACATGAAAAAGTATGACTAAGAAATTAAGTGTACACTAACTGAAATAAAAATAATTTACAGAGATTCAATAGAATAGTAGAGGAATTTGAGAATCAAATCAGCTATGTGAGATATGAGGAAGTAAAACACACCCAATTAGAAAAGTAAAAAGTATAAAGAAATATTACAATAGTATATGGCTCGTGAGCCACATGCAGCTCTTTGGCTCCTTGAGTGTGACTCTTCCACAAAATACCATGGCCTGGAAGAGTCTGTTTTGAAGAAGTGGCATTAGAAGGAGTTTAAGTTTTAAAAATTTGGCTCTCAAAAGAAATTTCAATCATTGTACTGTTGATATTTGGCTCTGTTGACAAAGAGTTTGCCGACCACTGGTGTAAGAAGCTTCTGGAACAATTTCAAGCATATCAACATTCGCATTATGGGGTGCCAGAAGGAGATGAGAGAAAGCAAGATATTGAAAACCTATTTGAAGAAATAATGACAGAAAACTTTCTCTACTTAGTGAAAGATATAGACTTTCATGTTCAGGAAGTGCAGAGACTCCCAAACAATAGGCACCCAAAGAGGCCCACACCAAGATACATCATAATTAAAATGCCAAGGGATAATCTTAAGACAGAATCTTAAAAGCAGCAAGAGAAAAGCAGTTAATTACCTACCAGGGAGAGCCCATATAGTTGTCAGCTGATTTCTCAAGAGAAACTTTGCAGGCCCAGAAGGGAGTATCAAGAAATATTCAAAGTGATGAATAGCAGGGATCTACAATCAAGATTACTCTACCCAGCAAAGCTATCATTTAGAATTGAAGGTCAAATAAAGAGCTTCACAAACAAGAAAAACTGAAGGAATTCATCATCACCAAACCAGGATTACATGAAATATTAAAGGGTATTCTTTAAGGAGAAGAAGAAGAAATAAAAAAAATATGAACAATAAAATGGCAACAAATACATATCTATGATCAATTTTATCTAAAAATCAAAATAAACAAGAAATCTAATTAACAAAATAAACTGGTGAATAAAATAGAATCAGAGGCATGGAAGCATGGAACAGACTGATGAATCTCAGAGGGAAGAGGGGAAGGAGGTGGAAAGAGATTAACCCTTTGGACATAGTGTCCTGGGGCAGGTTGGGAACCGGGTGGAGGGGGATAACTATAACATTCTCAACAATGAAGATTTTAAACTAATAAATAAAATAAGCACATGAAAACAAAATAATTTTAAAAAACACACAGGATTGTTATGGATTGAATTGTGTTCCCCCCAAAAGATATATTGAAAACCTAATTCCCAGAGAAACCAAGATAGTGACATAGGTGAACACCTAAGCTACTGCCTCACACAACAATTTCAAAATGACAACTAAAAGACAGAACGGACACCATCCAAAACCACAGGAAAGCTGGCTGAGTGAAAATTCTACAACTAGAAGTAAAGAGAGGGATTCATGAAGACCCAGAGGAGCTGTAAAAAGCTGAGGTATGGAGATATGCTCATGGAGAGGACAGGCAGAGGAGGGAGTGGCTGGATTCCTCTAGAGGGAGGGAGATGGAAAATACCAACTACATTGAACCCCATTTCTGCCTGCACTGAACCCTAGCTCCAGGCGAGACTCATAGAAGGAGTCTGTACTGTTGTGAAAAGGAAGGAATGCAGGGAAACTTAGGGGAGCCGCAAAAGACAGAGATCTGGGGGTGCAGGAAAGTGCACACACAGAGTACTGACTGCTGATTGTGCCATTGGCTTTCTCTAGCAGGAGGAAAACACAACCTCTTAACAGCACTGAAATCCAGGTCCAACTGCACTGAACCCCAGTTTCAGGCGAGACCTTGGGGACCCAGATTCATATGGGTCCCTACAGTGCACGGAAACTCGGGAAACGGAAAGGCAGAGGTCTGGAGACAAGACTGCATGTACAGACATCGCTGATCCTCACAACCATTTGGCTTATAGGTCAATTCCCCCCAATGATACCAACAACAATCAAGAATTAACTACAACAAGACTGTACACACAGTTCACAAAGGGGTGTACCAAGAATGTCCACCTCAGGTAACTGGGAAGGCAGAGCTACTGGGCCACATAGGACACCTAGCACACAAAGCTACTCTACCAACCCAGGGAAGCAGTGAAATATGTGGAGACAAAAGAACAGATCACAAACGAAAGAAATGGAGGAAAACAAATGACTAAATATAGAGTTCAAAACTACGGTTATAAGGTTTTTTTTAAGAATTTCCTAGGTACTGAAGATGGCAGCATAGGTGAACACCTAAACTGCTGCCTTGCACAACAATTTCAAACCTACAACTAAAAGACAGAACGGACATCATCTAGTGGATGTGTTTTTTGGAAAGTTGGCTGAGTAGAAATTCTACAACTAGAATGAAAGAGAGGGGCTCACGAAGACTCAGAAGAGCTGCAAAAAGCTGAGGTACGGAGATGCGTGCGTGGAGAGAGCAGGCGCCAGAGTGCCTGACTGGCTTCCTCTGGCAGGAGGGAGATGGAGACTCCTGACTGCACTGAACCCCTTATCCTATGGCACTGAACCCCAAGTCCAGGAGAGACTCATATGGGGGCAGAGTTGGACTGTGAAAAGGGAGAAGTGCATGGAAATTTAGGGGAGCTGCTTAAGGGCAGAAGTCTGAGGGCATTCACACCACTGTGCACAGAAGATGGACTGCTGATTGTGCCCCTGGCTTTCTCTAGTGGGCGGGAGACAGAGCCTCCCAACTGCACCACTTCTTACTCCATGAAACCCCAGTTTCGGGTGAGACCCTGGGGTCCCAGAATCATATGGGAGCTGGAAAGGCAGTGGTCTAGAGGCACTACATGCATGCACACAGGGACAGCTCCAGTGATTACCAAGAGACACGTGAGACCCAGGGGCTGCATAGGGCAGGGCTGACTGGAAGGCAAGTCGGTCTGCTAAGCCCTGAGACCCAGCCCCTCCCAAGCTCAATAGAAAGGCTTTGCAGTTTTGCAAGTCTTGTATCATAAGGCTGATCCCAATACAGAAGTTTTCCCGGCATAGTGAAAATGTGGAGACAAAGGAACAGAACTCAAACTAAAGAAATGGAGGAAAACAAACAACTGGATATGAAGTTCAAAACCACGGTTATAAGGTTTTTCAAGAATTTCCTAGAAAAGATGGATAAATTTAGCGAGACCCAAGAGGAGATGAAAAAGAACCAACTAGAGATGAAAAAGGACCAACTAGAAATTAAACATACACTGAACGAAATAAAAAATATTATACAGAGACCTAACAGCAGACTAAAGGAATGCAAGAATCAAGTCAAAGATTTGAAATACAAAGAAGCAAAAAACACTCCACTGGAAAAGAAAAAAGAATTAAAAAATATGAAGATAGTGTAAGGAGCGTCTGGAACAACTTCAAGCATACCAACATCAGAATTATGGTGGTGCCAGAAGAAGAGAGAGAGCAAGATACTGAAAACCTATTTGAAGAAATAATGACTGAAAACTTCCTCCACTTGGTGAAAGAAATAGACTGACAAGTCCAGGAAGTGCACAGAACCTCAAATAAAAGGAATCCAAAGAGGATCACACCAAGACACATAATAATTAAAATACCAAGAGCAAAAGACAAAGAGAAAATACCAAAAGCAGCAAGAGAAAAAAGTTAGTTACCTACAAAGAAGCACCCATACAATTGTCAGCTGATTTCTCAACAGAAACCATGCAGGCCAAATGGGAGTGGCAAGAAATATTCAAAGTGATAATAGCAAGAACGTACAACCAAGATTACTCTACCCAGCAAAGCTATAATTCAGAATTGAAGGGCAGATAAAGAGCTTCATAGATAAGAAAAAGCTAAAGGAGTTAATCAACAACAAACCAGTATTTTATGAAATGCTGAAAGGTATCCTATAAGAAGAGGAAGAAGAAGAAAACAGTAAAGGTAAAAATTATGAACAACAAATACATGTCTATCAACAAGTGAATCTAAAAATCAAGTGAATTGAAAATCTGATGATCAGAATAAACTGGTGAAATATAATAGAATTAGGGGCATAGAAAGGGAGTGGACTGATAATTCTCAGGGGGAAAGAGGTGAGGGAGGGGTACAGGGAGAGACTGGACAAAAATCATACACCTATGTATGAGGACAATGTGGGGGAGGTAAGGACAGAAGGTGGGGTGGGAGCTAGGTGGAGGGGAGCTATGGGGTAAAAAAGAGGAACAATTGTAATAGTCTGAACAATAAAGATTTATTAAAATTAAAAAAACACATACCTAATTCCCAGTTTCTCATAATGTGACCTTATTTGAAAACTGGGTCTTTGCAGATTAGATCAAGTTAAGAGAAGGTCATACTGGAGTAGAGTGGGTTCTACTCCAATGACCAGATAGATAGAATTTAACTAATTACATCTGCAACAACTCATTTCCAAATAAGGTCACATTCTGAGGCACTGGGGGAAAGGACTTCAATATGTCTTTTTAGGGAACACAGTTAAGTTCATGCAGACCCTTTCCATCTTTTTGTTCTACCATTCTCCACCTGCCGCTGGTCTTTATGCAGCTCTCCACATGGTCAAACCTGTCCCCCATGGTCCCAGGCATCACATCAGCACCACAGTGTCTGTCAGACGCAGAGGGACCATCTCTTTCTTGTTTCTCTTTTAGAGGCAAAGAGGCCTTTCAAGACCCTCTCTGCCACAGATTTCCTCTCATTTCTCTTTAGTAAACACTTCATCAAATATGCATGCCTAATTCAATCACTGGGAAGGGAAACAAGGCGATTGGCTTGAACCAATGGTTCCCAAATTTGACATGCATTGGGATCAGCTGGAGAGCTTGTTAAAACACAGGTTGCTGGGCTCCACTCCCAGAGATTTCTGTTGAGTGGGTCTGGAGTGAAATGTGAGGATTTGAATTTTTATTGAGTTTTCAGGTAAGGCTCCTGGTCCTGGGACCACACATTGAGGACCAGTGGTTTGGACTGATCAGGATTCATCTCAGAGGACAGCACTCAACCCCTGGGAAATGTGCTGCCACAAGGAGAAAGGGGAATACCCAAACAAAAGGAGGTTTTTATTAGAAAGGAGCAAGGGGAGAAAACTGTGGTGGCTTCTATGGAGTGCCAAAGAATAGTCTGGAAGAGTCTGAGAAGGAGTGTTCCAGGCAGGCAAGGAGAAAATCACAATGAAGTGATATCCAAGGATCATGGAGCAGAGATTCAGGGAGAGAGTGGCCAGTGCTGTTAATGTCACCAAGAGTCCAGGAAGGAGAGACTGAAATGTGACCATTGGATTGGACAATGAGGTCTTCATTGATCTTAGCAAGAGCAGCTTTATTTTGAAAACAAGACATGGGAACACTTATACAAAACACAAAGTTATACATATATCATTGTCTGCTACTAATGCCAAGTGCTAGAGATAATTTCTAGACTCAGGATTGGCTTTCCTGGAATCCAGATAACTAGGTGAGTGATAAGGAGTAATAGATTTTTGATTTGCTGCTAAGCAGTAAAATAAGCTTACTGAGACATAACTCAGTGTTTTGAGCTCAGGTTTCAAACAGCTATATCCTGAGTCCTGAGTTTCAGACAAGAGACTGTGACTGCAGGGGAAAGGTTGGCTGATTTATTTGCTGACCCACACATCTGTCTCCACATGTGTTCAGATATGTCTACTTACCCAGCAATTCCCACATACTTCTGTCTATCTATGCACATTTATTGTCTAGCTTCACATATGTATTTGCTACTGGATTGCCTCTCTTGGTCTCCATTTCACATCTGTGAGATAGAGATAGAATTGCACTTCTCATAGATCTGTTGTGAGAATTAAGTGAGATCATGTCGACAAATAAAAATGTGAAGGTATGTAAGATTGTTATTATGACTATACATCCATTACTCTCTCTATACACATCATCAGCTAACTAGCAATTGATTCCCAAGTGTTGGATGAGTGCAATTTTAAAATATATTTACCCAGTATGATTCTAACTATATGGTATTCTGGGAAATTAAAAATTATGGAGACAATAAAAATATCAGTGATTTCCAAGAGTTGTGGAGATTAAGGGGAGATGGACAAGTATATGGAGCACACAGGATTTTTAGGACAGTAAAACTCCTCTGTAGGACACTATCATGGTGAATACATGCCATTGTACATTTTTCCAAACCCATAGCATGTGCAACATGAAGAGTGAACCCTAATGCAAACTGAACCCTGGTTGATTATCATGTGCCAACGTAGATTCATTAATTGTAACAAATACACAGTCTGGTGGCAGATGTTGATATGGGGAGGCCATGTGTGTGAAGGCTATCTGGGAAATCCCTGTACCTTCCACTGAATTTTGCTATGAATCTAAAACTTCTAAAATAACCAAGTATTTTTTTTAAAGTATATGTATAGCCCTAGCCAGCTTGGCTCAGTGGATAGAGTGTCAGCTTGTGGACCAGAGGTTCCCAGGTTCAATTCCAGTCAAGGGCATGTACTTTGGTTGCAGGCTCCTTTCCGGCCTGGGCCCTGGCTGGGGGCCTCGTGCACGAAGCAACCAATTTCTCACATTCGTGTTTCTGTCTGTCTTTCCCTCTCTCTTCCACTCTCCCTAAAAATCAATGGAAAAAATCCTTGGGTAGAGATTAAGCAAAAAGAAAAGAAAAGAAAAGAACCCATTGATGATTCTGTAATTTTTAAAAAATATATTTATAGTTATCAACTTATATCCACCTATATATGGTATACCCAGAGGTACACATAAATTTGCTTCTTGCATGTACACATATTCCCATCTAGTCTACCTGTCTAGTGTCCATCTAGCAGCTATCTGCATAAATACAATGTAGGAACAGAGTTTCCATCCCAGACACTGTATACAACTCTCTCCTTATGTAAATTAGAAGTGTGCTAGTCCTGGTCCTCTGAGAATCAGATGCCAATATGGGATTAAATGTTCGAGCATTTTATTAGGGGAAATGCCTATTGGGGAAAGATGGAGAGGGAGCCAGCACAGGCCAGGGGAGCTCTCTGATTGCTCTACAAGTCTGGTTTCAGCGAAGGAGGAAGGAAGGGTGAGAGGGTAGGGCAGCAACTTCATAGATTGCCCTGCAGTGTAAGAAAGGTTTGGCAAGGCTGTTGGGGAGTCCTCCAGCCAAGCAGAGGGACCCCACCTCCTGGGAGTGGGCCTCTCTTAGCATCCCTGCCACACTCAGTCACTGGCTATGAGCAGCTTGCTGAGGGCATGGCCTCAGCTCAAATGCCGCCATGGAGTTCAGAGCAGCAGTTAGAACCCTTGATAAGGTGCAGCTAGAGGTCCAGCGCCATGCAGTCTCCTGGCCATCAAATGAGGTGCTATCCACTTTTACATTTGACCCTAACTGTTGGGTTTAAAAAATAGAAAACCAGCTCCAACTTAGAGAATTCACCTGCAGACAGAAGTGCCTGTGTGATCCTCATTACTATGGCTGTTCTAGACAGAGCCTCTGCTCAGAGAGGCCCTTGGGCTGGCGCCTCAGGAAGGCCAGGGCATGACTGCCCATTAACTTGGCTTGTGCTCTGCTCCAAGCATGCTCCATGGAGCTCTGGCTGAGTTTATTGCTGCTGCTTCCCAGCTACGTTCTGCGAGAACTTCTTACCCAAGGATGGGAGCAGCCAGGACACCCTTACCAGTATCTGCAGGGGCTCAAACCTCAGATAAGGCACCAGGCAAGCAGGCACCATCCTCTCTAGGATTCCTCCTTTTGTCTCCATGACCTCCTTCGTGGCAAGGCTGCTGGGTCAGCCTGATCGGAGGACAAGGGACGAAGGTTGGCCAACCAGCCCAGTGGCTCCATGTGTCACCTTGTGTTCTAGGCCAAGTCCCACCGATGAAATCATGGAGAGCCTTAGTGGCCTGAGCCCAGTACTGTACAGGCGGAAGTCGTATTTATGGGAAGGATATATCTGCAGAGGGAACAATAAACTGCAAAGTATGACGGTTTGCAGCAAACGCTGTAAAGTTTTATATTCCTGAAAATGAGGGATAAAAGATATAACCATTTAAAGCAAAGTAGATAAAAGGAGCTTCCACACAATTGTAAAACAGCCTTATAATAGTTAATTGCTGGTTTCTTATTATAGCAAAGTCAAAATAGCCTTTAAAATACCCATGGTTGGAAAATAAAAGGAGAGAAGAAGAGGACAGGAGAGTGACCTACTAGAAAGAAGGTTTGGGCTCCTGCTCCCAAGTGTTCTCAGAATAGGGACCATTGCTCTTCCTACTAGCCCACCCTGGCCCCAGCTGTGAGGGGCTGATTGCTACCCAAGCCTCTAGCACATTCCCATCATTGCCACAAAGACCTGAGTGACTGTGTAATTGTGTTGCTAGAAGGAGAAATGGGTCTGCGTCTCCCCTAGCTTCCTGACCATTCCCAGGCGATCCCCACAGTTTGGGGATTTTACTTCGTTGGGCCACAACATCTTTATGGCCAAAGAGTGCACAGCAGTCTTGCAGGTCCTCCCAGCTGACCGCTGAGTCAACACTTTTCACTCTGTGATGCTGCTCCCAGCATTGGAAGTGGAGGGGGAAGGTTGCGAGGAGAGCAGTGGGAACAGAACTGCCACAAGTGCTGCACATCTGTGCAGGACGCCGTGAACAGAGGCATATGAAGGTATGGCAGATGCCCTGGGAAGGAAACCCTCAGAACTCAGGAGATTAAATCTAAGCTGGGTCTTGTAGGTTGCAGGGAAGTTTGCTAGAGTAACCTTCTAGGTACAGGGACTAACGTGTAAGACTCATGACCAGAGCTTCTGGGTGGCACATTGGGGTCCATGACGTGATGCCCTGGAGTTGTGCCGTACACGACCTGCACGTCCCAACACAGCAGCCATGTTGCCCCGGGCCTGGCCACAGGCAGGGGATGGGGGTGGGACCTCCCAATTCAGCATATAACACAGTTCAGGCTTGAACCTCTCACCCCACCCCCACTTCCTACCTCATCTACTGCTTAGATATGACTGGGCCCCAGGGGGTTTCTACTGTACTCCCAAACTGTGGGGACCCCCAGGGAGTGGTCAGGAAGCTAGGGAAGACCGAGATCCATCTGTTCTCTTAACAACACAATTGCATTTCCTCTCTACTCCGCAGGAGAACGCACTGGCGTTTGTGGATCCCCTCCACGAAAGGGGTTACTAATGGGAAACACACCTCAAAGTCAATGGCTTACCTGGCATCCCTGTCAGTTCAGCCCAGTTCAGCCAGCGTTCAACCCTGTGGGCATGTCCCTTCTGCCAGCAGTGACCATCCACACTGCAGCCCATTCCACTGTACTTCTCCGTCTCCCACGGGAGGGAGCCCCCAGAGCCATGGCCTCGGTGGGTGTGGCCCCAGAGCCTGGCCTGCCTGCCTCGGCCTGCCCAGCACTGCTTCTTGCTCCAGAAGTAGCTCATCCCTCTTCCTGGGGCCCGAGTGCAAATGCACAGCTGGCCTTCCACAAAGCTCTGCTGAGACAGGCGGCCTTTGACCTGTGACCCCACAGGAAATTCTTCCAACCTCCGAGGTGAAGCTCAGGAGGAAACCATGACCCCACAGTGGACAGGAAAGGGCCGAGGCCTCCCCGCCCCAGCCTGGAGTTGCCTGACTCTAGAATCTGTGGGGCAGAAACACTGCTGGCTTGATCAGCTGGGATAGGACTCAGCTGTGGGAGGGGCCAGGGAGACCCTAAGGAGGTAGGGTGGCCATACACCCTGCTAGCCTGGGATAGCCCCAGGGCACAGTGTGTTCTTGAGCGATGATGAACAGAAATGTTCTGGTCTGGATGGTAAATTATATTGTCATACAGGAAAAAGGAGAGGGGGTAGAATTTACACACCTCCTTCATTGAACAAGTAAGGAACCTGGCCTCCCAGCTCCCCTCTACTCCAAGGTGTGCCTTTGGCCCTGCAGACAGAGCCGAGGAAGAAGTTGCCCTGGAGCTCCCGATTTGGGCAGATTCAACCCCAAACAGTTACACCACAATGTAGATGTTCTGGGGGAAGATATTTGTTCTCTCAAAGGACTTCAGAGATCCTCTGAGGAAGGGGTATCAGGGGCTCCAGTGGACACCCAGCCTCTGAAGCCCCCCTCATGCCCTGGGATCCCCAGGTCTCAATGCCCAGGTCTCTCATGCCTTCCTCCCACTCCCACCCACAGGCAGTGTCCTCGGGGCTGACAAGCAGGTTTGAGAAAGAACTTCAGAGAAGGGCTTCCCTCTGCATGGTGAAGGTCTCGTTTCCCTCATTCACGCATTGATTTGCTCCCCAAATGCAAGGCATGGACACATGTCAGCACTGTGAGTCGTGAATGGGACAAGACATGTCTACCTCTGGGAACTCACAGAATAGGAGTCAGGACAAATGTTAAACAAATCATCGGGAAAAATAAATGAATTAATGACTGCTGTGAGTAAAGATATTGGGAAGGTGTTGAATGAACACATACTGGGTGAGGCTAAGGTAATAGGAGAAACATCACTCACTTTCAGAAGACTTAAAAATGATGAGAGAGAGAGACAGAGAGAGAGAGAGAGAGAGAGAGGAAGAGAAGGGAAGGGAAGAGAAAACATGTTATACTCAGGAACTGAAACCACAACCTGGGTATATGCCCTGACCTGGAGTCGAGCCTGCAACCCTTTGGTGTACAGGACGATGCTCCAACCAACTGAGCCACCCCAGCCAGAAGACTTTTGAGGAATGGACCCCTTAGTGGGAATTCTAGGTTGATGATAAACCCAAGATGGCAGATTTAAGTTTCATTAGTGAGAACCAGAAAAATGAATCCTTAGGTGAAAAGGGCAGGGGGTGACCATGTCAGCAAAGAGAAAGGAACAGAGCCCAGAGCTGGCAACTTGCTCCATGGTTAAGTGTCACCTGGATGGACAGGCAGGACTTCCTGGGCCTTGAGCTGGGAAGGGTCTCCAGGGGTTTCCTGTCCAACTCCCACACCACTTCCCCAGGCAAAGGCAGTGAGTCAGAGGAGAAGGCAAGGTGTCTTTGTTAGAGACTCTGAGGGAAGTGATTCTGTACCCCTTCTGCGTGACACCTCTTGCCTCAGGAAGCCCTCAGCACTACCAAGCATCTCTCCCTGGAGGAGGATGGGCAGCCGTTGGGTGTGGGGCAGAGAAAGGAAAAAGAGAGGCTACCCCCAACTGGTACTATACATCCAGCCAGGCTGGCGTCTTGGACTCATTGCCCCCAGGCTTCTGCTTTCATATCCTCCATCTCTTCAGGTTCTAAAGCAGCTCAGTATTCATCATCCTGATGCCATTACACATGTGAATGTTTCCTACTAGAAATTATTGTCTTATGTAGTACTAATTAGATGGTTGTGAGATGGACCACATCTCAGTTTTGCCGTGCAGGGCTAGGCAGGAAGCCTCTAATTTATGCATAATAGCGATGATGCAACCTGTGGACCTTAAAGAAGAAGATACCTACTAAAGAGGCTCCCAGTGGCTAAGTGGGCTCCAATTTCAAAAACAAACAGCCTGGCCAGTGTGTCTCAGCGGTTGAGTGTCGACATATGAACCAGGAGGCCACGGTTCAATTCCCAGTCAGCGTTCATGCCTGTGTTGTGGACTTGTTCCCCAGTGTGGGGTATACAGGAGGCAGCCCAAGGATGATTCTCTCTCATCATTGATGTTTCTATCTTTATGTGCTTCTTCCTTCCTCTCTACAATCAATAAAAATATATTTTAAAAAATAAATAAAAATTAAAGAAACAAACTGTGTAAGCAGCCATTTCTACATATCTACATAGGGGCCTTTCTTGCAAACGGCACTTCAAGGATAAGCCAGCATTGAACTGCCTGCCTCTGCACTGACCTTCCTGCCTACACTCTGTTTTTGCCATCAGAGCCAGGCCTTATAAAGCAGTTCCTGAAATTCTATTTGAAACAATAGAAGTGAGACTTTCCCTTATCTAATCAAAGCTGTGCAGGCCAATCAGCTTCTTCACTGACCAATCAGAGTGGCTCTATTCTGACCAATCAGGACAGTGCCTTTTGGATCAATCAAACTGTGAGGATTTAAGTCTTCATTTGCAAGAGGACAGACCAATCAGGGACCAGGAGCAGGGACTTCTGTCGGTAGTGTATGGCTTATATGGCTCTAAAAATGCATTTTTCCTTTCCAAGGAAGAGTGTGTTTTCTGAGCTGATGCTGAAACAGCAAAGATGCCTGCCCCGCGCAGAACTGTCTAACTAGTCAGTGCTGTCACAATTGAGCTATTTTACATTGAATAAAGTTTCCTTCTTCACTGCATCCCAAATTGGAGGTTCCTGTTGGCCTTGAATTGGCAACAATGACTGAGGAACCATAGTTGAAACTTATCAAGTGTTCACTTTGTGCTAGACCCTTTACTTGTGTTGCTTCTCAAAACATTCCAAGTGTTTGGTGCTTTTTCCAAGCTCATTGAATAAAAGTAGGAACAGTTATTGTATGTATTTTATAGATAAGGAAACTGAGGCACAAAGAAGTTAAGCAACTTGCTCAAAATCTTGGAGTAGTAGACAGAATGATGCACACCCCACCCAAAGATAATCACTTCCAAATCCTTTCATTACAAGGCAAAAGGGACTTTATAAATGTGACTAATTTAAGGATCTTGACATTATTCTGATGATCTGAGTGTGCCCATTATTATCACAAAGGGAAAAGGAAGCAGAAGATTCAGAGGAGATGTGAGAAAGCAGAAAAATCTGAAGATATTACACTCCTGGCCTTGAAGAGGGGGGAATGGGAATATAGGCAGCCTCTAGAATCTAGAAAAGGCAAGGAGTTTCCAGAAAGAATATAGCCTTGCCAATCCATTTTGGACTTCTGACCTTCAGAACTACAATATAATAGCTTTGTGTTTTAAGTTGATAATTTGTTAGAGCAGCAGCCAGAAACTAAGATGCACAGCGAGCATGTGGCATCAGCAAAGTTATGAGCATTGCCCTGGATCGGGTAAAAAATATGTCATTTAACCCCCATGTCATTGAAGGCAACTTCACCTCTTCTGTCCTTACCCTGGAGGCTTTATCTCCCAGGGACTACTCTTCCTATCTAACTACTGCTCCTACCCACTTCCCCAGCTCCTAGTCTGGGCAGCACCTTACTCTCACTCTTCTTTTCTAAGGCCCATTAATGTCTATCTCAGAGCCAGTGTGGGATGAGTTCTATGGGCTTGTGTATGTATGAGTTTTGGCTAAAAGAGTTTCTTCACCTTAAGGCATCAATATCTTCCTCACATAAGCAGAAAGTAGAAAAGCAACTAAATGTGTGCTGGGGGTGGGGCCCATGATGAGCACAAAAGCAAGAGGGGCAGTTACTCAGGGATCAGTGTGAGCATAGCTATGTGATGGGGGAGGGGCACCAAGCATTCTGGAACATGCTCCTTAGTGCTGCCCAAAGGAAAAGGCTGCCCCAGAGGGAAGGAGGCTTCAGGGCCCTGTGGAGCGACATGGGGGCATATGGAGAGCCAGGGGGCAAGAAAATATTTCCTAAGGTCTCCTCCATAGAATCTCTGGACTTTGCTGCCACCTTGTGGACAGAATTAGAAGGACAGGGTTGTGATGGCCCTTGGCCAAAGATTGATACCCATAGTTTAGCTCTCTTTGCCAGCAGGGAGACAGGAGGAATGGAGCAAGAGAGACTCAACCACCATAAGGCTAGGCCACCCAGGTTTTGCCAGTATCTATACATGTTTCTAGAGTAGGAACTCAAAGCTGTGGTTTTAGGGAAGAACTCCTTTGAAAGGAGCTGAAAATGTGCCGAGTCCAGGAGCAGGGAGAGAAGAATGGGAGAAAAAGTGACGTGGAGGAGTGGGATGCAGAGGTCTGAATCCAGCCTGGTGGGGACAGGAACTTTAGGCCTCACTGGACTGTGGTGAGTGGCCAGTTCACTTTGCCCTGCCCATATCTGAAATGGGGACCAGAAAGACTAAGACCTCTTCTCCACCCTACCCTGGGACAAGTTCTCACCCATTCAGAGTGTGATGTGAGCAGAGGCAGGAAGGGTTGACATGCCACTAGACATATCTCTCCTCCAGCCTCCTGATTCCCTGGGCTTCTGCCCCATTTGGGAGCATGATCCCATGCATAACCCATGAGGCAGGTGCTGATGTGATAGCCATTTGACAAGTGAGAAGATTGAGACTCAGAACACTCAGTACTCACCCTAGGTTTTACATCTAGCATGTGATGGAGAAATCCAAAGTTTGGATAGCTCACTCTTATATTATTCCCAATAAGTGTGTTGCAAAAAAGAATGAGTGTGGCCAAACTTCAGAGGTCCAAGCTCTGGAGCGCCTGCCCTCCCACATCCAGTGTAGTCATGGGACTTGAGCCAAGTCTTTTCTCCAACTGGTCTGCCCCTTCCCAATCTAACTAAAGGTTTCCCTTTTAAAGGCTTCTGGGAAATAAGATTCCACTCCTTTCCTTCCAGAGTCCCAATCTAATTCATGTCGGGAATATGAGTATCAGGAGGTTCTTCCTATAGTCTAACCTTCACACCTCCTCCTGCAGGTCAAGTCCATTTATAAGGTCTGTTAAACAAAAAATTGAATGTTCATGACTGAAAGTCTTTTTAAAAGAAAGGGTTTATTAAGCCATTGCTGGCAAAAGGAGGAGGAGAAAAACTCTTCTTTTTTAAAATAAATTTTGTATTGATTTCAGAGAGGAAGAGAGAGGAAGAGAGAAAGAGAGAGAGAGAAAGAGAGAGAGAGAGAGAGAAAGAGAGAGAGAAACATCAATGATGAGAATCATTGATTGGCTGTCCCTGCACGCCCCCTTTTGGGGATTGAACCTGCAATCCAGGCATGTGCTCTTTTTTTAAAAAAATATATATTTTATTGATTTTTCACAGAGAGGAAGGGAGAGGGATAGAAAGCTAGAAACATCAATGAGAGAGAGACATCGATCAGCCGCCTCCTGCATGCCCCCTACTGGGGATGCGCCCCCAACCAGTGTACATGCCCTTGACCGGATTCGAACCCGGGACCCTTCAGTCCGCAGGCCTATGCTCTATCCCCTGAGCCAAACCGGTTTCGGCCATGCATGTGCTCTTGATCAGAATTGAATCTGGGACCCTTCAGTCCACAGGCCGACGCTCTATCCACTGAGCCAAACAAACCAGGGCAGGAGGAGACACTTCTGCTGGCCCCGGGCATGGAGTCCATGTCACAGCAGCTTGGCCAGGTAGGAAAGACAACAGTGTTGTCTCGAGTTCTGTGTGTTTGTACATCAAGTAAAGGGCGAGATATAAGCCTTTCTAGAGGGGCTGACATTGCTGCGGATGAAGGGGCTGCAGAGGCTGAAACTGGACAGTTTAGGGGCAGGTTTGGAGCACGGGAACAGGAGTGCCTACTTGTGCAGATTGTAGGCAAGGCTGGAAAGTTCACGTGTGAATCAGAAGCAGAGGCTCCTGGGATTCAGAAGTCCCTGGCTTCTGAATAATCGAGGACACTGACACCTGGAAATGAATCTGATATTCCTAAATGCACTGGGGAGTGTGAGCAGCCTTCTGTCAGAGCTGGCTCACAGCTACAGACCAGCCACAGTTCTGTCTCTTTCTCTCACTCTGGCCACTGTGATGGTAATTTAGAACGTCTTAGGGGGAGAAAAAGTTTTTTTGTTTTTGTTTTTGTTTTTGGTCAGATACTGGATAGAAGAGATAGAAGATGTGAAAGCAGCCTTCTATTTCAGAGAGGGTATTCATGGTCTCTAAAACCAGGGTTTAATTCTCTAACCATGCAGTTAGGGCTGGCCAATCACAGGCCTTCATGGGAGAGCTTAAATTATAGAGGACCAAGTTAAAGGAAAGAAAAAAGCAACAAAACCCACCCCACTCCCAGCCATTGGACTGCAGCTGATAGGCAATTATCTGCTGCCGCCTGTGCAGGGTCGGGTCCCGTCCTGATTGCCGGGTGGACAGTGTGGCTGGGGGAGGAGGCCAGTGAGTGCGTGTCAGGTCAAGACAATCGTATGAGGACGTCCAGACCCCTCTCCATTTCTTCCCCCTTTCACCCCTGCACTCCCCTCCAATCAGAAGAGGAGCTGCCCTCTCTTGCCCACCACCCCTCCCCAACCCTCAGAGGAGAGGGGAGTGATTAGCATGGGGCATTGTCCCAATAATGGGCCCCAGCTGCCGCTTCAAAGAAGAGACAAAGCGCCTGGCGCTGCACACGCATCATTCCCTCGTTAAATCTCTGTTATTAGATTAGATTCCAAATCTATTGATTTGGAGACTGGAGGGCGAGGGGGGGAGGGAGGAGAATCTGGCTGGGGATTGCTGAAACAACTCTCCCCAAGCTCACCCTCCCCCTTGCCGTCCTTCCAGGCAGCTTGTCCTCCTACTCTCTCAGGGAAATTGCCCTTAAGCCCATCTCCTAACTCTGAGCTCAGCCACTCTCCCTGGACCCCTCTTGCAAGGGTCCCAGGGTCACTGAGGGAGGCTGCCATCTTCCAGTGGGAAAGGTGGCCTTCTGGGATATGTGTCACTGGCTCCACTGCTTGGATCACTACAGAGGGCTGGGCACTTTCAAGACCTTTAATGGGAGCTTTTGAGTAGAACTGACAGATTTAGGAAAGCAGGTAAATGGAAAAGGCAACTGAGAGTGGGGAGTCTTCATATGTGAATAGAAAGAAGTAGAGATGAGATGGAAAACCAACAAGCTTCTCAGAAAGAGGAAGGAAGCAGATTCCAGGAAATATAACAGTTGGGAGAGTTGTTCTGGGCCTTCTCCTGTCCCGGGCAGGGTAAAGGTCTCCTTGGGAGAAGTCCAAGGTCAATATTTGATGACAAGAGTTAGTACACTGGGATTCCCTGGCCCTGGCCTCAGTTTCCCATCCCTGAGTAGCACAGCCCGGATGTGGATCGATGAGCTGATGGGCTGTGGCTAGTGGAGCAGAAGATGTTATACATGGCAGCTCATTCTTAAGGTGGTTAATTGGCTGCTGCAGTGCTGGGCTCTGTTGCTCCAACGATTGTGTGTGAAGGATGGGGAGGGAGAGATGAGGAATCAATAGGTTGATTAGTGTCTCACTAAGCTCTCTAGTTGGACACTTTGTCAATAGCTACCCTCTTACTGACCTGACCAGTGGGGCATCAACAGTGCTAGAAGCATGACTGGCCCAGCAAGTCCAAGTGCTGTGAGCAGCTCTTTTCCAAGACCAGGCTCTGAGGTGCTGCTGCAGGGACCATCCTGGGAGCATTAGGATGAACCGTCTCTACTCATCAGGAAGCAACCATTGTGAGTGGGGCTACTCTCCAGCCCCACAATCTCCTGCTTTTTGTTGGGAAACCCTGATACCTACCCACCAACAAAACAAAGATAAACATAAAGTCTGGATGGAAATATCGGTTGAACTCCCAAGGCAGTCCTCCCTCTGTGAGTTCTTGCTCCACGCTGGGGACCTGGGGTGAGAAGCGGAGAGAAGCCAAACCACACAAGCCCCCTTCTTCAGCCTTAGGCTCTTCCAGACATGAGGCTCCAAGGTTTTGCCTAGGATGGTCTACTAACTAGAATTGCAGAGTGTGGGGGCAAGGGAGGGCGTAGCTGCAGGTGCCTCTTATTGAACCCTTCCAATTGGCCAGCCCAGAACAACTTATTCCAGGTATTTCTTTGGGGTCCTTTTTCTTTAGCCTGGTGTATTCAGTCCCTATCCACATATCTTCCCCTGAGAGATGAGCAGCCCGGGCTCTGATAATCCTCTCCTCTGAATGTTAGGTGGGTGGAGTGAGAGAGTTGGGGTGCCTCTCAGCACATCTTGAACCCCAATGTCTGGGAGAGAAAGCCACAAGATCAAAGGCCACCCTTCTGTCTGCCTCCCTCATGGTCCTGCTTGCTGGTGGATGTGCCAGTGGCTGGCCACTGGGAGTTCCCAAAGGCAATTAAAAAAGCAAAACGAGACAATCTCAAACCAGAGCTTTCTGTCTTCCAAAAACCAAACCTGCTGGCGCTGGCCATGGTGCTGATGTTCTCATCTGCACTGCAGGGTCCTCGCTCAGGGAGGACGTTGGGTCTGTCCAGCATCTTGCCAGATATCAAGAGCTGAGCTTCCCTCTCCCCACTTCTACATTGCTCTGTTCACGGTCCTGACCTTTCCATTTTAAACCACACCTCCTATTATTTCTTCTTCATAACAGCCACTATTCCTTGGGGGCAGGAAGCACCAAACAGCTGAAACCACAGATACACTTCAACCTCGCTTTCACCAGTAACTTTAAACCTCTTCATTCTCATGCAGATCCTGACAAATGGTCGAGAAGATAAGTTAGGGATTTATCACATTTTATTACCCTATTCCCATCCTCACTATCTGATGAAACATGAGTGTTCAGGGAAGTGGTCACAGGTGAGATGCAGAAGGCGACATTAGTGTTGGATAAACCTAAAGCAGTTATCAGGCCCGTATATTATAGAGTTGGCTGGCCTTCAATCTTAAAAACAAAGGCTGAGGGAATTCCAAAGTGCCTTATTTAGGGAGGTGCCAGTGGGGAAACTAAGGCTTTCTGCATAGATATAGAGTGAAGTTAGGAAATGCATGAATTTCTTCTGATCTAAGACAACCTGATTTAAAGCCATCATGGCAGGTGGAGGCAGGGGAGGATATAAGGATCTTGGAAGCCAAGATTTTGGAAGAAGAGTTAGGCCCTGCTTTGGGATTGCTGAGATCAATTGGCATTGGAAACAGGGATGGAACTGTATATGTGACTTGAGAACATCTTTGGCACCCCTGGGCCCTGAGATCCCCTCAGCCTTGCTTGGCTGGACTCATCAAGAATACTGCCAGATGGACCAGAGTGTGACCAGGGTGGCACTGTAGGCCAGTACTGCCAGCAGGTAGATGCGGAACAGCAGCTTGTCCAGCACGGAGCCCACGCGAAGCCAGTCCCGGGCCACCTCTCGGTTTTCCTCCCGCTTCTCCAGGAAGTGCCGGATGGAGGCCAGCTCCTGCAGCAGCCCACGCATGGCCAGGGAGGCCTCCTGCGGTGGTGGGGGTGGGCTGTCTTTGCCCCTCAGGATCTTGTCCAAGTCCCTGGATCCTCCCAAATGGTCGCAGTGGTTCCACATGTCTAAAAGAAGGGGCAGAGCATTGGCAAGGGAGGAGGTCTAGCCAGATGGCCTGAACACTGTCCCTTACATTTCTTTGGCCTGCAAGAAGCTTTTATTATGAGCAATCTCAGACTTAGCCTTTCCATGTACTTCTTTTTTAACTCATGGTCTTTCTCCAGCTTTGATATTCACTACTAGTGTTTAATTTGCATTTCATGGCAGCCCATGGAAGAGCAGAGGAGGATGAATTGGTACCCACACTCTTTGTATGAAGGTGCTAATGCTCAGAAAGGGTAAGAGACTAGACTGTGGGGAGAAACCAAGATGGCGGCATAAGGTATACACCTGTACATGCTACCTTTCACAACCACACTAAAACTACAACTAAAAGACAAAATGACTACCACCCAGAACTATGGGGAAACTGGCTGAGTAGAAGTTCTATAACTAGAAGGAAAGAAAAAAGCACACTGAAACTGGGTAGGAGGTGCAGAGGCATGGAAAAGCAGAGGTACAGAGGCACGCGAATCAGGCTGGCGACTGGGTGCACTGTTTTTCTTTTCTGATTAGAAGAGAGATACAAGATCCTGACTGCTCTGAACTCTAGTTTCCAATGAGATTTTAAGGACCCACAGTCTTATGGGGAGAAACTGGACTGTCTGGCATCAGGTTGGAAAGTGAGGGTGGTTTTCTCACAGAGGTGCTCACAGGAATCATTTTTTACTGTGCTGGGGCACGGGACCCGGAGACACAGAGATGCAGAGATGGCTGACTGGTAGCCATTGCTGTTTGCCATGCTCTGGTAATTATCTGAGACCCTGCCCCACCCAATTTACAAACCCACCCAAACTGTGTGCAGTGGCCTTTGCATATGAATGGCCTGCCCTTTTCCAGCTTAACCTAACAAATTGCAGCTGGGTCAGAGAGCTCCAAAACTTCCAAACACCAAACAAAGAGGAGAAATCTACAGATCTCCCTGTAGCTCCTGCTGGGTGGCCTCAGACAGTAGCTGACTTGCACCTCCTTGGAGATCCAGGAGCCAATGTACCTAGTGGTCGGTGTGAGATGACACCAGATTTCAACTCCTCACATACATAAGTGACACACTCAAGGGGCAGACTCGGTGAGCACCAAAGCCCCACTGAAGCAAGTCCTGCCCCATAGGGGTGTCTCCACCACAGCAGTTCTTCCATTATAGACAAATCTAATCCTCACAGTCAATTGGCCTGGAAGTCAATTCCTCCCAGTGTACCAACAGCAATCAAGCCTTAACTACAAGACTGTGCACACAGCCCACAAAGGGGTGAACAAAAAGTGTCCACCTCCGGTGATTGGGGAGGCTGAACCACTGGGCCTATAGGTCACCTATCACACAAAGCCACTCCATCAACACAGGGAAGCAGCCAAAATGTGGAGACAAAGAAACATGTCACAAATGAAAGAAATGGAGGAAAGCAAACTACTGGATATAGAGTTCAAAACCATAGTTATAAGGTTACCCAAGAATCTTCTAGAAACCACTGAGAAACTTAGTGAGACCTTCAAGGATTGTAATGAGAATGCCAAAAAAAATGAAAAAGGAACAGTCAGAAATTAAGCATACACTATCTGAAATAAAGAATAATATACAGAAATCCAACAGTAGACTAGAGGAACCCAAGAAACAAACCAAATATGAGGAAGCAAAAAACAACCAACCAGAAAAAAAAAAAGAATCAAAAAAATATGAAGATAGTATAAGGAGTCCATGGGACAGCTTCAAGCATACCAACATCCAAATTATGGAGGTGCCAGAAGAGGAGAGAGAGCAAAATATTGAAAACCTATTAGACGAAATAATGACAGAAAACTTTCCTTACCTGGTGAAAGAAATAGACTTATAAGTCCAGGAAGCACAGAGAACCCCAAACAAAAGGAATCCAAAGAGGACCATACCAAGACACATTATATTTAAAATGCCAAGGGCAAAAGACAAAGAGAGAATCTTGAAAGCAGCAAGAGAAAAAGTTAATTACCTACAAGGGAATGCCCATATGACTGTCAGCTGATTTCTCAACAGAAACTATGCAGGCCAGACAGGAATGGCAAGAAATATTCAAAGTGATGAACAGCAAGAACCTACTACCAAGAATACTCTACCCAGCAAAGCTATCATTCAGAATTGAAGGTCAGATAAAGAGCTTCACAGACAAGAAAAAGCTAAAGGAGTTCATCAACACCAAACCATGATTATATGAAATGATGAAGGGTATTCTTTAAGAAGAGGAAGAAGCCCTAATCGATTTAGCTCAGTGGCTAGAGGATCGGCCTGTGGTTGCAGGCATATCCCCAGTAGGAGGTGTGTAGGAGGCAGCTGATCAATGTTTCTCTTTCATCAATGTTTCTAACTCTTTATTCCTCTCCCTTTCTCTCTGAAAAAATCAATAAAATGTATTTTTTTAAAAAGAAGAGGAAGAAGAAGAAAAGGTAAAAATAAAAATTATGAACAACGAAGTGACAACAAATATCTTCCTATCAACAAGTGAATCTAAAAATTAAGTCATAAAAATCTGATAAACAGAATAAACTGGTGAATTTAATAGAATCAGGGGCATAGAAAGGGAGTGGACTGACAATTCTCAGGGGTGGGGGAGTGGAGGTGAGGGTTACAGGAAGAGATTGGACAAAAATCTTAAACCTATGGATGAAGACATTGGTGGGGGTAAGGAGATGGGATGGAGGAGGGGAATCAGATGGATGGGAGGTATAGGGGGGGAAGAGGAACATCTATAATAATCTGAACAATAAAGATTTATTTTTTTTTAAAAAAAAGGAGAGACTAGCCTGTAGTCACACAGCTGGAGAGTCATTTAATAGTGAGGCCATCAAGGCCTAGATATCTGGGTTCTGAATTCACTGCCCTCTCCACTGTGTCTTATTGCCTCCTCTCCATGGCTCTGAGACCTTCTGTACCAGAAAACACACTTGCAGATGTGGCGGCCTTTGCCAGGTGAGCAGTGAAGTAAGGCATTAGGCGGGTGCTCTAGCTCAGAGATTTTCAACTGTGCCACAATAATTTTTAAAACATGCAATATCTGGTTATTTAGTCAAGGGCACTGACCTCTTTTCCCATAGATTTAAAAACAAAAACAAAAACAAAACACGACAACAGCCAAAATAGCTGTTCAGTGTGCATGAATCAAAAGTATACTAGTGACTAGTTTATATGTGCCTTTAGATGAAAAAATTTAAAATTGCTGCTCTAGCTCATAAATTCATGAAGAGATGGTCATAGTTAACGAAACACCTGTAAAAGACATGGCTCTGGCCAGAAGGGAGGACAAAGAGGAGTGCAGTGGGGTGGAGTGTCCCAGGTTTGATTCCAGTCAAGGGCCTGATTTCAAATCATGCTTGACCAATTCCTGGTTCTGTGACTTAGGGCAAACTATTTGATCTCACTGTACCCCTGTTTTCTCATTTGAAAAATGAGAATGAGGACAATGTGGATGGAATGCACAAACTCCAAAAAAAAAACCACAATCTCCCAAAACGGTATCAGGAAGAATTCAGGAAGAAAACCTGAATATGTCAATAACAACTGATGAAATAGAAGCAATAATAAAAAAACTCCCAGCAAACAACAACCCAGGTCCAAATAGCTTCACTGAAAAATGAGAATAAAAATCCAGTTGGGTCACCATCAGGATTATCTGTGATCCCACAGGAAATGCTTTGCACATGCCTGGCCCAAAGTGCGCAAGAGACAGACCAACATACCACCCAGCACGACCACCAGCAAATGGTGGCTGTGGCAGCTCCTCAGTGGGTCCCCTGCACCCTGCATCCTCCCCCATCTCTGTCCACACCCAGGCTGATGAGCATGTGCAGTTGGAGAGAGATGGGCACTCAGGCTGCCCCTGGCCCCCAGTGAGATGGTGTGTGGTGTGCCACATGCAGGACAGCACCCACCTCCCAGGCTGTGCCAAGCTTCTGGGCACGTCCTCCAGAGACATCACCTTCCCCTCCCCCCCGCCCCTGCCTCCAGGCTAGAAGGGTCCCTTCATAGGGTCTCCCCCTTTTCCTCTCACCTGAGCAGTCATCAGTCTTGCTGGCTTGAGGGGCAGCTGGGCACTGATGGGAAGTTGGCTGCTCCCCCAGGCAAAGCAGCAGGGCAATTCGCTCAAGAACCAGGTGCCGCAGCCAGGCAGGCACCGGCTGCTGCAGGTCTTGCTTGTGCACCAGCCGCACAATGAGGATAGTCTCAGCCAAGCTGATCACCAGCAGAGCCATGCACACGACAAAGTAGACACCTGTGCACCCCAGGAAGGGGGAGGGAGGGAGACATATAAGAGGTGGGAGGGTCTACTCCTGGCTTCCTTGGCCACACAGAGCTCTTCCCCAGAAGCAGGCCTTACCAATGAGGGGAGTGCCAATGGCGGTGGCTGGCAGTGTGTCGGACACAATGATCAGGAAGACAGAGTAGCCCAGAAGGAGTGTGATCTTGAAGGAGACCCTCTCACCACTTTCTGGGGGCAGGTAAAAGCCCACGATGTCCATGACCATGAGGAAGATACTGGGCAGCAGCAGGTTGACCGCATAGAATAGGGGCCGCCGGCGGATGACCACCTGGGACCAAGAGAAGAGCTCTGGGGGAGGCTTGGGGCAGACAAGTCCTGTGCCAGGGAACCACCCCCCAGCCCAGCCCCTTTGCTTGGTAGAGCTTTCAACCTGCATTTCTCAGAAAAGTACATGGACAGACCCCACATTTTGCCTCTGGATCCAGGCTCATGGGTGTTAGGATAAGGGAGAGACAATTCAGCAGTTGCCCCATCTACTTCACTGAAGTTCCAGGAGATGAGTGTGATCCTTCAGTTGGGCCAGGGCCATGGTGGTTCTTTCCCATGTCTCCTCAAGTCTACCTGGGTGTGCCATTCTAGTGGTTCTATTCATTATTTTAATCACACCCACTCCCTGTCCCACTCACATAGAACTTCATTTCTGCATAACAGCTGCTGCTTTCCATGCTGAACTCTTGAAACTGGGTCAGCACCCCCAGAAGCTCCCACTCGCCCTGGTTCATGAAGACGCTCTTGTCGAACTTCACCTTTTCTGGCAGGCGCCAAAGGGAGATGTTGATGTCCTGGACTGGGAGACAGGAAAGCAAGCCAGTGCTGGAGTCAACGCCAATGGCATGCCAGAGCCTGTGATGGTGGGGTGCCGGGTGGTGCACCCACATGGCTCTTCATCTCCAGCCTCAGTTTCCTCAGCTACACAATGAGGTAACTGCTCACTGTACCTATCTGTACAGTGGGCCTGGAGTGAGGGGAAGGAAGTATGAAGTAAAACACACAGCAAAATGCAAAGAACCAACAAACCATTTATTAGAAAGCTCCTCCCCCTGCTGCACATGCACATACACACCTTTCTAGGTTCTCTTGTTATAATTACCTATTTAGGAAATAAACAAAAGTCAATAATCTTCACCTTGACTTGCAGAAAGCCACCTGAACTAGGAAGCAAGCAGAACCCCACTTACAGAACAATAATGGAGCGCCTCTGTCTCTACTAAAGAAACAGATGTACATGGGCACAGAAAGACAGGAGCATCCACTGCCATCAAGCAGCAAGAATGACTGATGTGTCCATGAATCAGAAGAATGCTGAACGAACTCTGATGCATCCATATGACGGGATATTCTACAGCAGTCAGAATTTATGAGGGAGATCTACATGCGCACTAACTTGGAAAAATGTTCCAGATTTGCTGTTGAGTAAAAAGAAGCAAGTAGCAATAGCATAAATGATGTATATAGAATAATTTCCATGCACTTTCCATAGATGTGTATGTGTGTGTATATATAGGCAAAGGGTAAAAGAATCTGGAAGAGCATATTATATGAAGTTTATTCTGCTGAAAGCTGGTTAAGTCCTAGCGTGGGGAGTTGGTGAAGAGTTTGGGAATTAGGGGCGAGGTCAAAGATCATTTATAATTCTGGGTTTGGTCAATTAGAATGTCATGGATGCCCACTTCACTAGACCTCAGTGAGGATCTAGCATGCACCCCCTCAATGTGTTTGTCAGCATCTTTCTCTGTGCCAGGCACTGTGCTGTGCACCTAGTGATGGGGCAGAAGTCATGTCCCACCCTCTCTTCATGTGTATCTGGTAGAGAAGTGCACATTGAACAAGTGCAAACACAATAGACATGGGAAGATGAACAGGAGGCTGTACATTGGACATTGGGGATGCCTTGTCTGGGGATTGAGAGAGGGTTTCCCCGAGGAGCTGACCCTGAGCTGTGACTCAAAGATGAGTAGAGGAGTTGGCCAACACAGGTGTGGCTGGGCCAGAAGGGGGATCAGAAGGAAAGCAGGAGAGGAAGGAAGGAGATGGCCTTGGATGGGAAGCAGCATGTGATTAGGGGAAAGGACAGGCCCGTGGGTGCTGGGAAGGAGGCAGCTGGGCTGCAGCAGATCACATGGGCATGCAGAAGGGTCTGGAAGAATGGGCTGCAGGTGGCCAGGCCAGGGCCCCACGGACCAGGGGAAGGATTTGGATTCTGTCCCAGAAGCATTGGGAAGCCATTGAGGGTCTTACGCAGATTTGCATTTTAATAAGTTGTCCATTTGCTCTGAGGAGCATGAATTGGAGGGGGACAAGATTAAGGGAGGGGGAACTGCTAGGAGGCTCCTGCAGAAACCTGGGCACAAGATCGGGTTGGCTTGAATTAGGGGAGAGTGCATCAGTGGAGAGGAGAAGTGAGGGCTTTGAGAGACATGATGTGCCACTCCTGTGAGTGACCTGGGAAAGAACTTGCCCTACTGAGTGTTTGCAGTCGGTTTGCACTGTCTCAGTCAGTTGATATGATAACAGAGGGAGGCACAGGGCAACCAGGTTACTCCCATTTGGAGGATAAAGAAACAGGCTCAGTAGCATTAAGAATGTAAGTGGTGCCCTGACTGGTTTGGCTCAGTGGATGGAGTGTCGGTCTGCAGACTTAGGAGGGGTCCCGGGTTCAATTCCTGTCAAGGGCATGTACCTTGGTTGCAGGCACATCCCCAATAGGGAGTGTGCAGGAGGCAGCTGGTCAATGTTTCTCTCTCATTGATGTTTCTAGCTCTCTATCCCTGTCCCTTCCTCTCTGTATAAAAAAAAAAAATAAATAAAATATATATATATATATATATATATATATATA
>JAAGEH010000005.1:38562325-38596373 GCA_011751065.1 Lasiurus cinereus | reverse complement strand
TCTCATTGATGTTTCTAGCTCTCTATCCCTGTCCCTTCCTCTCTGTATAAAATATATATATATATATATATATATTTTTTTTTTTTTTTTTTAAAGAAAGATTATAAGTGGCTCCTTGACCGCCATGGCTCAGGAGTTAGAGCATCGATTCCAGTCAAGGGTACATACCTGGGTTGCAGATTCCCCACCCTAATTGGGTTACATTGATGAAGCAACCAATTTATGTGGCTCTTTCACTTCAGTGCTTCTTTCTCTCCTTTTCCCCTCCCTTCTACTCTTTCTAAAATCAAGGGGGGAAATATCCTCCAGTGAGAATTAACTAAAAATAAAAAGAAAGGAAAAAGTGGTGGTAAGTTAGATAAGGAAGATGCATTCGGGATGTGCTCCTCACTCAAGTGCCCTGGGCCCCAGCCTGTGCCCCTGCTCCAGAGTCCATCTACTCACTGGTGTGCAGCCAGCTGGTGAATGTCAGTGAGCAGTTCTGCACATCAAAGGGGAAGTTGTAGATGTCGAGGCTGCAGGCAGTCACCACCTGGAGGGGCTTGTAGTTCTGGACCTCACCATGATGCCGGACATACACATATGGGATATCTGGAGACTTCCCCACGTCCACGCTGGCCAGGTAAGAGGGGTCAAGAATCAGGTCAAGCCTGGAGACTGAGCCTATCTGAAAGCCCAGCAGGGAAAGAAACCCAGGGAGGGGCGAGGGAAGCAGGACAGCTTTGTCTGGACTCAGTTTCTCTAACCTTCCTGTCTCTCTTAGGCTTCCTGACCTGCCATCAACACTACTTTCCATGCATTCCTGAATAAAGGCATTTTTCCTTTATTCCCTTGGCAACCTAGCCAAAAAGGCAGGCAAGGATCCCTGGACCCCAAACGCCACAGACCCTAAAAAGCATGCCCAGCTGTTCCTACACTGTCACTTATTGGCTGGGCAGAGCTCAGTTCCCAGGATGCCCGCCCTGTGGCAATGGGCAGAGTTGTTGGGTTCCATCCTGACTCAGGCTTCTCTTGGCTTCCCGTTGCTAGGAGCCCTGTGAAGTGAGAGGAATCAACTCTACAGGAAAAGGGACTAGAAACGTCCTGGAGAAGAAGGGGCACAGGGCAGAAAGTGACCACTGTGGCATGCAGGGGCCTGAGCCTGGGACCCTGAGCCTGCAGGTTTCTGTGGAATCAGGCTGAGAGTTGAGAACTCAAGACTGTCGCTGTTTCACTGATTCAGCCAGAAACTGGAATTTTCCCACATCACTCCAGCCTGAGTGATGCAGGGTGTGAGGCTCCTGTTCCACTGCCTCTTAGGAAAACCCAGTGTGGGTGGTGCTCCTGGAGCCAGACAATTCAGTGGGTCCTGGCAGAGGGTGACTGGCCCCTCCCCTTCCTCCTGCCACGGGTCTCCTCAGCCAGAAGGTACCCGAGGGTAGGGAGAAGGAATGTTGGCCAAGCTAGGGAGACTGGCTGCTGAGAATAAAGACTAGTGGGACCCACTTCAGACGGACGGTGCAATCTGTGGCTGGTCAGGCACAGGTATGACTTGAGAAATGTGAGTATCTCCCGACTTCAAGTCTCCCCTGTGGCCAGGCACAGTGGCCAGCACTTCATTCCTTCCAGTAATGTTACTGTCCCTTTAAAAATGCAGCTGTCCCTCATTCCACTATTATAACAATGTGAATTCATTCTCTGGCTTCCTTTCCTCAGCAAGGGGCCCTTGGATCAAAAAATGCAGAGTTTCACCATTAAGCACAGAGGAGTTTTTAAAAAGAAAAGAAAAAGCAGGGAATTTAGGCCCAAGCTAATTTTACCCACAGCTCTATAAGTCTGAGTGGGGCATGGCAAACAGCTCCCTGTCCCTTGCCTCCCCCAGCCCTCAGCTATCTGGCCGCCCAGCACCAGATGGCGGTACTCACAACTCGTTGATGAGAATGTCCGGGACCCAAATGCTGTCCGTGGGGATGGACAGTTTGGTGATGTTGTCGAAGTCCTCCGGGTTCCATTGGAGAAACTCATCAGTCCAGTACTAGGGAAGGAGCAGGACCCATTAGGTGGGCATGGTTGTCCCTAGCGCAGGCCAACTCCACTTCTCAGTGCCCAGGAGAAAGGCAAGCATCTTCTTGGGGAAATCTGAGTGTAAGTGGCACCCTAGTCACTCAGCAGCACCCGAGAATCCCCCACCTTTGTGCCCACACACTTCTTACATGCAAATATGATGCTGCCTCACCCAGGGACAGCGATTAGGCATTGCTAACATTTTGAATCCCCTAGCCACCAACGGAGGGATCTTAGACCACAGCTTCTTGGTCCTGGTCTGCACAAATGTAAGTGGAGATGACAGTATGCACCTCCCAGGGTAGAGATGGTTACTGTTAAGTTTTGATTGATGCATTCTCCACTATCCTGCCAGAATGACTGACCTAACAGATATACATATTTTAACATTTCACATTCTATTTGAAGGCCTGGGGAAAAAAAAGATGGCAGGTTAGTGAGAGTTGTCTATGAGGTCTGGAATACTCAATAGTGGGTGTGATACTTTGGAAGTTAATGTACTATATTATCACTGGTAACTGTATGAAATAATGTAAACTAAATACAAGCATGACTAGATTTTTAAAAAATGTGTCTTTCAAATCATTAGAAAAAAACAAAGAGAACATACATTGAAAAGGTTGTAAAACAAAATGTAATGGATAATCCCGATTTTATAGAAACATGAAATGTAAATTCTGTGATGTCGCTCACCCACTTAAAACTCTTCAGCCTTGTCTCATTAGCAATGAGATAAAGTTAAACCTCAAGGTCAACAAAGGCCTATGCAATCTGCCTCCACCTATCTTCCTAGTCTCTGATGTTGTTAGTTTGTTTGTTTGTTGTTTTGGCCATGCCTCTCTTTAGGGTCCACACTCCAGGCACCTGGAATGATGATGTTGGAACCTTCACATCTCTATGTACCCTGCTCCTTCTCCCACACGGTAATCTCTGTCTTCTTGACCAAGGTGAATCTTACTCATCCTTCTAGACTTAACCAAGGCACCTGTCTATTCTATTCTCCAAGAACCTCTGGGAATCCCATCCCCTAGTAGGTTTTATGTGCCTCCTCTGTGCTTTCATGGCTGACATCTTGCCTGCTGTTTTGGTTGCATGGAATTGTCTGCTCACCTGTACGTGGTCTGCACCAGTCTGTGAGCTCATTGTGAGCAGGGTCTGATCTAGTTTGTGTCTCTAATTCCAGTCCCTTAGCACGTAGTAGACTGGCATGCCCTCACTGCTGGGACAGACAAGTGACCCTAGAGGTGCAGAGGTGGGAGCTGGCCATGGTGTCCCACTGGGTCTCTTCCCTGAGGCATCATGTGTTCTGCACATGGGACCTCTCAGAGGCGGAAAGGGAGCAGTACCACAGGAACCAGCATTTGGCTTCTTCCTCTACCCCACTTCCTATCCCATGAGCTGGCTGTGGTGGGGTGCTCACAAAGAGTGGGAGAGATCTAACTGAGATCCACGTTGCCAAGGGTGTCCCCTCTCAGGCTTTACCTCAACGAACTGTCCTCATGTCTCTGTCCCCTTCTCTTTAGCCATGTTGTTGGCTTACCCTCTGTTCTGACATCTTCTCCAGGTACCTAGGGCCCTGGGTGCTACCAGCTTAGGACACATGGTGGACAGCAGCCTTCACCACCAGCTCTGAGCCAGAACTGCTGCTGGGGCCTCAGAGACTCCACACGCGAGCGTCTGACCAAAATGCCCACCAAAAAAAGCTGGAAGAGGTAGGCAATAGCCACATGGTAAAGACTGTTTCAATCACTCAATTTGGTGGTTGTTCAATTTGGCTTAATAGGAAGAAGACTTGCAAGCCATTTGAGCTGCATGAGAGTGAAATAGCTACCCCTGAGCTCCCAGTCACTGGAGGTGCTCGAACGAGTGGTGGGACATGCACTTGGTGGGGGTTCCATGGAGACCTTCAGGACCCAGAGCAGGTCCAGAGGACTTCCCCCACTGAGCCTCCTGTCCCCCTCCATTCCCAGCCCCAAGCTAGGGGAGTCCAGGCTTCTGCATCTCAGGTCCCTGATGTTCCAGGTAGTGGGTCCCTTCCCAGAAGGGTAAGTCCCAGGCCAGAAAATGAGGCTGGAGGCAAAGGGCTGGGCTGCTCACCTGCCGGTACCAGATGTAGGTGGTCAGGACCTGGTTCTTCTCATCCTGGGAAAGGAAAGGGAACTCGCACAGGTGGCCCTGTGGGTTGTGGGACCACTCTGCACACACAAACCCTGGAAGAAACTGCTGCTCTGTGTCCCTATTTCCTGGGGAAGTGGGGATGAAGCAAAGGGGCAAGGAGAAAGGCCAGCCAGGAGAAGTTGATCTTTTACTAGGATACATCTAGAAAGAAATACAGTGATTTATTCTTAAACTATATGTGCATGTAAGTATATATATCCTCTATTTTCTTCTATTATGTCATGCATATTATATATGTCTATTATGTTATCTATTTTTACAAATATGATATACATAATAGACAATAATACAAAGCATATTTAATAATATTGTGTATATCTGACTATATCTATATCTATATCTATATCTATATCTATATCTATATCTATAATCTCCCATCCTAGAATGAAGTCAAGAGGTACAAAGCCACAGAGTAAAAAATTCAATGCCCTCCCTCCTATCCAATCCCCAATTTCCCTTCCCAAATAGTCGCATGGGCTGTAGTGGAGACTGGTGTCAGTTCCCACCCACCCTAACACAGCACAATGCCCATTTCAGCATCTTTGCAGTCACCTTCTGCCTATCTCTGTTGTCCAACCTTCTGTGCTGGGCAGTGGACTCCACACTACTGTCATTAGCGAAGGAATCAATTAATTGATTTGTGATGAACTCTTCGACAACCATTGACTAACACCCACCATATACCAGGACCTATGTGACACAGGCCATAGAGATGAACCCTCACACAGCTTGCACAGGGAGGTGGTACCATGATACGGTGAGTGGCCCGCTGGCTGCAGGAGTGTGGGAGAGATGGCCGTAAAGGTGTTCCCAGTTTTCTGGTTTGGGCAACTCTGCACATGGGGGGTGCTGCAGCCTATCTGAGTCATGGTGCCAGGCCACAGGTACTATGGTGACCCAAATGTCCACCAGATGCCCAGGGCCTCCCACCTCTGAGTTGGGGGCATCTTGGGGCTGAGCCCTCACCACGTTGAGGATGGCATAGACAATGACGTCAATGGAGACAGTGGTTGGCCTCCTCCAGTCCCGCACAGGACGCACGCCCTTCTTGTAGTTGGTCAGGAGGTGATCCGATAGCCGCCACAGTGTGGGCCTGGAGGTGTTATGGGCCTGGAGGCCCCCCTTGTGCCTGGCTGGGAAGGAGAACAGTTCTAAGTGGACATCAAACCGGAGCCACGGGACCTCTCACCCTGGTTTGAAGCTGTGAAAAGGAAAGTGCCCTCACCAGTCCCACCTCACAAAACTTCCAGATGCCCCACCATAGAAATTTCCATTGTGTCTGCAGACTTCTCCCCAAGTTCAAAAGTGCATCTCATAAGGGTAACCTACACACCCATTTAAGTGAGAGAGGGAGCTAGCTGGACTGGGAGAAAAGGTGACTTAAGACAGATGAGGTCTGAAGGAGGCCACAGGCTCTGAGGTCAGCCTACAGGGCTCTGGTCGAGGGACTCCAGAGAAGTAAAAGAGAGCCGGCCCCAGGAGATGAGAGGGGTACAAAAATGGCCCCAGTGCACAGTTCTTCAGCCCAGAGGTCTGCGTGAGGGTTTGCTTCAGTCAAAGTCAGATGTCAGTGTCCATACAGCTCCTCATATCCTGGCCCCCAGCCTACAACTGACAAAGGAAGAAGCCTGTTGGTGGGGGGGACACCCAGTGAAAACTGACATCTCCTCTTCCCTCCTGCAAAACTCACCTCAAAAAGCCCACCACCCTACCTGCCTGGGCGCACAAACTCCTGGAGGAGGTTGCCAAGTCCCTCATAAGGTACTGTGTGGGCAATTTGTTAGGGTTAGGAAAAGGGCTGGGGTGAGGTGTGGAGGAAGTGAGCAGGAGCAAATTGTTCCCAGCACAGGAGGCCTGCAAGAACCAAATGGTGAGGAGGAATCCCCAGTCTTAGGCCCAATCCCCATCCTCTGGGATGCCATGTGCACCTCAGGTGCCCTTCTGGGAAACAGCAGAAGCATTTCCTGAAAGGTGCCAAGAAACATGCAGGTGAAAAACAATGTGGGAGAGGGAGGACCAGGGTGCAGGCTGAAAGCCTCTGGGGGCTGGCAGCGCAAGCACAGGTCTCAGCAGGCCTGGCTCTGTGTGTACAACCTGTACAACAAATCGATCCTACAGTGTCTCTTTCCTGCCCCTCAGCAGCTGTCCCTAAAACACACCCAGTTGCCCTCAGGTCAGAGGCAAGCAGAGAGAGGAGAGATGCGAGAGAATGCATGGAGGACTGCCTTTGGAATAACATCAGTTAACATAGTACTGCTTCAACCCCAGAGCCCTGGTCTCCCTACAGCAGCAACAGCCCAGATCCTGTTGTCTGGGATTTGGGCCAGTTTGAAGAGGACCCCAGCCTGGACCACACAGGTGAGAGCAAAGGCCATTTCTGGGAGGCAGTGGGCTCCTCAGCCCAGGCAGCCTGGACCAGTCATCCCCTGCAGTCGGGCCTGTTCGTCCTGCTGAGCTGCTCCAGTGCCAGCTCTCGGGAGGAAAAGCATTGTGTCCGGTCCCCCGTTCACTCTAACGTACCCTGGCTCTGGCTTCAGCCCAGCTCCTGATGATAAGAAAATAGTCTAAGATGAATGAAAATTGTCTGCAGCAAGAAGACACAATCCTTCTGTGATGAAAACACCTGTATCCACTGGGGAGGCAGGAAAGGATGAGTGGGGATTCAAAGAGGGGTTTGGTGTTATTGGAGGCTAGCCCAGGAGGCAAACTTTAGGAGACAGAGACCTCAAGAGCCCACGCAACAAAACCGGTGCTGCTGCGAACCAGCTGTATGACCTGAGCACATTATTTCCCTCTCTGGACCACAGCAACCCCACGGAGAACAAGAGGGCCTTGCAGCTCTCCTTCGGTTAAGTTCAGGGGCAGAGCAAAGAGCAGAGACCTCGATTCTGCTCTGTCCACAGGTGTCCCACAGCAGGCTGCGCTGCACCCCTCTCAACAGCCCTGATCTCTCCCAGGCTCAACCTCGACCTCCCAGCTTGGCCACAGAGCCTCAAAAGGCTCACATGCACGTTCGGAGTAAGAGCCTGACTTCTTGCAGCCTTACCCACTCCAAAATCCACCTTTCCTCAACCCCGGCAGGAATTGAGCCTCCCCCGCTGCCCTTTGGTAGATGGCTAGCCACATCCTCCACGTTTCCCATTCCCCCCCACCACCTTACCTTTTCCCTGAGTCAGGAGCAGGGGCAGAAGCAGGGCAAGCAATGCCTGCGGGGCCCACAGCAGCATGGCGAGCTTCCACGGTGGGCAGGCAGGGAGAGCCCCACCTAGGGCCAGCCTGTCTGCACTCCGCTGGCCTGGTGTCCCCGCAGGCCTGCCTCTCTAGGCACTTCTAAGGCTAAGCCTTGGACTGCCTGCACTGCCTGAGCCACCAGGCTGGGAAGCTGCCAAGTGTCCCTGCAATCAATCCTTCATTTGAATCAGGTTTCAGGGTGGGAGGGGGGGGATGGAACCACTGAGGGGCAGGAGGGGGGAGGAGTGCAGCCTGGCAAGCTGTGTCATTCAGCGAAGCTCAGTCCTTCTATTCTGCCAGGTGCCTTGCGCAGTTCCCCAAGGACTGACTTGAGGACCGGAGGCCATGGGAGCCCCTGTCTGCTGGGAGGTGCTCCAGGCAGCTGCCTTCATGTATGTTCCACGGCAAGTATGTTTCCTAGCATTGGGCTGGGCTTGGTGGGTGAGGTGGGAGGAGCAGGAGGGCCATTCTCTTGCTCTAGAAGGTGACACAGGGCCCCTAGCTAGGCAGATGACTGGGCATCTCTGCAGACAGAAAGGGGACCTGGAGTCTCCACATGTCTGCCCTTTTGTCCTCATCTAAATATTCATATGTCAAAAGTCAAGATGTAATATATATGAGATACAATTTTTTCTAGGCTATATAACTATTTTATATATTTTTATTATACAAAGTAAATATGCCTAGTTAAAATACAACAGCAATCCTCATTGTGGGAAAGATGAAGGAAAATGGAAATCATCCATAGGCGTACTGACAGCCCAGGGACAGCCACCATTCAGTCTTTGGTTTATGTTCTCTGTAATGTCCTTCTATAATATGTACACAATGAAATAAGTGTACCATACATGTAAATTTGTGTCCTGCCCCTATTTTTTGCTTAATGTCATTTCACGTGCGGTCACATTTTTCCTTTAAATGTGATTTTCTTGAAAGAAGTGTCTTTCTTTCTTTCTTTCTTTTTTTTTTTAAAGTTAAATAGGCAAGTATCTATAGATACCTCCAATACCCAGGTTATTGGGAAAACAACAGCTATAGGTTTATTTGGAGGCGTCCCACCCCCACTTCACCATGCAAATAGATGTATAGATGTGGACTTTTCTTCTCTCTTTTTTAAAAAATAAAATTGTTACTTATTTATTTTAAAATATGTTTTTTATTGATTTTTGGGAGAGGAAGTGAATGGGAGAGGGAAATAGAAACATCAATGATGAAAAAGAATTAATGATGAGCCTAACACCGGGCATGTGCCCTGACCGGAATTGAGCCGTGACGTCCTGGTTCAAAGGTCGATGCTCAACCACTGAGCAACACTGGCCAGGTGGGCTATGTAGACTTTTCTATCTGGACTGTTTTCAAAGTGAGATGCATCTACATCAAAGCACAGTCATGCAAGCTTCAACCACAGAACATTTCATCCCTTTCCAGCTGAATTTAAAGAAAGAATAGGCTGAGAACACTGCAAGGAGAAAGGATATCTTGAATTTTAATTAAGTTAAAAAAAACACCTTGATAAGAAATAAATCCTTTCTGGTTCTGTCTGGGTTTTCCCTCTTATTCATGTACATGTGAGGACTGCATGTTGCATTATCCCCTCCATTGATGGGGTCCCTCACAGGGCCATAAACCAGGAGGTCGCCTGGGAGGTTCACTCAAGCTCAAGGAGCCTAGGCTACCCTTCTTTCTAGTCATGTGTTCTCTCATGGCACAATCTAGAAAAAAAAAAATCAGTTCCAATAATTCCCTTTAGGGGAACGAAGATGGGGAGAAGTGGTATAAAGGAGAAATAGGGGTCCCCAAACTTCTAGAGAATTTGGAGCTACCCCTTCCTGTCCCCTGAAAGAATGTGGGCTCCCAGGCAGGTTCAGCTCGTGCAGAGGCTCAGACTCAGAAGGGCTCTGTGGGTTCCCAAATTCAGCCTCGAGCCAACATCAGAGCCATGAATAAACCTTTGGCTCCTGCTCACTCACCTCCATGGCCACTTAGAAATCTGCTATGAATTTCTAGAGGGTGTTCTCCTTTGTTGGTTTGCATGATGAAGTCTGCATCTAGCACTATACCATTCATTGAGGGGGTCCCCTTCCTCTGGCAGTAACAAACCCACTTGGGTTTCATTATAGTTGCTTCATCATAGAAGAACAGACACTTAACCACTCCCCTCTCCTCATCCCCACACACTAACTGCAGCCCCAAATGCTCCCTGCACATGTTCCCGAGGCATGTCCCCACCTTTCTCCATGCCAAGGCCAGTGTGGCCTGGCCCATTCCTTCCAAGAGCCAGGCCGCGGAGACAGAAAGCAGCGAGAAGCAACCGGCACTGAACTTGTTCTGAAAAGGGCAGTGCCATAACAGGAGGGAAAAGGGCAGGAAGAGGTGAAAAAAAAAAAAACAGAAGGTGAAACTGTAGGAAATGGGGGATCTGAAGAGAAAGGAGTGAAGTAAAAAATAAAAGGAAGATGAGAAGACAAGGAAAGTTGGTAGGAAAGCAAGGAGGAAGAGAAAGACAGAAGTGAAAAAAAGGCAAGGAGAGAGGGAGGAAAATTCTAGGAGAAAAGGAAGAGAAAGGAGAGAAAAAGGAGAGGGAGGCAACAACAGCAGGAGGGTCTAAGCTGTCAATCCAGGGTGGCCTGATTGTGGCTTACTCCTGCCCACTGTGGTAGTCTGGAAGGTAGGTTCTCCACACTGTAGAGTGGAGTGTCAGCCACGGCACGTGCTAAGAGCATCTGGGGGCAGTACCAAAGCCTGGACACCCTGTCCCCTGGGCCCAGGCCCTCATTTCTGCAGTGAGCTCTAACCCCTCTGGGACCGCCGGATTGCGTTAGAGAAGGAAGAGGATGTCTTGGGCACAGTGTGCGCATTAGAGAATTAGTTCCTTAGGTAACAGGGTTAGAGCGAGCCAGGCAGGCCACGCGGCACATGGAGCTGTATCGCCTGTGTGCCTCTTGGATGGAGCAGCAATCAAGTTTCCCCTGAAGAAATTTCCTATTAATGGATCTGATGGCACACAGACAGGGAGGAGTTGGAGTTGTTGCCAGTGGCAGGGTGTAAATTGCCTCCAATGAAACGGTGGAGTCACTTTTGCCCCTTTTAAACAAGAATTAGGTCCAGGCTGTGAGGAACTGCCTTGGGCTGCGGGGATCAGGGAAAGGCAGAGGCTGGGCTAATTTGATTCCTGAGCTCTGGCTGCAGACAGCCGGCTCCTCCCAGGGAGCGGAGGCAGACACGCAGATGGCAGTGAGTGTAATGAAAAGCTCAAGCCTGCAGGACCCGAAGGCCTGGGCCTTCCTTGTGTCTGGCTGCTCCCAGCACCCTGGAGAGGAGGACTGTACTTACATACATGTTCCAGGGCTTTCCACCCATCTGCCCATATCACTTTCCTTGTTCGCGTTTTCCAGGTTAAAACAGAGCCCAGAGAGCCTTCGTGATGCCCCTTTCCCACAGGTGGACATGATAGAGCTGAGGCCCTCTAGTCTCCTGGCTCCAGCCTTTTCCATTGCAGCTGTGCTTCCCACCTTCTGCAGTAAAATTTTACTGGTCTATAAAACTTTTACCACCAAAGAACCTGACCTTTAAAAACCTATAAACGTCCCAAAACT
Source organism: Lasiurus cinereus (assembly GCA_011751065.1). Lineage (NCBI taxonomy): Eukaryota > Metazoa > Chordata > Mammalia > Chiroptera > Vespertilionidae > Lasiurus > Lasiurus cinereus. The sequence continues at coordinate 38,585,325 of JAAGEH010000005.1, read as the reverse complement.
CTGCAATCCGTAGTAACATCTGGCTGCACAAGGAGCCCGCCTGCTAGGAAAGAGCGGAGTGTTAAGGTGTATCATCCAGGTGCTAAATGGGAGATGATCTTTATCTTCCCCATCACCTTGGGGAGAGGGCTCCATGAAGCCCCACTGGTTGGATCCAAGGCTCGGCATGTGCTCAGAGTCCCTAGGAGAACCACCCGCCCAGGGGATGGCACAGGGAGAACAGACAGGTACAGCCTTTCTCCACCTACTTCTGTGGACCTGACATATCTTGGCATGGAGGCTAAAAGATTTAGGGACTGTATACCCATGGATAATCCAGCAGGATGAGATGTTTGATTCAGTTTCCCTAGTTGCCCTGCCAAAGAGACAGCAGTGGCTGTTATAGGGAGAAGAGAGCAGCAAGAATGACCTTGCTATGCCGTCATGTCCCATCAAGGGCCTGGTCTCTGGAATCGCCTGGCTTTGCATCCTTCCGCAGCTAACCCTAACCCTAACACTAACCCTAACCCTAACCCTAACCCTAAGCACCTGCCATTTATCGAGCACGAACTACATGTCAGACACTGTGCTAAGCTCTTTATCATACTTAATCCTTTTTCCTTTGAAGAACATGTTATTATTTCCATGTTGCATATGAGGACATTGGAGCACAGAGAAGTGAAGCAGCCTGTGGAGAATTGCACAGCTAATCTGTGAAGGGGGTGGTATTAGATCTTAGAACTCGAAAGCCCAGGTTCTTGCCCACCTGATTACACTGAGTCCCAGAGCATCCTCCTGGATGAGACCCAAGCTGATGGGGCTCTGGCTCCCATCCTGGAATGGATGGGGCCGTGTTCTTGCCGTGATTACTCTTGTCGAAAGGGCAGGCCCATTGTATGGGCCCGACATTAGCCTGCTAATTAAAGATATTTTTATTGGAGAGTAGCATAAGTAAGAATACACAATGACCTAATGGGCCATTAAGTGTAGCTTTCCAGTGCAGAGAGGATTCAGCAATGCTACGCTCTGGCATCCTGGTTCTAGTGAAGCCATTTCCACACACATCAGCTAAAAGGCTTCACAGTGAACCTGGACTTCCATAGGCCTCCTCGTGGCCGGCGGTGATGCTAGAGTTTGGGGGTGTAATATTATTCTGCTGAGTCTCGGGTTATTTCTTGTCTCCTGTCACCTGGGGAAGAGGCCCTTTCTAGCCTTCTGACCAGACAGGATAAGATTAGGAAGTAAGCAGCACAGCGGGGTTCTTCCCTGGGGCTGATCCCTAGGGTTAAGATGACTAAGGTCTTGTTTTTGGAAGGTGGGTGGCCTATTGCCACGTTTCACGTGCAGACAGGTGAAGAGAAGGAATGAAGCGACTCAAGTCAGGAGCTGTGCTAGTCTCTCAGGACCCAGGAAAGGGTTCTGGACGTGGGGAAGGAGTTGACAGGCCTTGGAGAACTGGTCCACTGCTTTAGTCTACATCCCATGTCTTGTCCCTGAGTGTGTATTTATGTCTGACTTTCCAGCCTTCACCCTCCACATGGAGGGGAGACTTTGCTCCTGAGTAATCCAGTGTGGTGGCAGTGGCAATGGTCCAAGAGAGAGGCACCAAATCATGGTGACTCCTGCCTGGAGACTTTCCTGGGGATTTGTTTTCATAAGGGAGGTGGCGAACCTCTCCTCAAGCCACGAGAGGATCTCTGGCATGAGAAACAGCAGAACAGGGGGGTCTGCCCTTCATCCCCCACTTCTCTGCCTCTCACTCTAGTCGTGCCAGGTGCCTACAAAGGGAGACTCCAGCCTCCTGAATATATCTCCTCCTATGACAGGACACTTTGCCCCACCCCTTTCCCCAAATCTCTCTCAAAGTCTAGCTTTTCAACCTCCTTGAGGGTGGAATCCTTTTTTCTGTGCCCCAAACAACAGAGCCCCGTTCAGGGTGATGTCCAGGACAGATCACTAGAAAGTGCTCCTGGTGTTAGCAAGCTGGTCGCAAAGGCCAGGCCTGATGGTGCTGGTGATGAGTCAGTAGCCCATCTGGTTCACCCGAAGCTGGACTCTGGCACAGGTCACTGAGCTTAAATTTCTCTCTAACTCAAGAGAATGACTAAAATCAGGAAGGAAGGGACCAGAGAGGCCATCTCATTGCTAGTGAGTGGCCATTAGTCCATGTGGCCACCCCAGCACCGGACCTAGGACAGAAGATAATTCGGCTTAAATTTCTCTCTTACTTGAGTTCTAATTTCCAGAGAGAAAAAGATTGGAAAGATCTTTCCATCCTTCTCTCTCCCCTTGCTTCTGGGAATATTAGCATCTTAATATATTGTTATTAGAATTTTCTGAGAAATTTTCAAAGAAAGGAACCTCACAAGTCCCTTTGGGATTTTAAAACAAAGTTTCTTCTAATATTTAACTTTAAATGCACTTGGTAAATTTGGAGTCATTTCCTTTTATCCTGTAGAAACTTCTCCCATGTCCCCACCGCCTCTGAGAGGGGATGAGAATGTAGTGGCCGTGTCTGAGCCCTCTGGAGAGAAGGACACAGAGGCAGAGAGCAATGGCACGCACTTGCCCTTACACACACATCACTGAATGCTGTAAAATGAACTTCCATGCACGTCCTCTCCTTCACTTTGAAACTCTGTGGTAGGTGAAATGATCTCTTTCTTACAGAAGAAGAACCACAACACTGAAACATTTGGTGACTTTTCCAAGGTCACTCAGTTAATAGGTGACCACGCCTGATTGGAACCCTGTACCGAACAAGGGGAGCCCCTGTGAGATCTGTCTGTCTTCTCCTTTTCCATCGGAGTAAGAAGTGAGAAAGTGTCATCTCATAAGAGGAGACCTGCTCAGAGGAAAGAACAACAAACTTAATGGTCATTGCCTCTGGGGGTGGGGTTGGGGTGCCTTTTCACTTTGTTGATGGTTCCTTTGCTGTGCAGATGCTTTTTAATTTGATGCTGTCCCACTGGTTTATGATTACTTTTGTTGCCTGTTACCAGTAACTAACTTCAGTGTTCTCATGTCTAAGTTGGCCATAACCACCCTGATCCCACAGGTCATGGTGAGGATGAAAAAAAAAAAAAGATGGATCTGGGGGATAGTGTGGAGAGAGATCTATTTTCTTCATCTACCAGTTATGCCAAAATAACTGATAGGATTAATAAATGAGTGAGGCAATGGGTTGTAAACATTCTCAGTCAGTCAGAAAGAGCAATAAAACCTGAAGGGGATGTACCACAGCAGCCTGTCCCAGTGGCCCAAGGGCGGAGCCTGGAAAGAGGGGAGAGGAGAACTGGAAATGAAAAGTTCATCTGTGATCCCAGTGGCTGTCACCTTTCTCAAATGTCACCTTCTCAGACCAACAGACCTAAATCATACCCCCAACACTTCCTATAATCCTACATAGCATTATCACCATATAACATACTATATATTTTGTTTATTTATCTTGTGTATTATCTGTTTCTCCCTAGGAGAATGTAAGCTCCACCAAAGCAGAGATTATTCCCCCCCTCAGCTTAATTGAGGTATAACTGACAAATAAAAATATGTATATTAAACTGTACAAAATGATGATTTGATGATATACAGATACTTGGTGACATGGTTACCACAATTGCATGAATTAACATATCTGTCACCTCACATAGTTATCTTTTGTGTGTGTGAGAGAGAATGCTTAAGATCTATTTTCTTAGATCTCTTCAGGAATACAACACAGTACTATTATTTTTTAAAATATATTTTTATTGATTTCAGAGAGGAAGGGAGAGGGAGTTAGAAACATCCATGATAAGAGAAAATCATGGATCAGCTGCCTCCTGCACGCCCCCTACTAGGGATTGAGCCCACAACCAATGCCCTGACCAGGAATTGAACCTGTGACCTCATGGTTCATAGGTCAATGATCAACCACTGAATCACGCCAGTCGGGCCAACACAGTATTATTAACCATAATCGCTGTGTGTGCATTGGATCCCTAGAATTTACTCATCTTATATTTGAAAACGTGTGCTGTTTGACCAACATTGTACCAATTCCTCCAGCTTCTGACAACCACTATTTATTCTACTCTCTGCCTTTCTGAGTTTCCCTTTAAAAAAGAAATTTCCACGTATAAGTCATATCATACAGTATTTGTTATAGTATTTGTCTTTCTCTGGCTTACTTCACTTAGCTTCACCTTGCAAATGTCAGGATTTGCCCTTTGTGTGACTGAATAATAAATATTCCTATTATACTTATATCTCTAGGTAGAGATATGTCATATTGTCTTTATCCATTCATCCATGGACAGAATCCTCTCTTATGTCCATCTATATCTTGGCTACTGTAAAGAATGCTGCAATAAGCATGGGAGTGCAGCTATGTCTTTGCGATCCTGATTGTATTTACTTTAGAGATGTGCCCAAATTTTGGATTGCTGTGTCATAAAGTAGTTCTATTTTTAACTTTTTGGGGACCCTCCATACCATTTTCCATAATATCTCTACCAATTTACATGTACATTTACAAAAAAGAGTGCATAAGGCTTCTCTTTTCTCCATGTTCTCACCATATGTATTTCTTCTCTTATTTATAACAATCTGAGGTGACAGCTCATTGTGGTTTAGGTTTGCACTTCTCTGATGGTTGGTTAGTGATATTGGCATGTTTTCACTTGCCTGCTGGCCATTTGCTTATCTTCTTTGGGAAAATGTCTATTCAGGACCTTTGCCCATTTTTAAGTCAAATTATTATGTTAAGCTGCTGAATTGTATGTTCTCATTATATATTTTATATATGAAGCCCTTATCAGATATATGGTTTGCAAATATTTTTTCTCATTTCATACATTGCGTTTTCACTTTGTTGATGGTTCCTTTGCCATGCAGAAGCTTTTTCGTTTGATGTTGTCCCACTTGTTTATTTTTGCTTTTGACGTCACATCCAAAAGATGATGGCTAAAATCAATGTCAAGGAGCTTTTGTTCCTATGTGTTCTTCTAGGGGTTTTATAGTTTCAGATCTTACATTTAAGCCCTTAATCCATTCTGAGTTAATTTTTGTGAATGGTGTAAGATAGGGGCCCAGTTTCATTCTTTTGCATGTGGATATCCAGTTTTCCCAACACCATTTATTGGATCTATTTTGTTAGTTGTTGAGTTCCCAGAACCTAGAAAAGTATCTGTCACATAGTAAGTGCACAATAAATATTGTTGGACGAATGAATGAGTGGCACTAGTATAGGGGCACTAGTATTTAGCAAAATCCACATGTGCTGTGGAGCCCTCCTAGTTCCTTGGGGACCTGGAAACTTAGGTATCAGCTCAGGTCTTTGGCTGCCTCCCCTGGTTCCAGGGATATACTTTGCAGACTGTCCTTGTCCCACCATTGCCATGACTCGTGTCTGATGTTGGGCACTGGCAGCCTGTGCAGTGATGCCTTTCTTGGAGTGGAGAACAGTTGGATCCTCTGAGCTGCCATTACCTAGAAAGAGCAAAGCTCTAGAGTACAGAGGCTGTGATCTTGTGTGAGCAGTGAGATGGGACAACATGATGGCACGAGAGAAATCTCAGCCTCAGTCCCGACACAGGACAAACAGTAAGCCCTAACAGGAAGGACTCAGCTAAGAAGCAGAGGAGAGGTAGGACTGCCTGAGGAGTCAAATGGCCCCCCTACTTTCAGGGGTCACTGTGTCACTCACTTCAGTATTTATGAGAAAGCAGTCTGTCCCTCAGCAAGGCCCTCAACATGTCTTACCTTGGATCTGCTGACATCAGCAAGGTCACACAATTCCTAACCCCAGAACTAGCGTCCAGTTCAGAGAATTTCCCCGAGTTCCATACTAACGTATTTAGAAATAACCTACTTTCATATCAGTAGCATCTAGACTTAGAGATATCAAAGAAAACCCCCAGTCCTTAAAACCATCTAGTCCATCCTCCATCCAAGGAAAATTACCTTTCCGGCTTTGCTTGCAGACCTTTAAGGACAAGGGGACCTCTCATGACAACCCTTTTTAAAATATATATATATTTTATTGATTTTTTTACACAGAGGAAGGGAGAGGGACAGAGAGCTAGAAACATCAATGAGAGAGAGACATCGGTCAGCTGCAGCCTGCACACCCCACACTGGAGATGTGCCCGAACCAAGGTACATGTCCTTGACCGGAATCGAACCTGGGACCTTTCAGTCCGCAGGCCAATGCTCTATCCACTGAGCCAAACCTGTTTTGGCCTATTTTGCAGATATTTGTCTTGTTTTGTTCCCCAGATTGGTTTCATTAAAACTTCTACCCATTCAGTGTTGTCCTTTGGGTATATTCAGAAGAACTCCTTCCACCATCATGCCTTCTTGTCCATAGGCCACGTCCCTCAGTTCTTACAGCAGAGAATTGGAGCAGGAGGGGCCCTGAATAGGTAGGGCACACACTGCATATAACCCTCCTTGGAGCCTGCTGTGCTGTGTGCCTGGGACCTCACGGTGGCTGATGGAGTTCAGTGAATGAATGAATGAAGGACATGAATGGATGGTACGATTTTAAAGTGAGGAAAGTGAACCTCAGGGGGAATCAGTGACATCAGCAAGATCACGCAATTTCTAATCACAGAACTGGTGCCCGTTCAGAGAATTTCCAGAGACCCAAACCAGAGAGCTCAGAGACCTGGAGTTGCTTTATCTTCCCTTTTTCTTTTTGGATTTGGCCTGGTTGGCTCCACAGATACCTTCCTAGCCCATCAACCTTCTTCCTGCTTCTTCCTGTGCCTAACAAACCAGGCATCCTCTGCTTTACAGCCTTTGCTCTAGCTCTTCCCTCTGCCTGGGGCTCTCTGCCCCCACCCATGGCCACTTAACTAATTCCCCCCACATCCTTCGAATTTTCGCCGAAATCTCACCTGCTCAATGAGGTCTACCCTGACTACTCATTAATCCCCTCACTTTTCATAGCCCTACCCCTCTTAACCTGCCCTATTTTCTTTATGTTTTTCATGGTCCCATCACTTAGTGCCATTACACATGACTGACTTACATTGATTCTTTTTTTTTTACATTGATTCTTTATTGACTGTCTCCACCAATAAAATATTAGCTCTATGAGGGCAGGGAACTTTGGGAGCTTTGTCTAATATTGTTACAGAGAACTGGAATAATCAAACAATGCTTGGAGAGTTTGGAGTTACATTTATTATGCATGAGTCCAGAGGAAAATGTTTCTCAAATTCTGGGCCCCAACATGCAGAAATATTTCCTATTTATATTTACCTTCTTTGTCTCCCAAATATGGGATGTTTCCCGCCCCTTTTGCAAGTTCTTAAAGAGCCCCTATGTGCTGGGGCCTTGAGACCTCAACTAAAGGCCTGGACTGCTGCCAGTACTGATAATTTTGTCCAGGGAAGGTTTAATAGCCTCTCTGGAGTGAGAATAGTCTAATTTTCCTTATTATTTAAGCAAACAAGCATTTATAGAAGCCAAATAGCAGGGTTAAAATTTCAAACAGCAGTTTTTATATAAGATGGATGCTTATATCCCAAATACCTGTCATAGAGACTAATACCTAGTAGGGCTCAATCAACATTTGTTGAATGAATGTCTTACTCAGAGAACCTAGCAGGGACCCAGTTCTGAATCACCTCCTATAGGATATAGTAGGTGTGAACAGACATTTGTTAATAGATAGATGGATGGATTACATGACATGTCTTTGCTGCTCTGTAGCACAATGGCCTAATAAGAGGGAAGCAGAACATTTGATGACAGAGAGAAGACCATGTGCTGACAGAAGCAGAAACTGGAATAGTGAGTCCTGAAGGTATAGGAAGGGAATCACAAACCAAGGAATGCAAGTGACCACTAGATGCTTAAAAGGGCTGGGAAATGAATTCTCCCTTCAGAAGGAACCAGTCCTGCCAACATCTTGACTTTAATCCAGTGAAACTGATTTTGGACTTCTGACCTCCAGAGCTATAAGAGAATATATCTGTAACAAATTAGCACAAATTTAGTGGCTTAAAACTTGTGTGGCTTAAAACTAGTGGCACAAGTTTTAAGCCACTAAGTTTGTGCTAATTTGTTACAGCAGCCACGGGAAACTAATTCATACCATTCCTTGGGCACAAACTCAGGTCTGTTTTCTCATATCATACAAAACCTCAGAAACCAAGGTTGGGGCGGGAGGACCCTGCAACCTCCTGAGTGATTTCACCCTGATAGCTTTCTCCTCTGGAGTGTGATTCCAAGCTGAGCCACCCACTTCCATCTCCTCTGGTGCTTTCCAAACACTGTAACTAGTTGCTAAAGTGTCTTGCTGGCCTGGAGTGGCTTTCCCCAGAGGACTCTCTGGCTTCTTGCTTCCAGGTACGTGATTAGCCCTCAATGAAGAGGCTCCCAGAGATATCCAGCGCTTTGCCCATTTGTTGACACAATCACATTTGCACCTTTGCTATTGCCCCTGATTGTCATCCTGGACACTCCTTCCCCTCTGGTTGCGCTGGAGAACAGCAGCACTTTGCAAAGCATGTTCTCTCATTTCATGGGAATCTTCTGAATTCCAGAGCTCTATCTGTCACCACCAAGCTGAGTGCTTCTCTTTTGCCTGGGCTGGGAGCAGATGGGATCCCTGGAATTCTGGTCCAGGACCCTCAAGGGTACTGGGGTGGGGCATCTTTACAGCAGGACAAACCTCAAGCTGTACTGGGGAGCAGAAGATGCCAGGTCTCCTCAGGCTCGGCTGTTGAGAGTAATAATTTCTTACCTTTGTGGCTCCCACCCCCACAGATCATGTAACTGCCACAGCTCCCTGGGACAGAGAGGCACAGGTTATTATCATCACCTCTCTAAACACTAGAGGTACTGGATGCATCTGGATACTAACAAAACTAGATATTACGTCAGATAATCCTGAATTCAAACTCTACTCTGTCATTTACTCATAGTGTGATGTTAGGCAAATTACTTAATTTCTCTGGGCCTTGGTTTCTGTATCTACATATTTACCCTACCATAGGCCAAATTAGACACAATATTGGAACCCACAGGCAGTGGCTTCAGTAATCAGCATTATACCATCATCTTATCATTATCTTGAGCTTATTGTTACCCTTTCTTGGCCTCGTCTACAACATGAGAGCTTTGAACGAGCTGGTTAGTTTCTTTCCAACTTTGAGTTACCACCTCAATCACACATGTGCACACACATGCCCACCCTGCCGCCCAAAGAGGCCAGGAGATCCCAGGCCTACAGAGCCACTATGGCAAGCCCGGACTCTGCCCAGCTACCCCAGCAGCAAGTCCAGGTGTCAGGAGAATGTCCTGGTAGCTGAAAGACAAGAGGGAGGGCTGAGTGGCCAGAAGGACAAATTGTAGGGACACCTGGGGGCCTGCACTGCAGGCCCAGAGCCATCTCCTCCTGCAGTCCTGCAAGCAGCGCCCATAAAACCTAATGGGCACTTGAAAGCTCACCAACAGGACCAGGTCTGAGATGCAGAGAGCTTTCGTCCCTCCTGGGGCAGGGGCTGAGACAAGGTGGCGGGGAAAGCAGACCCTGGGCAGCCTTGGGAACCTGATGAGGAGACAGAATGCCGGCTTCATTGAATGGCTCAGGGTAATAGTTGGTGGCAGCAGCCGGCCTACCCTGTCACCTGGAGCGCTTTCCCTCCCCACACCCACACCAGTGCTATAATGTGAGCCGGCTGCAAGGCATCTTCCTTACTTCAGCCTGCTAGCCTCTGTTCCGTTTGAGAAACGGGGCACATTTCCTTCATCTAAACCCCCTATACCCATTCTCTGGGCTAGGCTGGTACTGGTACTATAGATACAGGAAGAATGACAGTCTCAGGCCTGCCCCGCCCCATGTTCTGAGTGAGCTCTGGGGAGAGGAGTGGGTTTGGCTGAATTAAGGGGCTACATCTGTATATCACACAAGAAGAAGGATTCCCATGGAGGTCCCTGGAGACCCTGAGGCCATGACACAGCAGGCTGGATGGCTCAGGGTTTGCCCCCTGCAGCGGGTGGGTGCTGTGGGAAAACAAGGTACTTAACTGTGGTGCTGGCAACTTGGTTCTCCAGAAAAGAGGGTGTTTGTTCTCAGGGGAGAGGACAGTGGAAGAGCGTTCCTTTCTCTTCACTCTCTCTCTCTCTTCGGATGGCACACACAGAGCCAGTTCCACCACCTGCCCACAGCCCATAATTCAGCCCAAATGCTCTGACTATGGGGGGCACCGTGATTGGCAAGTGGCTGGCGGACCCAGCTGTCCTGGTAGCAGAGGCAGGAGCATAACTAAAGAACTCTCCTCACTTCCACAAAGTCTTAAGTTTTATCTTAACTCTAATTTTTTTTCTTCTTCATCAAAATATATCAGTATTTGTTTTAAAAATTTAGTAACTTTTCTAATAATACCACATTGAGTAAAACTCATGATCTATGAGTCATGTTCATTCTGGGCCTCTGACTGCACCTGGCACACCTCTGTGCCCCTCTGATTGCACCTGGCACACATCTGTGCCCCTCTGAATGCACCTGGCACACCTCTGGGCCCCTTGACTGCATCTGGCACACTGCTGTGCCCTTCTGGGGATACATGTGCCCAGCTGAGGATCTGCCATGACTGCTCCCACCAATTAGAATTGAGGATAGCTGACTGTCTGGGAATTGGCATAGTGGAGGGATTTTGATGGTTTTGTGCATTGTGTTGGGGAAGGAAGACTTCGGCAGAGCAAAGCAGTGGGAGGTCCTTTCATCAGTGATATGGTATAGGTCCCTAGGAGAACGCAGGCAGGGAAGAGGAGGGAGCTGGCAGAAATATAGGCAAACTTCAGCTATTATGAAACTTGTCCAAATTTGGTCTTGGTGCTCAAGGTGCACATGGTGGGAAGAGGCCGCAGGAGGGTGGGATTCTAGTGGAGGAGGAGCTTGTGTGGGGAGGAGCCGAGGAGCCAAGGTTGGGCCTGGAGGTGGGAAGAAAAAGGGTTGTCAATAGCACCTTGATTTCCTTGCTCTCTGTCTGGAGTGTTCCTAAGAGGGTTTGCAAGGTGACTGGGAGTGGAGTTTGACCAGGGGCCAGCTGTCCACATGCAGCCTGGTCCCTAGTGGCACCGTGAGGGGCTGATGAACCCCCTGGGCCTGGAAGTGCTCCAGATCTTTGAAGCCTAGCACTAGGCCGGGAAGAGGTAGTGAGGCCAAGGGGGCTCCTCCCCACCTCCAGATTGGGAGTCTGAGGCCTGTCACAGAGCTTGCCCCTGTCCAGCAGTCCCTTCCCCCCCTGTAGGGCCCTCCCTACAATTCCTGCTTTTGGATTCTACTAAATGAAGCACAAACTTAACTATACCACACCCCTGACAGAACAGGGGAGGGGCCAGGCAGCACACTGGGCTGCTCAGTCCCCCAGTCTAACCACTGGCGGGGGTCATTTCAATTACAGACACCAGAGTGTGGCAGGGCGGGGCTGCTCATAAGAGCTTGCTCTACGAGCTATGAAGCTCTTACCGCCTCTTGGCAGGTAAATAACAGGGCTGAGCGGCTCAGGCTGCTGAGATGGGGTGTGAGACAGGGAACGAGGCAGGGAGGTGCCTGGACTTGCAGGAGGGAAGCTCAGCCTTCCTGGAGGGAACATGGAACCTAGGCCTCTGCCCCGAGGTGACCATCCCCAGTCCAGGAACTGGTGGAGAAACTCCTAACCTGCAAACCCAAGATCTGGAGTTTTTAGACACTTCAGAGCCATAGGCAGCCTCAGAGCTGTAAGCTCCAGCCCTTGCTCTTGGCCTCACCTTTGGACGTATAGATCCTTGAAAGTGAGAGGTCTTGGGAACCCTGTGCTGAGGGGTGGGCTGTCTGCCCGTTCTCCTGCCGGCAGCTCTCTCATTTGCCTCCAGGTCTGACTTGTCCAGGCTTAAAGCCAGACCCCGCAGATGGTTGGGTCCTAGGCATGGGAGAGGCAAGAGCGCAGCTCCTTACCCACTAAAGCTCCTCTCCTCTGAACAACCCAGGAAGGAGATGGGATGTCTGGGAGGAGAGTGAGACCCTCTGCCACTGAATGAATGGCTACCCAAAAGACTACAGAGGCTCTGAGAAACAGAGCAGCACTGACAGTTATTCTGAGCCATGATGACGAACAGAGGCTGCCTGTCTAGCCGGGGACTGTGCTTAACAACCGCTATTCCAGGCGCCAACGCCCCCAGAAACGGAGCTGTGGTTTCTTGGTGAATGCTGACACTGCCGTAGGTTCTGGGAAACAGCAGATGGTAGGAGCATTCACAGCTGGGAAAATCCCATTTTTGCTCTGTTCCTCAGTTTCCTTCCCCTATAGGCAACATGAGATTTATAAACACTCAAGGAGATGAGCTAAGGCTGCTGTGTAAATATGGGCTCCTGGCACCCCATCTTCTTCCCAAGGTGGAGGGACACCATCCCAGGAGGAGGTCCTTTATGCCATATATATATATATATATATATATATATATATATATATATATATATTGATTTCAGAGAGAAAGGGAGAGGGAGAGAGAGATAGGAACATCAATGATGAGAAAGAATCATTCATCAGCTGCCTCTTGCCTGCCCCACACTGGGGAATCAAGCCCACAACTTGGGCATGTGCCCTGACCAGGGCTTGAACCATGACCTCCTGGTTCATAGAACCACTAAGCCACACCAGCCAGGTGCCACTTGTTAGTAATGGCACTGCTTCTGGATGTGGGGCTGGCCCTGGGACTGCTTGTCATGTTCAGATCAGCATCACTTGGCACATGAACAGAGGAGGCCACACTGGAGCCCAGCTTATCAGCCGGTCTTCACTCCTAAAGGGCTGTTTCTCATATGTGGATGTAAAAAACTTGAGAGATGTTCTTTTTTTTAAAATATTTTTAATTGAGTTTAGAGAAAGAGGAGAGAGAGAGAGATCTGCTACCTCCTGCATGGCCCATACTGGGGATGGATCCCAAAACCTGGACATGTGCCCCCAACCAGGATTCAAATCAGTGACCTCTTGGTGCATGGGACGATGCTCAACCAACTGAACCACACTGGCCCAAAGATCTTCTTTGGGAAGGGAGCAAAGGAAGGTGCTGTAATGAAAGTGGGATAGAAAGTCCTTTTGGCAGTGTCCCCCCCCCCGCTCCCCTCAAGTCCCCTACAAGGAGGCTTGTGATGGCTTCAGCCTTGACCTTGGGATCCTGGAATAAAGCACTTCAGGAAGTACCAGAGACAATAACTGGATTCTGATAAAGGTGGCTGGAATGGGTGCCCACACCAAAGACTCAAAACCAAAACCCATTTGCTCATAGCAAGCAGGTATTTTTATTTTGCGGTGTATTATTTTCTCTTCAAAGTGCTATTGAATACATTGCTTCATGCTGATCTTTAAGATTCTGTGATGTGGATAGAGTACGTATAAGCAGCCCCAATGTCAAATAGTTAAAGCTGAAGCTCTGAGAACTTAAACTCGAAGTCCCCCAGGACCAAAATCAGGTGCTTTCTCCAAGACACAGTGAAAAGGAAGGAGACTCCATAGCGGGGAGTTTGCCGCCGGCTTTTTACTCCTCTAGCAACTGAGGAAGTGAAGGGAAATTTAGGGATGGACTTAGAGGCTAACTGAGCAGGCTGAGGCAGAGGAACCCAGTGGTGGTACAAAGTAGGAAGTGAGGAGGCAGACAGGTGGAGGCTTGCATGGACACTTCCTGTTCACAAACTTCTTATGCTCCTCATTTCATTAACAGCAGCAGTGGAATTTCATGGGCAATTGGCATTGAGCACTAACTGGGAGGTAATGAGAGAGAGAGGATGCAGGTAAAGGCTGTTTGAATTTAAATTCTTTTTCTTTGGGGGCAGGAGAAAGGAGGGAGGCAGATTTTTTTTTAAGGCAATCTGAGTGCTAGAAAAGTTTTTAGCAAACAGCTTTGGACTTTTGCGTCCTCTGTGACAGTGTTAGGACTGATGACTGCCATCTAGCCCACCCTCTTCTCCAACCCACCAACTCCCAGTCGCTGCCTTGGAGTGAGAGATGCTGAGGAATTGGGTGTTGGACCTTTGGTAGGTGTTGGCCCTCAGCCTTGGGAAGACACACTGGAAACATGTGCACCATCCATGAGATGGAATGAGTTGCTCTATAATAGTTATTACAGAATCACCATAAGCAAAACTCTGTATGGACCTTGGCAGAGATGAGGGATAAACTAGAAATAGAAAACAGGATTACTGTCCTAGGTATATGTGATCCATTTGACAAGTGATGTATACACACACACACACACACACACACACACACACACACACACATAGCCACAAAACATTCAAAGGGAGGAGGATAGCAGGTAATGTAAGACTAAAGGTAGAGAAGAGGGCAGAGTCATGAGGTAACAAAGTAACAACAGTTGGGGAAAGGAGGCTGCTGTGCGCAGGACTCAGGTTAGTGAACTGAAGGGAAAGGTTTACATGGAAGTAAAAGCCTCCCCAAGGAGGTGCCCAGTTGGTCAGCTTGGCTGCACTAAAGACTATCATAGGAAGCATGAGAAATGAAGAGTCAAGTGTAAGAGGAGGGAAATGTTGTGGAAGGCTTGAATTCTAATCTTTGGATTCAAGGACGAGGAGCTGTTGGCACAGATAGGAAGCTACGGAATCATTGGGGTTGTGATGGCTAATTTTATGTGTCAACTTAGCTAGGCCATAGTGCCATTCTAGATGTTTCTGTGAAGTTATTTATTTAGATGAGGTTAAAATTGAAATCAGTAGAATGTGAATAAAAGTGATTATCCTCAAGAAAGTAAGTGGGCCTCGTCCAATCCTTTGAAGGCCTTAATAGGAATAGACTGACCTATCCCAATTGGAAACCCAATTGGATAACCCGCCAGCAGACTGCCTTTAGACTCAGACTATAACTCTCCGCAGGTCTCAAGCCTTCCACCCTCCATAATCACGTCAGAGTTATGGGCTGAATTGTGTCTCCCCAAAGTGTATATGTTATATCTTACAAAATGACTGTTTTTGGATATAGAGCCTTTAAAAAGGTAATTAAAATCAAATGAAGTCATTAGGACATGAGGTCAAATAGGTCATGAGGACACATATGATTGTGTCCTTATAAGAAGAAGAAATTTGGACAGACACAAATAGAGAAAAAAACACATGAGAATACATGGAGAAGACAGCCATCTACAAGCCAAGGAGAGAGGCCTCAGAAGAAACCAACTTCATCAGCACTTTGATCTTGAACTTTCAGCCTCCAAAGCTGTGAGAAAATAAATCTTTGTTTAAGCCTTAAAATCTTTATTTTGTTATGACGGCCCAAGCAGACTGAAACAGGATAGCAGATTATAAATTCCTTGAACCTAAGGGCCATGCATTGAGCCTGTCTTCCAGCTCAGTGCCTTGCACGTGGTGTGTACTGGCTGTGTTGACCAAGACTGCCCTGAAAGCCTTGGTACCTGGTTTTTCTGAAACAATGATGCACTGGCTGCTGAGGCAGCAAAGGAAGATGGACTCACAGTGGGACAAGAGCTTTGGAATGCAGGCATGATGGAGAGGTTCGGGCTGCTGAGATGGAGTGTGAGCCAGGGAACAGGGCAGGAGAGATACCTGACCTTACAGGGAACTAAAGGTCAGATGCAAGGTTGACCTCAGGAATCCAGTCAGGGGAAGGATGAGCTGTGACTAACTTGTTTTGTATTTTCTAGTATGCTTAATACAATGCCTAAAATTTATTTGCCACCCAATAAAGGTTTTGTTGAATGACTGACTAAATAAGTGACCAAGACAGGGCTGGGAGATGGAAGGATCTTACATTTAAATAAACCCACGGAAACATACATGTGTGCTAGATGTACTTAGGAATTTTCTGAAAGAGATTGCTAACAGGGACTACTTTTCCCTGAATACATTGCTGTTTATGCATTTTCATCATGACTACATTACTCCTGGGTCATTTAATCTCTCATTAGGTGTGCATACCTGGACTGAATGAAAAGAGAGGCAACAGGGGCTGGAGAGCTTTTAACCCACCATTCCTCTCCTCTAATCTCCACACAAAATTTTCAGCCTCCACCTGCTGCAAGAGCACATTAATGGAGACCAGCCAAACCCGTCTTCACAGGCGGCTCCATAGTGCCCAGAGGGAGCACAGCGTGATGGTATAGAGTCCCAACATTACAAGGTAGCCCTGAAAGAGCAGTTGGTCAACACGTTCCAAGAGGGCCAGCCACGCGACCTCCTGCTGGGCTGCCTGGTCCTGGGTTTGGAAGTAGTTGCTGATGGATTGAAGCTGGGACAAGACTTGCTTCAGGGCCCCTGAGTGGGCCTGGTGCTCCCGAGAGACAGGAGACTCTGCGTGAGAGAGGAAAACACACCAATCAACCAGGGACAACCATGGCCCCTTGGACTTCCCACTGAGGCTGATGGCCTCACCCTTCAAGAAAGGCCGTAAGTGAAACTGGGCAGTGGCTTGAGTTGGGGTTGGGGACTCTCCTCCCACCTGCTGAGGGGTTTAAAATGTAGAAAAAATCCTTTAAGTTTTTACAAAGAACTAATATCATATTACTAAAAATTATAATCACTAGAAGCTACCATTTACTTACCACTGCTGTTTGCTAGGCACCAGACTGTGTTTCCTGTTTTGTCTTAGTCAATTCTCATAGCAACTCCAGGGCTGGGTATTATTATCTCCATTTTATAGACAAGGAATCCCAGGTTCCTAGAGATGAAATTGCTGAAGGGAGCCCTGGAGAGCGTATCTATGTGGGGTGTCAAAACTAGGCCCATCCAGAAGGCTTTCTGAGATGGGGTCAGACCATGTTGACCCAGGCAGAGCTTTGTTGCAGAGATGATTTTTAAACCTTTTCACATTAAGCAACTGCAATCCAAAGCTATACCTACACAGTGTGTGTGTGTGTGTGCGCGTGCACGCGCGCGAACATGCAGCACAGAGGCCGACAAGCATATGTTTCAGATTTTTCACACAGCCCAGTGCTCTATCAGTGGGAACGCATGCTGAGGGTAGAGACCTCAAACTTCTACAAACCTGTCACCCCAACAAGATGGGCCCTGTGATCCATTATAAGCCCATCAGCATCAATATCCCCTCCAAGGCATAAGAGGGGCCGCTCCTGCCCGCTGTGCTGCTCAACATGAAGGAATTTGATCAACAAGATGGACTTAGATAAGCTGAGAACCAAGAAGGCCTTGCAGATGGTGAAGAAGACGCCTGAGAGAAGGAGCCAGGAGGTGGAATTAGCTGAAGTCTCAGGGGCCTCTCCCTCCCCAGATCTCAAATACAATAGCAAATCTTTGCCAGGAGTCATGCAAGACAAATGTCTGATGACCCCAAGGCTGCTTACCAATCAGAGGGGTTCTCATTGCGTTCTGTGGCATCTCGTCAGACATGTTGACCCTGAAAACCGTGTAGCCCACCAGCACGCTGGTTTTGAACACAATCCTGGCACGGCAGGTAAGGGGGATGTAGAAGCTCCCCAGGTCCACAAGCATGAGGAAGATGCTGGGGATCAGGAGGTTCACCACATAGACCAATGGGCGCCTACGAATCACCACCTGGATAGGGACAAGAAATCTGTTGAAAAGAGAGTCTAAGCTGATGAACTAACATTTGGCCAAAATCAAAGCCAAGAAGTCCTAACAGTGTTGCATAATGTGAAAAGTCTATGTAGCTTAGAAACAGGAGACTATTTTGTAGGTTAGAACCAGCTGCTGTTTGCTAGGCACCGAACTAAGTGTTTCCTGGGTTTTATCATAGTCAATCCTCACAGCAGCTCGAGGGCTGAGTATTATTATCTCTGTTTTACCAACATGGTGTGGTTTAGTTAATCCTCACTGCGAGCTTGCTGGCAGGTAACCTAGAGATGAAATTGCTTGTGTAAGCTCACATAGCTGTGAGTGAGAAACTGTTTAAAACCAGGGCTTACACTAAAATCTTCCCTCTTAAACCACGTGTGATGCAACATATTGTGTGTTTGGGGTCTAGTCTGTCTTCTTGGAATGTGAGCTTCTTAGCACCTATGAGTGTATCCGTTGGAGTCTGGGCAGGAACAAAGCATAACTGACTTGGGAAATCTGAGGAGGGCTTAATAAAGAGATGTTTTACAGCGTATGGGCAGGACACAGGAAAGCTACAGGAAGGAAGGCAGTAACCCAGGGGGCTAGGGGCACTGGTGAGCTGTTCCATCCCTTAGGCCTGAAGAAACCTGAGAGAAGCTGTAGGGATAGGACTACAATAGTTGTGCCTTCCTCTTAGGGACAACACCAGCCTGGCTGCGACTCCACAGAGAGAGAATGGAGAGACAAGCACCCCCTCACTCCAATCTTCTGCCTCTGCCCCTATTGGCCAAACATTGCCAGGGCTCCTGTCCCTGCAGGCCATAGCTCAGTCTCCGGAGCAGGGAGCAGGGACAGGACGGGACCCACCACAGGCCGACTGAAGAGGTCCAGCAAGGCCTGCAGCGTGGCTGGCATGCAGGGTGCTGAGTGGGTTTTATAGCTGGAAATCTGAGTCTCATGAAATCACTATGATTGTTGTTGCCATTTTTTGTTTGTTTGTTTGTTTCTCTGGGATGGTGTCAGGAATTGTCTTTAATAAACACAAACTGTTCTCCTCCCTTGATAGATACCAGGGAATAACAGGGCTGCTTTCCTCACCAGACACTGGACCCTTTGAGGGTGAAAACAGCAACTTGTTAAATCTCCCACAGAGCAAAAAGGAACACCTATTTTGTAGTGGGTATTCCATGAATGCTTGCTGATCAGATGGATGGTTTGGGACCTTTACAGTTGGAGTTTGGGGGAAAAAAAAAAAAAAGCCGAAACCGGTTTGGCTCAGTGGATAGAGGTCCCAGGTTTGATTCCAGTCAAGGGCATGTATCTTGGTTGCAGGCACATCCCCAGTAGGGGGCGTGCAGGAGGTGGCTTATCGATGTCTCTCTCATCAATGTTTCTGGCTTTCTATCCCTCTCCTTTCCTCTCTGTAAAAAATCAATAAAATATATATTTTTTAAATGTCTGAAATTTCCTGTTTCTCTGATTCTCAGGGCAATAGAAGGTTTTCCACGTGTCAGAGGGTGTGCTTGGGGGATGGTCTTAGGTACATGGTGTGGTTTAGTTAATCCTGACTGTGAGCTTGCTGGTAGGTAACCTAATAGCCCTGCTGTATAGATTTTAACAAGTGAAGCTCAGCCCCTCAGCAAGGTGAGTTAGCTGGGAAGAACCCCGATGTCTCCTGATTCCACCTGGGGTTTTGTTTTGTTTTTTCATACAGTGTAGCTACAACTCTTGATCTGGCCAGACCTCTGAGTTGAGTTCAGGGTTGTTCTCCCTCCTCTCTGTCTCCTGTTCTGGAAGAGAACCATAGAGAAATAAGCCAAGATAGAGGTCAGGGATGGCACAGACAGTAGCAGGGCAAGAGCTTGCCTGGGGGAGGCCAGACAGCACCTTGCTGATGAAAGCAGGACCTCCTCCTCTACCCCTGCTCCCTGCCCTTGCCACTGGGTCTGAGAGGATATTCCATCTCAGTGGTGCTTGACAGGCCCGAGTGTTTGGCAGATTGCAGTCTGGCTATTGTCTTTCACATTAAACATAATTGGCTGCAAATACCTAAACCAGAGCAACACTCACTACTTTGCAATAATTTGGTTAAAACACATTTCTACCAAAGTGCAATTAACAGCAAAACAACAACAAAATGAACTGTCATCAACCTGCACACCCTAGCTCCCATCATCACGCTGTGCCTGGCTGTGGTTAGATGGGAGCAGTGAGCAGGGTGCCCAGTGCGCAGAGTCCATGGGGTCCTGGAGAGTAGGCCCCAGGCTAGCCCACTGGTGATCTGGACATACGGGTGGGGGGTGACCAAGCCTGCTATCTCTGGTGGGTAGAAGCAGAAGACCCCCTAGAGACTTCATGGTGGCTGTTACATGAAGGGTAAAAAGAAAAGTATAGATGGGCACATCAGTTAAGCAGAGAGTCTAGATGTAGTCCAGGGAACAGGGCTCCAGAGTCCTCGGCCCTAGGTCCTACACATGCTGGTTTCAGTGGTCTAGGGTGAAGTATTTAACTTTTCTATGCCTGCTTTTCCCTTCTTAAAATATTGATTTCAGAGAAGAGGGGAAAGGGAGAGAGATAAAGAAACATCAATGATGAGAGAGAATCATTGGTTGGCTGCCTCCTGCACGTCCCACCCACACTGGGGATAGAGCTCTGCAACCTGGCATGTGCCCTGACCAGGAATTGAATCATGACCTCAATGCTCAACTACTGAGCCACACTGGCTGGGCCGGACTGCTTTCCCTTTCTGAAAGACAGTTTACTGTAGCCTTGCCAAACACCTTGGGTGCAGTTGAGATTACCGTAGAACTCTTCAAGTGGAGTTCCTATGTAAAAGCAGGAGCTGAGATGACTGCTCTCCAGCCAGAGGCGGTTGCAGGAATGAGAGTAAAGCAGGGCCAGGACCAAGGATGGCAGCATGACTCCTCCAGACCCCGGTTCCAGGAAGGTGCAGTTGTTAGGGGAGCGATATGGCAAGAGCTAAGAGGTCAGGAAGCAGGCCGGCTCTGGGGCCATGGAGCCCGTGCACTTTGTTAATGCTCTGCTGGTGCCATTTTGAAATTCGTAGTAATTTTTGAACAAGGGGCCCTGCCTTTCACTTTGCACTAAGGCCATACAAATTCTGTAGCCCGTCTTGTTGGGAGGGTATTCGTCACTGGGTCAACAGTAGCTGAAAGTAGAAGGAAAACAATAGAAACAGAAAGAGACAGCTTATGATGTAACGTAGAGCAGAAACCTCTCCTGTCTATATTTGGCTTATAAAACTGTGACTCTAGACAGGCCCTCCAAAAAGACCTCATCCATCTTCCTATCTTTGGCAAGGATGCTCCCGTTCTGAAGACAGACAAAAAAGTGCCTATAGTTTTTGGTTTGCTTCAAAAGCAAAGGATCTGCTTTTTCTTCTAGGTTGATTTAGGAGCACTGTTACTTATGTACTAGGCTAACGTTTCTCTACAAGCCAAGTATAGCCTAAAGAAATATTAATTTTATCACCCAGTTTTCAGAAATGTTTTGTTTTTATTTATCTTTTGATCCTCAGAGCCCTTTATTCCCTTGTTCAAGACACCTGAATTGAGCATGAACAGAGTGTCAGACTCTATTCTAAATATTGGAGTCAGGACTGTTAATAGGAAACTTCCCCGTCTTATGGGGTCAGGAACCAGACTTCAGTGTTAGATGTTTCCCAAGTCTACACAGGAAGAATAGGCCACGCCTGGAGTATGTGCCTGCTTTAGATGCTGAGATTTGGGTTCTTTTGAGTTTACATGAAGATGATACTTTGGTCTTAGAGTTGGAGCAGTGGTGGATTAAGATGTTTGGGGGTGCTGGACAGGGTGAATGTATTTTGGGATAGACATGAATTTCCAGGAGCCTGAGGGTAACAGACTGCAGTGGGTTGAATAATGGGTCCAAGAACCTGTGCCCTCCTGGAAGTTCATCATGTCACTGAACTTGGAAATGGTAATCAGTTCAGAGGAGGTCGCACTGGGGAGGACGTGACCTTCATCCTATATGACTAGTGTCCTTTTAAGAGGAAGAGACACAAAAAGGAGAAGACTGTGTCAAGATGAAGGCAGAGATTGGAGTGCTACTTCTGTGAGCCAAGGAATAGCAGAAATCAGGAGGGGGCACGGGACCGATTCTCCCTTGGAGCCCAGAAGGAACCAACCCTGCTGACACCTTGATTTCAGGCTCTGGCTTCCAGAACTATGAGACGAATCAGCTCTGTTTTTTTTTAAGTCACGCAGTTTGTGGTACTTTGTTATGGCAGCTCTAGGAAACTAATGCAGGTGACTTGCCCAGTAACACACAGTGCACAGATGCCAAAGAATTGACTGGAATATGCTGCATTATGTTTAATTGTATCATCATCACATGGGATTAGGCATAGATTGCCTGGGTTCAAGCCCAGGCTTCACTAGTCACCCCATTAACTTGGTAAGTGACTTAACTTCTCTGTAGCCCAACTCATCCATTTGTAAAAACACAGACACTTAGAGCACCTATCTCATAGAGGTGTGAGGTTTACATGTACAAACTGGTAGAACAGTGCCTGACACAGAGTAAATGCTCACATCTGTGGTGATTGTTAGTATATCTGGCAACTGTGAGGTCTATGACAGGTCTCAAGAGCCTTGTTTTATTCAAGGCTCCGTTCTTACCATTGAGCCTGGCACAGACAAGAGCTCAAAAGCTGTTTGTTGAGTTGCATTGTAGTCTATTAATAATTCTATTTTTATTCAATGGGGTAGGATCTCTGAGGGTTACCTCTCTGCAGGTACACCAGAGGCAACAGCCCTGTTTATTCTGAGGGAAGGTAAGTCACCGCCAGCTCAGTGAGACGCTGCTCTCTGCAGAGTTGCCCCTACCTAGAGCCCATCATTTCTAATGGACTAAGGGAGCTGGTGCCTTTAAATTTCACAGAAAGAGAAGGAAAAGCACTTTAGTTTCAGTCTGTGTTCTCCATTAGACACCCTTCAGGTGTTAGCAATATTATGCCACAATTTCATTATCCATTAAAGCCAGGTAATAATAAGTACACAAAGGTATTTGGAGCCTATTGTTGTTAATGAAAGAGATCAATCTAATTCAGAATGTGTGTGTGGAGAGCTCCTTGGAGATGAAATAGGCCCCAAGGTTAGCCTCTAATTGCCTCTGTGATGGTAGACCCCACCAGTACTCAATTTTGCATGACCGTCTTTATGACATAGTTGGAATTTTGACGCCCAGACTCAGGCTTCATACCGAAGCCCATTTTCCTCTTCTCCCAAGCCACTCTCCACATTCCTAATCAGAAAGAATGGAGAAGTGGCTGCCATCTAAGTAAGATCCTTCCACCGAGTGAGAGTTTCTCAAATCTGGACCATGGCTCATCGGGATTAGCAGAGCCTGTGATTCCGGGATTACTTGAATAACCCTGGAAAATTTTCTAGGGCTCTAAATTCATATTCTCTCTCTCTCTCTCTCTCTCTCTCTCTCTCTCTCTCTCTCTCTCTCT
>JAAGEH010000005.1:38540031-38562315 GCA_011751065.1 Lasiurus cinereus | reverse complement strand
TCTCTCTCTCTCTCTCTCTCTCTCTCTCTCTCTCTCTCTCTCTCTCTTCTTTTCCCTTTTCCCCATCCCCATCTCTCCCACGCTTGGCCTGGTGGTGCTCAGAAGGATCTTCTATCAAGTTTATTAAGTTTATTAGTTGCATTCAATAGATATCTGAACAAAAAACTCATCTTAAACTAGAAAAGAAAATCATGTCAGGAAAAAAAGATGAGGCACTTTTTTTCTTAAATGGCCCTCTGCATTTTCCTGGAAGCCCCTGTGGACCCCCATTTCTGCCTGAATGAGCATTTACTCAGTGTTCGGCTCTGTGGTTGGACTCACTTTAATTCCCACAGTGTCCACCCTCTTCTATCCAACGTGCATTCTTTAATTTTACTCCTACCTCTTCTCCTTCTACCCTCATTCTTTTATTCTTTTATTGATTTATTTTTACAGGGATGAAGGGAGAGGGAGAGTAAGAAACAACAATGAGAGAAAACATTGATCAGCTGTCTCCTGTACACCTCCTACTGAGGATGTGCCCACAACCAAGATACATGTCCTTGACCAGAACTGAACCAGGGACCTATTCACTGAGTCAAACGAGCCAGAGCTACCCTCACTCTTTAAAATTTTAAAAAACAAAAAATAAAATGCCAGCATACAGATGCCAAATGCTAGTCCTGCTGTTTCTGGGAACTAGAACCTCCGAGGGGGTGTTGGAAGAAACCTCCCCTCCAGGGGCTGCTGGCTCGGTGGCTGCTCACAGACACCCTTGTAGACAGAGAGGCTATGTTCTGGGCCCCCTGGGGCTGCAGCCCCATGCCAGGCTTCAGCAGTACATGCCCCAGGGCTGGCAGATACGATTGCACAGTAGCTGGAACTAGCAGGGCAACCAAAACATTGGATTTGGTTTCTATGGCAGCAGTGTACCTCAGGTCCAGGTGACAACGTATTTGGAACAGATCATTGTAGCTCCTGCCTGCCCACTTCTCCCTGACTCCCTGCGGTCCCAGCTTAGCCTGGGATACAGCAGGTGATCAGATTCAGAGAAAGGTGACTCTGCTGTCAGGATTGCAGCAGCCCAATGTCTGAATGGAACTGGGCTCCAAATGTCTCGTCATTGGCCACAGGCTGTTGAAGGACATGTGCCTCAGTTGCTAAACTCAGAGTAGGATGTGTGGGATAAAGTCAGGGCACCTGAGCCCAGCCAGGAATGGGGAGGCAGGGAGGCTGGCAGAAGTCAATAGAGACAGAATTGGGACAGTCACCACATCTCCTCTAAGCTCCTGAGTCTAGCTCCCTGCCCAACCAAATGTGATCTGTGAGTCTACTCAGGATTCTTGCACTGGTCTGTTCTGGAGGGCGAAGTGGCCACCGGCCCTGCTAGATCACCCACCTTAGGCCCTGGGAAAAGGGCCCTAAGGAAGAGCTCTCATTACTGGAAACCCAATCTCTGCTCGCCTTTACCACACCCATCACAGACACTGAGTGGAGAATCAAGTGCCAGGACCAGAGCAGAGAATCTAAGATGCCGGCATAGGTAAACACCTACACTGCTGCC
This sequence comes from Lasiurus cinereus, assembly GCA_011751065.1. Taxonomy (NCBI): domain Eukaryota; kingdom Metazoa; phylum Chordata; class Mammalia; order Chiroptera; family Vespertilionidae; genus Lasiurus; species Lasiurus cinereus. The sequence goes on along the minus strand of JAAGEH010000005.1, from coordinate 38,560,772 downwards.
TCGCACAACAATTTCAAAACTACAACTAAAAGACAGAACGGACATCAACCAGAACCACACAAAAGCTGGCTGAGTGGAAATTGTACAACTAGAAGGAAAGAGAGGGGCTCACAAAGAACCAGAGGAGCTGCAAAAAGCTGAGGTACGGGAGACACACAGAGAGAGAGAGTGGGTGCCGGAGAACCTGGCTGGCTTTCTCTGGCAGGAGGGAGACGGAGACTCTCAAAGGCATTGAACCCCTTATCCTACGACACTAAACCCCAGATCCAGTCGAAACTCATACGGGGGGGAGTTTATATTGTGAAAAGGGAGAAGTGCACGGAAATTTAGGGGAGTCACAAAAGATCAGAAGTCTGTGTGCAGAGGACCTACTGCTGATTGTGCCACTGGCTTTCATGAGTGGGTGGGAGACAAACCCTCCCTACTGCGCCACTTCTAACTTCACTAAACCCCAGTTTTCAGCGAAACCCTGGGGACCCAGACTCATATGGTCCCGGAGTACAGGGGAGCTGGAGGGGAAGCAGTCTAGAGGCACTGCTAGAGCGAGAGTGCACAGGGACCACTCCAGCAATTACCCAGTCACGTGATACTCAGGGGCCGTGGAGGGCGGGGCCTACTGGAAGGCAAGGTGGTACCTTAAGCCCTGAGACTCCACCCATCCCAAGCTCAACAGAGAGGCTTTTGCACTCTGGTATCATAAGGCTGAATCCAACACAGAAGTTCTCCCAGCATAGTGAAAATGCCGAGACAAGGGAAGGGATCACAAACAAAAGAAATGGAGGAAAACAAATGACTGGATATAGCATTCAAAAACATGCTTATAAGGTTTTTCAAGAATATCCTAGAAAAGATGGATAATGTTAGCGAAACCCAAGAGGAGATGAAATAGAACCAACTAGAGATGGAAAAGAACCAACTAGAAATTAAACATACACTGACTGAAATAAAAAAATATTATACAGAGACCTAATTGCACAATAGAGGAAGGCAAGAATCAAGTCAAAAATTTGAAATATAAAGAAGCAAAAAACACTCAACTGGAAAAGCAAGAAGAGAAAAGAATCCAAAAATGTGAAGATAATGTAAGGAGCCTCTGGGACAGCTTCAAGCATACCAACATCAGAATTATGGGGGTGCCAGAAGAAGTGAGAGGGCAAGATACTGAAAACCTATTTAAAGAAATAATGACTGAAAACTTCCCACATCTGGTAAAAGAAATAGACTTACAAGTTCAGGAAGCACACAGAACCCAATATAAAAGGAATCCTAAGAGGGCTATACCAAGACACATCATAATTAAAATAGTAAAAGACAAAGAGAGAATATTGAAAGCAGCAAGAGAAAAACAGTTCATTACCTACAAGGGAGCACCCATACGACTGTCAGCTGATTTCTCAACAGATATGATGCAGGCCAGACGGGAGTGGCAAGAAATATTCAATGTGATGAATAGCAAGAACCTACAACCAAGAATAATCTATCCAGCAAAGCTATCATTCAGAATTGAAGGGCAGATAAAGAGCTTCACAGATAAGAAAAGGCTAAAGGATTTCATCAACACCAAACCAGTATTATATGAAATGCTGAAAGGTACTCTTTAAGAAGAGGAAGAAGAAAAAGGTAAAAGATAAAAAAATTATGAACAACAAATACATATCTATCAACAAGTGAATCTAAAAATTAAGGGAATTAAAAATTTGATGAACAGAATAAACTGGTGAATATAATAGAATCAGGAGCACAGAAAGGGAGTGGACTGATAATTCTCAGGGGGAAAGGGAGGAGGAGTGTACAGGGAGAGACGGGACAAAAATCATACACCTATGGATGAGGTCAATGGGAGGGAGGTAAGGATAAAAGGAAAGGTGGGAGCTGGGCGGAGGGGAGCTATGGAGGGGAAAAAGAGAAACAAATGTAATAATCTGAATAATAAAGATTTAATTTAAAAAAAAAAGTGCCAGGACCATGGTTCCTGAGGCCCGGAAACATATCCTTCCTTACAAAATCTTTCACACTGCTGGTCACTGTAGTGCACAGATAGTCCTCAGCCACTGTCTAGATGACAGATTACTATTGAGGGCAAAGGGTGACATGTGTCTACCAATATGGCTGCCTATGGAGAGAGTGTGTGTGTTTACCTACCCATTTCTTGCTTTCATCCACCTCTCTCCGTGCAGTGCAGGTAATGGTGTGTGCAGCATTCTCGGGGTGCTTGGTAGGTGACTGTGTCCCACCTTGCATGTGCTGCTCCCTCACATTTCTCTTTAATGCTCTCCATTATTTGGCTGCATTAATAATGTTTGTGAGCTGATATCTTTAAAATTAATGAGGTGTTTACTCTGAGCCAAGAAACTCATTGAAATTAAAAAAGCTTTCTTTTTTCTACTCCTTTTCCCTCACTAAAAAAAAGTGGACAAAAGAGCCACAATGCAGACTTTGCTAAAAACCAAGCAGAATAGGCCAGAATATAGACCCCACCACTAGGAAGATACGAGTGGTGATCAGCTAGTGCCCAGGGTTATACATGGGCCAGGTTCATACAACAGTTGTCTCTAAGAGGTTCTAACTTAACAAGAGCTTTCCTGGAGAGCTGTATGCACCTTTTCACCAATGCAGGGGCATCTGTGCCCTCAATAACAGCTCCTTTCACAGCCGCTATCCCTTAACACATAATTATCCACTGTAACCATAGCACTTTAGACTAGTCTGAATGTTCCTTCTTATCCAAAAGACTTATTTCCAGGACAATTCATCTTGTGTATCCTGGTCTGTCTATAGTCTCTATTTTTCAATGGAATCCCTTACCTGACATAAAGGATGCCCCTTCCTACCACTCCCCAAACTACTACCACCACTGGCTGACTTTGTGCAGGAAAGCAGAGCTGAATACTAGGGATATGAGTCTATGGGTTGCATGAACTTAATTTTGCTCACATTCAGGATGGTTTGCCAGGAGGGCCAGGGAAAAGAGAATGGCTCTCTGGAGTGCAGAGCAGTAGGCTTCTACTGTCCTGCACCCCACCCCCAAGCCCTGCTGAACAAATTTCTCTGTGAACAAGGCAGCCAAGAGCATTCAGAGTGGCACGTCTGAGCAGTTTGAGTTTTCATCGCATCCTTTTAGGGCAGTTGTTCTCTCTGATCCGGAAATCACCAGCGATCTTTGTGGACCCTGCAGGTGATTTGTTAACTAATCCCCCCAGATATTCAAGTTAATAATATGGTAATTTTATGCACCTACATCTGGAATTAATTAATAATTCACTAAACTAAAAACAGGACAATAGCGCTGAAAAGACACTCTCTCCCTATTTGATGCTCTTGTTTGTGGGTTCCTCTCCGTAGGGATTGTAGGTGCAGGTGTTGGGGTGAACTAAAAGGCCTGAGTTCCTGCTGTGGTGGCTCACATCTCTGGTGTTTGAAAACCATTCTCTTTATATTCACGTGTGGAATAGCTACACCAGGAGTCCAGGGTCTGTGCCTGTACCTCTGGCTTCTGAAATGCTTAAAGCAAGTGGACGTCCAGAGCCGTATGAATTGGCTGTTTCCAGATGATAGTGAGTGAGAATGAGCAATGGAGCAGACCTTCCTCAGCCCAGCAGAGAGGGCCAAAGAGTGCAGAGAAGTGGGCAGCAGCGACAGGAAGGGGGAGGACCTACATGAAACTGAATCTGCGCAAAATCTCCAGCGCTGCTCTGCAGGGTGCTGTAGGCTGAGGACACAGAAAGAAGTTCCCACTCGCTGTCATTCGAAAACGCTTGCTTGTCATGCTTAACATCCTCTCTGCTCCGCAGGAATGCCAGGTCTACATCTTCCACTAAAAATCATAGAAACAATGAACACCAACATAAAATCAGTCCTTTCAATCCTGCCCATGTACAGCCTGATGGAGATGGAATTCGATACAACCATTTTGAATTAGGGGTAGGGTGTGGAATAAAATCTTTCTAGCCATGGAAAAAAACAACTATGAATGTAGGGTTTGGGTTCCACTATCCATAGAATGGTTTAGCTGCCCCTGTGACTTCTATAACATTCCCATTGGCAGTAAAGGCCTGATACTGTATTCCCAAACAAAAAACGGCAATTGGGCTGTGCATCTGGGCACAACACCACACTTGTTCTGAATTACAGCATGAGCCAAATAACAGCAGAAAGAAAACTAGGTCTGCAAAAAGTTAATTATGTGCAATAATAAAATGGACCTGAAGAGTAGCATAATATAATCACACCTATGTGTGCCAACCACCCAGCACAAGCATGTTTCTCCCTAGAAGGCTCTACTTCTCCTGGCTTACCTGTGTGCAGAATGCTATTGAAGGTTAGGCTGCAATTCTGGATATCAAATGGAAAAGCATATGTCTCTAAACTGCAGGCAGAGACCACCTGGATAGACTTGGAGTTCTTAATGGTCCCAGATGAGTTCACATACACATAGGGAAGGTCAGGTAGTCTTTCAAGGTCCACACTGTATGAAAAACAAAAGAATTTGTTGTTAGAGAGAGAGCTTTAGCCATCCCAATGTGCAGAAATGCTTATGAGATGGTAGTGACTACGACACCCAGGACTCATCTAGAAGCACAAGGACAGAGTCACTCTCCCCAAGACTAATCACTCTAGCAAAGATGGACTCAGCAATGACACCTCATAAATGAACTCACTTGCTACTGTTACAATACAAACACAACCCATGAGCAACCTCAAGCATAAGTAACCAAATCTGTATCTTAAATGATGTCAACTTATGTTACGTTTAACCTAAATATTCCCAACAATATGTTGGTCTTTAAGTTGAGAAACGAAAAATAGCAACAGTGAGTGAATGGAAGCAGAAACTATCCTGAATATTCTAAACTGTCTAAACCCCAACGCACTTACAATTCATTAATGATGATATCAGGGGCCCAGATGGCACTTAGAGGTAGGGAGATCTGGCTAATGTCATCAAACATGCTCGAGTTCCATGATAAAAACTCATCATCCCAAACCTGTTAGGAGTAGTCAAAAAAGAAACTTATCAAAAAGGGGCAATATCAACCTTACCAAAGACCTGAAAAGAGATTTGGAGAAATAGCCCAAATGATTAGCCTGTTGGTACTGTTAGGGCAGAGGACTTCCAACTCCAAAAGATGGAAGCCTCAACCAGGAAACATGGCCTACACTTACATGGGTCCTAACAAATTAGGTTTGCTGCAGATCTAAGGAGCTATAAACACAAAGATAATGCCCATTCCTCAGAGTAGTAATATGCTTCAACAGATCAAGATTGGGAGGGCAGCATGCACAGAAGGAAACAGTCCTTACCTCACTGTACCAGACATTTGTCTTAAATTTTTGGTTCTGTGCATCCTGCAAAGCACAAAGAAAAAACACACTAAATATTAGCATGTCAGCAAGTCAAAGCCCAATTCAACAATATGACAATTCCAAGGAAGGAAATCAAATGTAAATATATAGTGCTGATTTTAGAAACATTATCTTGACTCTTCAAGATCGGAGTATTTTCAGTGCTATTTATTACATACACCTGTAACTGTGTATGCTTTACTATATATTATCAGTGACAAAATGGCACTTCGACTTCACTTGACATCTTGAATGATTTGCTAATCTCTCTCCCACTCTAATTAGTTACTCTGCCATTAATCAGACTAAAAAATGATACGTAGTCATAGCAAATTCTGAGCTAAAAGGATGAGACCAAGCTTTTATTTGTAATCAAGATATTATTCATGTCTTTCAATGCCTGTTATCATAGTCACTATTTGGCAGCCATTCCTCGGTTACCTTATGTGTGGATTTCCATTCTTATAAATAGACTAAATGAGCATATATAAATGAGGTATATTTTGATGATATAAGTAGATGTGATTTCCTATGTCTTCAATGAATCAGTGATTTTTTAATTGACCCCCAAAAAGAACAACCAAAATAAAACCTCCTTACTAATTTTTATATCTAATCTAGTAAATAACATTCTAAAACTACTATGTCCTTAGAGATTTAAAATTTTTATACCATATAAAAATTAACTTGAAATGAATCATAAATATTAATTTAAGAGCTAAAATTATTAAACCTTTAGAGAAAATACAGGAGTAAATCTTTCATGACTCTGAATTAGGCAATGGTTTCTTAGATATGACACCACAAGAACAAGCAACAAAAGAAAAACTAAATGAGACTTTATCAAAATTAAAAGCTTTTCATTTTAAAGGACATCATCAAGAAGTAAAAAGGCAGCTCACAGAATGGAAGAAAATATCTGCAAATTATTTATCTGGTAAGGGCCTTGTGTCTAGATTATATAGATAGCTCATAACAAAACAGACAACCCAAATTTAAAATGGGCAAAGTGCTTACACAATCTTGAGAAAGAAAAATAAAGCAGGAGGCATCATGCTTCCTGATTTCAAACTACACTACAAAGCTATGATAACTAAAACAGTGTGGTATTGGCATAAAAATAGACACATCTACCAATAGAACAGAATAGGGAGCCCAGAAATAAACCCACACATATATAATTAATTAATTTATAATGAAGGAACCAAGAATATACTGTCGGGGGAAGGATAGGCTTTTCAATAAATGGCATTGGGAAAATTGGACAGCCATATGCAAAACTGGGCCACTATCTTATACCAGTCACAAAAATTAACTCAAAATGGATTAAAGAATGTAAGACCCAAAACTATAAAACTCCTAGAAAAAAATATAGGTGGTAAGGTTCTTGAAATAGTTCTTGCAATGATTTTTTAAATCTGACACCCAAAGCAAAAGCAACAAAAGCAAAAATAAACAAGTGGGACAGGACTACAAAAAATTTAAAAGCTTTAATATAGCAAAGGAACTCATCAACAAACTGAAAAGACAACCCACTGAATGAGAAAATATAATTGCTAAATATATATCTGATAAGGACCAAATATCCAAAATATATAGAGAACATATAAAACTCAATAACAAAAAACATCTAATTAAAAATGGGCAGAAGATCTGCATAGATATTTTTTTCAAAGAAGATACACATAGGCACATGAAAAAATGGTCAACTTCATTAATCATTGGGTAAATATAAATCAAAACCACAATGAAATATCACCTCACACCTGTTAATATTATCAAAAGACAAGCAATAACACGTGTTGACAAGGGTGTAGCGAAAAGGGAACCAATCCTTGTACACTTTTGGTGGGACTGTAGATTGGCGCAACCACTATGCAAAACTGAATGGACTTTCCTCAAATATTAAAAATCAAACTACCATATGGTCCAGCAATTCTACTTCTGGGTATTTATTCAAAAAAAGTGAAGACAGTCGAAACCGGTTTGGCTCAGTGGACAGAGTGTCGGCCTGCGGACTGAAAGGTCCCAGGTTCGATTCCAGTCAAGGGCACGTACCTTGGTTGCGGGCACATCCCCAGTAGGGGGTATGCAGGAGGCAGCTGATCGATGTTTCTCTCTCATTGATGTTTCTAACTCTATATCCTTCTCCCTTCCTCTCTGTAAGAAAATCAATAAAATATATATATTTTTTAAAGTGAAGACATTAATTCAAAAATATATGTGTACCCCATGTTTATTGCATTTATTTACAATAGCCAATTTGTGAAAATAGCCTAAGTGCTAACCAATGGATGAATGGATAAAAAATTGTGTTACATGTGTAATGGAATATTATCCCACCATAAAAGAATAAAATCATGCTATTTGTAACAATATGGATGAACCTTGAGTGTATTATGCTGTTATAAATTAGACAAAGACAAATACCATATGATGTCTCTCATATGTGGAACCTAAAATAAAAATAAAAAACAGCAACAATAAAATCCAAGTTTATAGATAAAGAGAACAGGTTGGTGGTTGCAAGAAATAGAGAGTGGAAGGTTTTTTTTTTTTTAGTTTTATTAAATTAAAATGTAAAATATTTTTAAAAGAAAACAAAAGAACAACTTGATTTTCAATCATAATAAAGGTTTAAGGGCTTTGGCAAGCACTATAAGTCTTAGCAATTGTAGGCAGCTACTTACAATACATTAGCTTTTTAAATGTTATTCAAATGATAATTAAATTTGACCATAAACAATATAACAATTGAAGAGAAAGCCTTGTAGTGAAAATAATCTGAAATTTTGTATTTCATTAGAAATTTTCAATATTCAAAATAAAGCATACAAAAGAACACTTACAAAGGCTTTGAAGGCTATGTGCTTTATGTAATGTTTATTGACTTCATGGTTAAATACACAATTCCAATTGATTTCTTTTTAACTGTAAGGACAAAACTTAATTTCTCTATGAGAAAATATTTTACAGAAAAAAAATGAACAAAGGACTGAATATACATTTCTCCAAGGAATATATGTAGTCATACGTTGATAATAATTGGGTAATTTCTGAGAAATATGTCATTAGGTGATTTTTACATAGTGCAAACATCAGAGTGCACTTACGCAAACATGGATGGTATAGCCTACTACACACCTAGGCTTATGATATAGACTATTGGTCCTAGACTACAGCATGTTACTATATAAAATAACAGAAGAATAAATCAAGCACAAGAGGAAATGATGCAATCAAAACAGTAACATGAGATGTATTCGGCTGTTGCCAGTATAACACAGCACACTGTTTTACTGTAAACTTTTTTTTATCAGTAGAAAGAGTATACTTTAAAATAACAATAAGAAGTATATATAGTAAATACATAAACCAACAACATAGTTGTTTATTATCATTATCATATATTATGTACTGTATATATTGTATGTGCTACACTTTTCTATGACTCAGTGCAGTGGGTTTAATTATACCAGCATCACCACAGACACATGAGTAATGGTTTGTGTTATGATATTACTAGGCAATAGAAAATTTTCAGCTCCAGGTATAATAATGGGACCACCACCATCCATGCAGTCCATCATTGATCAAAACATTGCTATGCAACATGTGACTATACAAATGGCTAATAGGCACATGAAAAGATGATCAATGTCACTACTATAGACCAAATTGTGTCCTTCCAAAATTCCTATGACTATTGGAGATAGGGCTTTCGGAGGAAATTGAGGTTAAATAAGGTCATGGGATAAGGCCCTAATCCAATAATATTGGTGGCTTTAGAAGAAGAGAAAGAGAGAAAGAGCTCTCTCTTCCAGCCATATGAGGACAAGGCAGTCATCAAAAGCTGGGAAGATAATTCTAACCAGTAACAAAACTGGTTAGAATTTTGATCTTAGGACTTCCAAGTTTCCTGTTGTCTAAGCCATCCAGTCTATAAAATTTGTTACAGCAGTCTGATTGACTAATAAAATCACTAATCATTATGGAAATGTAATAAGAACCACAATGAAAAATCACTTCACCCTCATTAGGATGGCTACTGTTTTTTAAAAGAAGAAAACAACAAGTGTTGGTGAGGATGTGAAGAAATTAGAATCTGTGCACTATTGGTGGGAATGTAAAGCTGCTATAGAAAACAATGTGGCAGTTCCTAAAAGCAATTATAAATAAAATTACCATGTGGCCCATCAATTTCACTCCTCAGTATATATCCAAAAGAATTGAAAGCAGGGACTTGGATGGATATTTATATACCCATGTTCATAGCAGCATACTCACAACAACTAAAGCATGGAAGTATTCCAATGTCCCATCAACACATAAATAGATAAACAAAATGTGGTACGTCCATATAATGTAATATTAATGCGACCTTAGAAAGGAAGAATATTTTGACACATACTTCAACATGGATGAATCTTGAGACATTTTGCTAAATGATATAGCCAGTCACAAAAGGACAAATACCACATGATTCAACTTATATAAGGTACCTAGAGTACTCAAAAGTAGACTAGTGATTGCCAATGGCTGGGGGAAAAGGGAATAGAAAGTTAATGTTTATTGGGCATAGAGTTTTGGTGTTGCAATATGAAAAGATTTCTGGAGATGCATGGTGGTGATGGTTGCACAACAATGAGAATGTACTCAACATCATAAAAACTGCATACTTAAAATGACTAAAATGGTAACTTTTATGTTATGTGTATTTTATCTGAGTAAAAATAATAATTTAAAAATGAGCAAAGGACTTCAATAGATATTTTTCCAAAGGGGAAAGACAAATAACTAAAGAACACATGAAAAGACACTTGATGTCATTCGTCTCTAGAGAAATGCAAATCAAAACCATCATGAGATACCATTTCACCCTACTGTGATGGCTAAAATAAGTAAGTCAGAAAAAAACAAGTGTTGGCAAGAACGGAGAGAAATTGAAGCCTTTATACATTGCTAGTAGGATTATAAAATGGTGCACCACTTTGAGAAAAGTCTGATAGTTCGTGTTAAACATAGTTATCATATAACTCATCAATTCCATTCTTAAGTATATAACCAAGAGAATGAAAACCTAAGTCTACACAAAAGAACTGTATATGAATGTTCATAGCAGCATTATTCATGATATTCAAACATGGGAATCACCCAAGTGTCCATCAACTGACAAATAGATAAATAAAATGTGTTATATCTATACAATAGAATGTATTCAGCAAGAAAAATTAATAAAATACTTATACATGCTACAACATGGATGAACCTTAAAGACATATGCTAATGCCTTTTGGTCAAAATGGCAGCACAGGTAAATGCAGTACTCAAATCTTCCCACAATGACAACTAAACTACAGCAAAACCATAATTCAGAAATACCTAAAATCTAGCTGAACAGAACTCTTACAACTAAAGATACAAAGAAGAAACCATGTGGAGACTGGTGGAAGAGGTGGAGATGCAGAATAGGCTGGTTCTACACCCATCTGTGGCAGATAAAAATTGAAAGAGAAATCTCAGCTGTGAAGGTCCCTTCAGTGGAGGGAGAGGTCCCATTCTGACACCAGGCTCCCAAGCCCAGGATTCCAGAGACAGGAAGAGAAGTCCCCATAACTTCTGACTATAAAACCAGTTGGAATTATGGCTGAGGGAGACAGAGTGCTTCTGGAGTCCCAGGCATTCCTCTTAAAGGGCCTGCACATTGACTTACTCATACTGACTTGTTCTAAGCTGTAGTGCTGGGGCAGCAGCTACAAAGGAATAGGAACATATGGGGAGGAACTGAATTGTCTAGCATCAAGATAAGAGCTGAAGGGGTAGTTTTCTCCCAGAAAAAAGTACTGGCAGAAGCCACTGTTCCTTTTCTGAGGTGCCATATCTTAGTCTCCATCAACCTGGCTATCACTAGTCACCCTGCCTTGGTGATTCCATGAGCTACCTCCCCCACCCTTCTCCACTAACTTGCAGGCCTATCCAAGCTGGTTCCAGTGATTTTACCATGCAACTGGCCTGTCTTGGCTTATGTTTCAGACTTTTCTAAAATCTCTCAAACAAGCAGCATCTGGCCTCAGTGTGCCATATACTTCTTGTAATGACCAGGTCCAGCACTAGCAGCAGCCAGCATTGATCACAGAATAGCCTCTCTCGGGCATTTCTGAGCTCAGCACAAGTATCAGCCGTCTGCAGATTGCTTTGTAACTTGTGCCAGCTGGTTTCAGGCAGTGGCTGACCTTGCCTGCAACTCCTGAGAGGCTCCAGAGCTACCCCAAGTGACACATTCAAGGAGCAAATTCAGTGAGCACCAGAGTCCTACTGCTCTGTGGGGTGGTCCTCTGTACAGCTGATATTTCATGCTGGTGGCAGCCAGTCCTTGCAGCTGATCAGTCTGGGATAAATCCCTACCATTGATGTGCCAAAAGCAATTAAGGCTCAACTACAACAGAAGCTAAACACAGCCCACACAGGGGCCACACCCTGAGTGTCCAGCTTGGGTGATTGGGGAGGCTGTGCCACTGGGCCCTATAGAATACCTACTACATAAGGCCACTCTAACAAGCCTGGGAGACATAGAATACATAGAAACCAACCTAATACACAGAAACCAACACAAGGAGACTGCCAAAATGAGGAGACAAAGAAACATGTTTCAAAGGAAAAAATAGAATAATATTGTAATAACTATGAATGGTGTCAGATCGGTACTAGATTTATCAGGGTGATAACTTAATAATATCTAATCACTGGGTTGTACATCTGAAACTAATATAATACTGTATGTCAACTGTAATTTTAAAAAATCTTAAGTAAAAAAAAAGACATATGCTAAGTGAAAAAGTCAGTCATTGTTTGATTTTGATTGTATGATTTCATTTACATGAAATGTCTAAGATAGGCAAATCTATAGAGACAGAAAGTAGATTAGTATTTGCCTAGGACTGGTGGGGGTGGAGCATGAAGTGTGACTGAAGTGATGAAATATTCTGAAATTAGTGATGATGGTTGAATATACTAAAAATCTCTAAATTGTTAAGCTACTATTTTAAAATTGTATTAATAAAGAAAAAGGAAACCATTTTAAAGACATTTTCAGGGAAGCTATAAGTAAAAGTCTGATAAAAACTATTAATGACATTGCCTTGAAGTCATATTTTCCATTCCTTCTATGTATACAAATTGCATTCTTAGAACAAAAAGAGGAGAAATGGAAAATTCAAGAAGAAGATGTTATATAAAATGTGTAAAACACTTCCCTTGATTATTTGGGTTCAGAGCTAAGGAGTTATTTAGATAACCTTTGAATGTGTATAATACTTTGTAAAGTATCAAATTTTAATGAAATAATAGAGTTTGGGGGCTGATGGCATAAAACAAGTAACAACTCAATTTTCCTCCTAGAACAAGATATAGTAAACAAATTATCCAGTCCAATTATCCAACCACACCAAAAGTGCATAATTTTTGTACACAGGCCAAGACCATTACACTTTTCAGTCTACATTTGGTAGGGAATAGAGAGATATTGTTGTTGTTTAGTCCATGCAGGTGGTGTACCTGGAATTGTGTAGTACACAGGCTATACAGACATACACAGGATGGCATCATTTGGAAGAGAAACACTGAACTTTTTAGATTAAAGCTCATGCTTTTTGTAATCAAGACAAGTTGCTAATAAATAAGCATCTTTAGGCACCTTGAAAAAGAAGAAAGGATTGTGGGCAGATATGAGGTGGCCTTGTTAAGGGCTAGTCTGAGTGAACTTGCTGTACAGATTTTTGTGGACTTCCAAACGGATACTTGGTAAAGGCCGGTTTTAAAGTAGTATACAAAGAGAAAAAACTGAATTCACAATGTCTTCCACAAGTAACAGCTTGGAGGAGAAACAGAGGGGATGCCCAGCCAAGATCAGCAATGCAGGGGGCCTGGCAGTCAAAAAAAGCCCTCTGTTGAGAGCTCAAGGTTAAATGACTCCATTTCCTTCCAGTCTTACCAGCTGAGAGACCCTGAAATTAGTTATGTCTCACCCAGGAAAGGGTTCCCCACTAATAGTGGGAAAAACAAGTCCAAGTGCAGTTCATTTTATTAGGAAATACAGCTGTTAGCTACTCTTTTACCACAAATACACTTAGGAAGTGCCTTCAGCAGTTTCTTTATCAATGCCATGCCAAGTCAGACCCAATCTCGTTGACTCAGTCATGTAGCTGGGAGAAGGTCTCTGTGTTCTAATGTCTATTTTCACTTTATTTTTATTTTTGGTTGATTCTTATTAAGTACCATGTTGAAGTACCCATTGCTTCTTACCATTACTTTGTCATATTATATGTAAAACTAGTGTTCAGAATTTCTTTTCTAACATCTTATGGGGGGGGTGTGGGAGGATTCGTCATTCAGCCCTAAAGAACATAATGTCAAAAAGGAGTCTGAGGCTGAAACTGAAATCTTTTTTGTCAAAGAAAACAAGTTTCTCAATGCCAGCTGGTGAACATAATTGGTTTTCTAGTGGCGTTATTCACAGCTTTCCCCTCTATGTGTGTGTCTCTCTTTCTCTTTAGATAACTTCCATCTTGCTGGTTAAAAGCAGAGGATATTTCAGAGAATTGGAATTCATTAGTCTTCCTAACAGAGGGAGTCTATTTAGATCTAAATTGGTGGTTAGCAAATATATAGATAATTCCCATGCATTCTTATTTATCTTTCCCAGTCCCGAAGACTATAGAAACAGATGCCTCAGCGTCTGGCAGGGAGGCTCTACTCAATGTACTGGAATACAAAGGTATCTGGGATTCTGAACTGACAAAACTCTATAGAAACAAATTGAAACTTTTCACTGTTGAGTAGATTATCTCTATAATCAGATTTCCCTAAGGTACTCATAATACCCAGAAATTCTAAGATAAGACTGTAATCTTTCATAGAAACAAAACAAAAGACAGAACATTATAATGAAAGTGAGGTGTTGTGATGAAAGCTTTCTCCAAACAAAAGTTGCCAGCAGTTCAGCTGCCAGCAGATGCATCCAACAAGTTATCTATTCACATTGGTAGTGTCCTTGTCTGAGCAGAATCTGTGAGTGATCTGATTAAGTTCTTCAAACCTGGCCTTGCCTCTGGAATGAACTTTAGGTTTAGCCCAACTGAACATCATAAAGTTATTCTTAAAACATCTTACCTAATAGAAAAGCAATATGCAAATTGACCATGCCTCTACTACACCCACCAACCACGCCCCCAGCCAATCAGAGCATGTATGCAAATTAACCCAATGAAGTTGGCTCCGGCCACAGAGAGAGCAGGAGGGAGACTTGGGTTGCCCCTGGCAATGGAGAAAGCCAAGCTTTCTACAAACCTAGCCAGCCCAGGCCTCGGCTTAAGGCAACAAAGTTTCAAAGGCTGTGTGAGCAGAAGGCTTGGCTCCGCTCCAGGCTACAAAGTTTCAACTGTAGAAGATAAATAAATCCCAGATATCAGGAACTCGGCTTGGGTCACTGGGGGTGTGGCCGGCTTGCAAACAACCACAGGCCCCTTGCCCAGGCTACCCCATACCTCAGGCCCCTCGCCCATACCTCGATCCAGGACACCTTTCAGAGCAAACCAACAGCCCCCACCCATGCACTAGGCCTCTATTCAATCTAATAAAAGAGTAATGTGCAGATTGACCATCACTCCAACATACACAGGATGACTGCCCCCATGTGGTCAAAAGATCCTGCCCCCATGTGGACATAAGATGGCCACCACAAGATGGTCAGCAGGGTAGGGACCAGGCCTGCAAGGGAGGGCAGTTAGGGGTGACCAGGCCTGCAGAGGAGGGCAATTAGGGATGACCCACAGGAGAGGGCAGTTAGGGGCAAACAGGCTAGCAGGGGAGCAGTTAAGGCATTAATCAAGCTGGCAGGGGAGTGGTTAGGGGGTGATCAGGCTGGCAGGCAGAAGCAGTTAGGGGCAATCAGGAAGGCAGGCAGGTGAGCAGTTGGGAGCCAGCAGTCCTGGATTGTGAGAGGGATGTCCAACTGTGAGTTTAGGCCCAATCCAAATAGGCAGTCGGACATCCCTCAAGAGGTCCCAGATTGGAGAGAGAGCAAGCTGGCCTGAAGGACACCCCTCCATGCACAAATTTCATGCACCAGGCCTCTAGTCCTATATAATAAAAGGGTAACATGCAAACGACCAAACAATGGAACGACCAGTAGCTATGATGCTCAACATAGGAGCTGCCTCCTGATGGTCAGTGCACTCCCATGGGAGGAGGAGAGTCTGGGGGGAGAACAGTGCCGCTCAGCCAGAAGCTGGGCTTGTGAGTGGGCTCAGAACTGCAGCGGCATTAGCTGGCTCCACAACTGGCGGACATCCCCCAAGGAGTCCTGGACTGCGAGAGGGCACAGGCCAGGCTGAGGGACCCCCACCAATGCACAAATGTTGTGCACCAGGCCTCAAGTATTAGTCATAAAAGCAATTCTAGAATTTGTATTTATATGTTGTAATGAATTAGTTTGTTAGGCAGACATCTATACACTATCTTTGAAGTAAGATATATTGTGCTGCCCATCAAGTGTGACTCGGTGGTTGAGCATCAACCTATGAACATGGAGGTCACAGATTCCATTTCTAGTCATGGCACATGTCCAGGTTGTGGGCTTGATCCCCAGTGAGGGGCATGCAGGAGGCAGCTGATCAGTGATTCTCTCTCATCATTGATGTTTCTATCTCTCCCTCTCCCTTCCTCTCTGAAATCAATAAAACTATATTTAAATTTTTAAAAAGATACAGTGTTGTATATTGGGGAAAATATAAGTAAGAAAGTCCTTCCCTCAAGTAGCTTATTAATAAATTAGGGTATGTGACATTTTAACAACTATATGCATTGAGAAATATACAGACTTCAGTGGATTTTAAAAAAGAAGACACTGCTGTCAGTTTGGAGAACTGAGGGGAAATCACACTAGGATCTAAGATTTGAAGGACCATACTATTTTGCAAATGGAAAATGAAAAGGAAGACATTTCATGAAGAAAATAGAATGAATGGCATATAAACAGGAAACAACAAGGGGTTAAATTGCAATGAAGCCTTGAGCACATGTAGATGAAGTAAAGACAGCAAATAGGGATAAAAATAGAGGAATGGGAGCCCTTCCTGGTTTCACTCAGTGGATAGAGCATCAGCCTATGGACTGAAGGGTCCCAGGTTCTATTCCAGTCAAGGGCACATGCCCAGGTGGCAGGCTCGATCCCCAGTGGGGGATGTGCAAGAAGCAGCCAATCAATGATTCTCTCTCATCATTGATGTTTCTATTTCTCTCTCCCTCTTTCTTCTTCTTTGAAATCAATAAAAATATTTTTTTAAATATAGGCATTTTAGAAATTCTACAACTAGAAGGAAAAAGAGGGACTCACAAAAAAAATATATATATATAGGCATGGGATATAAGGGAAGTTTGCCATATCCAATAATATAATATGTCTAACATATTCTAGTCAAAATTAATATATTCTTACAACAGTGGAGAAAAACACACCATGGGGAAAAAATTATGTTTTCTCCTTTGTTGCCATAAGGAATCTGACTTAATTTTTTCTTCTTAAGATAGGAAGAAAGAGTTAAATAAAAGTTTTCAATTTGATATAGTTGTTCTAAGAGAAAATTCTATATAATAAAAGGCTAATATGCAAAACAACCAAACAGCAGAATGACCAGTTGCTATTATGCACACTGATCACCAGGGGGCAGACACTCAATGCAGGAGCTGTCCCCTGGTGGTCAGTGGAGTCCCACAGGGGGAGCACCGCTCTGCCAGAAGGCAGGCTGATGGCTGACGAGTGCAGCAGTGTTGACAGGAGCCTCTCTCACCTCCACACAGCACTAAGGACCCTTCTGGGTCCCAGACTGCAAGAGGATGCAGGCCAGGCTGAAGGACGACCCGCCCCCCACCCCAGTGCACAAATGTCCTGCATCGAGCCTCTAGTATTTATATAAAAACTGTATTCCTTTTCTATATTTACCTCAAAAAGAGTCTAAAGAAAAGTCAGCAATTTTACTCTATATGAATCAATTTAGAAAGTAGGAGAAGAGGGACTTAGAAGGTAGTGTAATCCCCTTCTCAAAGCTAGTCATTCCTCTGCCCTGAGGTTTCATATCACATGGTTCATATTATGTGTCTATACAAATCATGCTTTTTTTTCATTGTACAGTGTCTGATAATAACCCACTGAAAACTAAGTAGCAAGGACTAATATTTCACAAGTAGGTAAGGATACATCCAATAATGCCCCAGGAAATTGTTTCCAAAATTCTAGTTCATTATCCAATTACGAAGAGAGTTAACGAAGTTTTCTGTTGGAGTTTGTGTAACAGGAGGCCTTTTGGAGTAAAGTGGTGTTTCCTGGCATTTTCTAGGATCTTAGATCTAGTACTTTTACTAGTGTGAGTGAGAAAATAAAGCTAAGGAAAAGTAAAATTGGTTTATAAAAGGGGGATATTTTGTATTAGTTTAGCTTTCCTCTTTGTAAAGAAATAATAACTACAGGGTTATATAAACTGGAGAAAAATATTCTATAATAACTTGCATCAGACAAAAATAATAATTTAAACCTTGTTATAACATATCAATTATACTTTTACTTTCAAATTATTTTTATCAATTGCAATGTCTAATTCTTAACAGAAAATCAGAGTCTATAATGCATAACCATAGCAGTCACATATTAACATACAAAATCACTTCCATAGGTTCTTCAAAAACTTAAAACTGGAACTGCCTTATTGACCCAGTGTTTCCACTCCTGGGTATATAGCCAAAGAGGCCCTAAACACTAATTTGAAAGAATATATGCAAATACATGCCATATGTTCATTGTAGCATTATTTACAATAGCCTAGATATGGAAGCAACCTAAGTGCCCATCAATAGACAAGTGAGTTGACCTAGAGGGCATTATTCTAAGTGAAATAAGTCAGACAGAGAAAGACAAATACCATATGATTTCACTTATATGTGGAATCTAAAGAGAAAAATAAATGAACAAACAGAACAGAGGAAGACTCATAGAGAAAAGACTGATGGTTGCCTAAGGGAAGAAAAGCTAATGAGGGGACTGGGTAAAAAAGGTTAAGGGATTAAGAAGTACAAATTGGTAGTTAACAAATAGTCACACAATGGCAAAGTACAGCATAGGGAATATAGTCATTAATATTGTAATAACTATGTATGTTGAAATATTGGAAGGACCTCTTTGTAAAGTATATGATTGTCTAACCACTATGCTGTTACAGCTGAAATTAATACAAAATATTGAATGTAATCTGTAATTGAAAAATAAAATTTAAAGGAAAACACTTCTATTAAAATAAATTAAAGAGGAATTATTGTTATTTTAACTTAATCCAATATAAATACATTAAAACAATAACACTGAAGGAGAAACCAAGATGGCGGCATAGGTAAACACCTGAACTTGCTGCCTCACACAACCACTTCAAAACTACAACTAAAAGACAAAATGGACATCATCCAGAATCATGGGAAGGCTGGCTGAGTGGAAATTCTACAACTAGAAGGAAAAAGAAAAGCACACTGAGACTCAGAAGAGCTGCAGAAGTAAAGTGTAGAGGTATGGAAATGCATACACAGAAAGGGCTGGCAACTGAGTACCCAGTTGTCTTTCTCAATTGGGAGAGAGACACAGGCTCCCGACTGCTCTGAACTCCAGTTCCAGGTGAATCTCTGGGAACCCAAACTCATATGGGGAGAAACTGGACTGTCTGGCAATGGGCGGAACTTGAGGACGGCTTTCTCTCAGAGGTGCTTGCAGCAATTACTGAGAGACATTGAGACCCAGGGCCTCTATAGCAGGGCCTAAGGGAAGCCATTGCTGTTTGCTCCATTCTGAGACCCTGCCTCACCCAAGTGTATGCAGAGGCTTTTGCATATGAATGGCCTGGTCTTTTAAAATCTTAAATTACCTAACAAACTGCAGCTGGGTCAGACAGACCCAGAACATCAAAAAGAAGGTCCAAGGCCCCACTGAGAACAGTGGGGAGGGGTTAAGATTACTCATAGCTGGACCTCATCTGGGCACCTCCAAATCCCAAACAAAGAAGAGGAATCTGCAGATCTCTCTGTAGCTCCTACTGGGTGGTCTCAGGCAGAGGCTAAATTAGCATCTCCTTGGAGATTCAAGAGCCAGTGTTCCCAGTGAGCAGAGTGGAACCATCCAGATTACAACTCCTCAGATCCAGAAGGGACACACTCAGGGGACAGACACCAAAGCCCCTCGGAAACAAGTCTTGCCTCATAAGGTTGTCTCTAGCACAGAAGTTCTCCCAGTGTAGACACAGCTGATCCTCACAGCCAATTAGCCTGGAGGTCAATTCCTCCCAGTAATACCAACAACAATCAAGGCCTAACTACAACAAGACTGTGCACACAGCCCACAAAGGGGTGCACCAAGAATGTCAACCTCAGGTAATGAGGGAAGAGGATGGGGGAGGGGGACTGAGCCACTGGGCTCTATAGGACACGTAGCATACAAAGCCACTCTATCAACACAGGGAAGCAGCCAAAATGCAGAGGCAAAGAAACACATCACAAATTAAAGAAATGGAGAATATAAAATCCAAAACCATGGTTATAAGGTTTTTCAAGAAATTTCTAGAAACTGCCAATAAATTTAGTGAGACCCTTGAAGATATGAAAAAGGACAAACTAGAAATTAAGCATACACTGACTGAAATAAAGAATAATATGCAGAGATCCAACAGCAGACTAGAGGATTGCAAGAATCAAGTCAAAGATTTGAAATACAAAAAAGCAAAAAACACCTAACTAAAAAAGAAAAAAGAATACAAAAATATGAAGATAGTATAAAGAGTCTCTGGGACAATTTCAAGCATACCAACATCTGAATTATGGTGATGCCAGAAGAAGATAGAGAGCAAGATATTGAAAACCTATTTGAAGAAATAATGACTGAAAACTTTCCCCACCTGGTGAATGAAATAGACTTACAAGTCCAGGAAGTGCACAGAACCCCAAACAAAAGGAATTCATAGAGGATCACACCAAGACACATCATAATTAAAATGCCAAGGGCAAAAGATAAAGAGAGAATATTAAAAGCAGCAAGAGAAAAACATTTAGTTACCTACAAGGGAGTACCCATATGACTGTCAGCTGATTTCTCAACAGAAACTCCCAGTCAGGAGTGGCAAGAAATATTCAAATTGATGAATAGCAAGAAGCTACAACCATGATTACTCTACTTAACAAAGCTATCATCAAAATTGAAAGTCAGATAAAGAGCTTCACAGACAAGAGAAAGCTAAAGGAGATCAACACCAAATCAGTATTATATGAAATGCCTAAAGGTATTCTTTGAGGAGGAGGGGGAGGGGGAGGGGGAG